>JAJJWW010008819.1:0-329568 GCA_023531295.1 Papaver armeniacum
CATGGCCTAAACTTATAGGAGTCAAATTTATTCTCACTCATCTAAAGAGTGTATATTTAACATATTATTCTGATTTGATTTCTGAGTCTGATACCATAGTAACATAGGAAATCCTGATGTCTACATTGCAACGATTTGAATCAATTTGATTAAGAGAAGATAATATGAATACATGACTCAATGGGTTATATACTCAAACACTCTAAGCAATTACTGGAAATCTTTGTCACGCCAATTGTTTGCACGATCACAATTTAACCCTTTCTCACGTGTGACACAGACTTTCACTCATACAGATACATACATGTTATTATGTTGGAGAACTAAATATAGTCCCACATAGCTAACTCCTTAGTTTAGATCCTAATATTTAAGGTGTGGAGCCACTCCACTCATTGCCAATTGGTTTTGAGTTGGAAGCCCACACACTTCTATCATGGTATCAGAGCTAGGCCATGTATGAGACATAAGACCGAGTAAGACCCAAGAAGGCGGGGCAACCATACAAAGGTCCACGATGTAGCGGACTCACAGAGCCCACACACGTGGAGGGGGCATGTTGGAGAACTAAATATAGTCCCACATAGCTAACTCCTTAGTTTAGATCCTAATATATAAGGTGTGGAGCCACTCCACTCATTGCCAATTAGTTTTGAGTTGGAAGCCCACACACTTCTATCATTAACTGAATAACATTTTTTAAAGCAATTCTGAATAACGTTTTTCGTCTTTTAGGACGCTAAAAAGAATAGCGTTATCTTCAGATCCCACACACCATTGCATAAAACCATATAATATGGCTTGGAAAAAGTGTGGATGACACCAACTTAAAATCCATTATACTCGATATTCCGCACTTTTTCCAAACTTGGAATATGTTGGATTCCACCATAAGACTTGCTCTTAAACAAAAGACAATTAAATCCCAGGACTAACAATCTGTAGTAATTGTCCGAAAATAACTTTGAACATAAACCAGAAGATCAATTAAAAGCAGATTACCAAGAGGTAGACAGTTTTCGTTTGGACAATACTCATTTCAAGATTTTTTTAGACATGTAAAAGTTTCTCATTTCATCCAGCTCTCATAGAATCACACATCCAAACATGGCCTAAACTTATAGGAGTAATAATACCTTAACAGAGTAATTATGAATTATAATCATCATTAACATGGATACACTGGCGAGTTGATTACAAGTTTTTCTTGTGTTGATAATCATATGAACTTTAAAGTCCCAAGGACGTACACCTCTAGTGAAAACACTGTTGGCATATATTGCACAAAAAGGTAAACTTGAAAAGGAAGGCCCGGCCAAAAACAATGAATAATGAAAAGTACTCTACTGATTAAGATGGAACACCGAGCATTTCAATTCTAAAACAAAAGATAATTGAATCCCTGGACAGACAGACTGTAGTAATTGTCCAGAAAACAAATAACTTTGAACGTAAGGAGGTGCCCTATCTCACGCGTGGATGGACCAAGACCCACATTCTAAATATCTGCACCCATATGATTAGCCTAAACTGACAGATCAAGTAAACACGTTTGCTTGTAAGATTTCTACCATGGAGTCATGTACATCATTTGCTTGAAAAGATTCAACATTCTATGATTACTTTTTGCTTAGAAGAATCAAATACAAGAACGATAATGCTAAGTTTACCCGGTGGAGAATCCCGCCCAGAAATACTCTAAGACTATGCCACCTGGACCACGTGTGGGTACACAGCACCCCAACAGAAACCTCCAGGTGGGCCCAGGGCTGTGTGACTTGGGAAATCTCACGGGATTTTTCCCTGTCAACGTAGCATCATCCATACAAGAATTAAATTGTTATCGATCCTCACTTGTACATATCATGTCAAGATTTTTGGTGGGCCGCCACCACGTAATCCACAGTTCACTTGTTTTGAATATGGCAAAAATAAAATTCAGGTATCTGATTCTATGCGAGGATGTGAAAGAAAGCATTCAAACCCGAAGAATAGTCGCAATCACTGTTTCGGTTGGCTTGTTACTTCCTGACTCTGATGGGTCAGGATAAACATTGATGCCTGCTATGATCGTGGGCATGGCCACCTGATTCTCATTAATTCCATTTGGGATTTAAAATTCACCTTTCCTATTATGCTTAAAAAATTCAAAAAGCTGCTCTCAGAAGAATTAAATGTCTTCTAAATCCTGCTGTCTAAGTTTTCCGGATTGGTGGGCAGCAACCACGTAATCCATGGTTCATAAGTTGCTTTCAAAGGGGCCAGGGCCATTCTGTTTATTTAAGGATGTGAAAGAAAGAAATGAATATTGCATCACTAAGATAGTATAGCATTTTAAATCGGCAGTCAACTAAAGAATTTCTTTAAAAGATATCACTCACATCCAACTCCAAGTCATTTCACCAACTAATTTAATCATATTATTTTTAACCATATAAAGTTGTTTGGTCTCTTGACTCTGTTCTCTGTTTTTTTTTTTTATTTTTTTTTCAGAAGAAAAAAGTTATATTCACAACTTTTTTTTTTAGAAGAGAAAGGTTATATTCACAACAACCTAAACTCAACCTAGACTGTAATAAAAAAAGGAAAAAAAAAAAATCAACGTCTGTAACTAAAGAAATTTAACTACAATAGAGATGCCAACCTCACCAAATTTATACTCACATTGAGCTTCCAAATGGTGGTAAAAATACTATTTTGCCCTTCTCTAATAACTAATCTTTCTATAGTAAGGATTTGTGGGCAGCAACCAGGTAATGCACGGTTCATCTGTTGTTTTCAGAAAGGGCCAAAAAAAATATTCAGACAATTTTAATTATTGAGGGATGTGAAAGAAAGAAAGAAATTTTAAGGATGTGAAAGAAAGAAAGAAATGAATATTGCACTTACTCCCTTACGTTACTAATAGTAAAGCATTTTAAATCTGCAGTCAATTAAAGAATTTCTTTGAAAGTGATTATCACAATCACATCCAAAGTCATTTCACTAACTAATTTAATCATATTATATTTAACTTTAAGCCCACGTTATGTCAAGTTGTTCTGTCTTGACTCGGTTTAGAGTTTGGTCAAGTAGTCAATCCTAAACTTTGTGATCTGGTTTATTATACAGTGGTTTTTTTGCCTTCTTTTTGTTTGCAAGAAATCTAATTGTTTCCACCAACCAGCTAGATGCTAGTCATTGATGGTATCTACTATCTAGCTCCAGGAAATATTTTGACAACTCTTAAAATTTTCTACCTTAGGATTTCTCTTTGTTTCCAACTTGCTTCGCTTACTTATTTTGACAAGCCTTAGCTTTACACTGCAGATCAGAGTACAATGATCTCAGTGAGCAAAATTTCCACCGGGGTTCGGCATATGCATCGAACATGCGGTGGAATGATTCTGGAGTCAGGCCCAAAAAAGAAAAGACTTGATTCTCAGGCCCAGAGTTATAAAAGAGGATGCAATGCATGCTTTGTTATGCAACCATTTTCATTCAGCAAAATACACAAAGTTTAACAAAGTTTCTTAATGGGAAGCTCTTCTGGAAGCAGCAGATGATTTAGTTAAATCTTGTTCTAGTTTTTTGGGTTTTCAGTTCATTCATATAACTGAAATGAAATATCTGACACTAGCAAAAAAAGACAAAGACATGAAGTATCCGACAACTTTCAGTAGATAAATCTAATATTAGGAGATCCTTAGTCTACATTAGATGGCTCTACTATTGATGCAACTCCAGCTCCGGACATTTTCTAGTTTTATTAATGAAATCTTATTCGAAAAAAAGAAAAGAAACACCTTACCTTCAACAGCATATACTTAGAAATCCATTAAAAACCAAAGGAACTTGTTGCATGCAACGAATATTACAATGTGATCTGCAACTACAGTCTACAATGCGGGGTGTGAAATGCAGCAAATTTTTACAAACTGGGAGATGGAAAACAACTGGAAGTGTAGGCAACTGGAGACGCAAAAGAGACTAAAATTGAAAACTTCCCAACTTATTCTCTAGTCTTGTAAGCCTATAAATGGCGCAGTACCTATAAACATTCTATGTACACCGACATGGCCTAGTACGATAAGAAACATACCCAAATCTGCATAGAACCTTAAAAAGAGCGGATGATTGGAGGACAACTTACTTGATCTCTTAGCTTAATCTTAGACTGCTCGTGAATTGGTCTTCCAGTGACCAGTGGTGTTTCCTTCTCATGCTATTGTTCTTCTTGATGTGAATCAGTTTGTCATAAACACACCAAGGGAAACTAAGGAAATGTTCCCGACTCTTCTCCTGATGGTAGCATCCGAAGTAATTCGGATGATACGTCACGTGATACCACGCTGAAGCCTTTGCATAGATATCGTCATCTTCCTGAGAACCCGAGTGAGAAATACCCTTTTTATCGAACCACGTCCTTGCTTCTTTTTTTAAAGCTCTAACTGCCAGACTAATCGATTCTGCGTCTCTCCTCATATTAAATGATTTGGACAATTTCATTACACTTCCACCAAGGATCTCAGCCTCCGTTTTGATCCCATAATAATCCATCAGGTTTGCCAACTTGTAATCAAATTCTCCTTTGTGGAAGCAAGCATCATCTAAGTAATCCTCGAACCCATCAACTTCCATATCTGTATCATATAATTTCCTTGCCACCTCCAAAGTGAAGGATTTTATATGGCTGGTGTGGGGAGCAATATCTTTGACCTGCCTAAAGAGTTTGCCAATCACTCGCTTTGACTCATAAGTCGGTCTATCAAGCTTTTCCATGAAGTCTGGGTATTCTTTGACGCGTAAATGAGGAGGAATTTCTGCGGGTACACCTGTCTTAGGGAAGTCGACAGCAATTGAGAATAGCTTTGCGAGTTCTATGCATTGCTTACTCTCTGCCTTCAGCGGCTCCTTATCAGCAAAGGCGGTGTGGGTATTGGCGATGACTCCTAAGCTGTCATTTATCATGTAATTTGCAAAGTACTCCTCCACTTCCTGTAACAACACATCAACAACCATCTACACATAAATCTGGCAATTCAAAAAAATGGAAGTTTCATAAAAACAGAATTATGGTGAATGTCTTCACATTGAAGCGCCAACTTCTACATACTATAGAGGGTAAAAGAGAAACAATTGTGGTTTCTTTTATAAAATTTGCCCTTTTCTGTCAAGAAAAATTGATATTTGTTTTGTCAGACAAAATACATTTTTGTCCTTCGGAAACAAGAATGAGTATGACCAAATCTAAATGTGCAACAAGATTGTTTACAAAAATCAAATAGTGAATAACCCATACCTCAATCTGAACATCGTGAAATAATTCAATAGCAGGTGATGCATCATAGTCCATGGGCTCGACTTGTGAAGGGAATAAGTTCTTGATCCCAGCAGACAAAATATACATCACCATCCAAATCACTCCCGGAACACTCATTTGGATGGGGTCTACATCAAAATGTCAACTGATATCAGCAAACCTTTAAATGGAACTGTGAAAGGATTTCACGAATGTATAAAATACAGCACAAATTAGTTACTGGTATGCTCTCACCTTTGCCCTTTTTGAGGAAATACAACACAATCCACCATATGGTGCAATGCTGGCACATTGACAGCCTGCAAGACACGCATATCACCAGGGTGCAGGCATGGATTTTTAGCAACGACTACTTTTCCAAGTACAAGAATAGTTTCTGCTGGTCCATTCCCATTAAGCATAGAGAAGGAATCCCCACAAAGTTTATTGCGACCAATGCGAGAAACCTGGACAAATACCTGTCCATACTCCAAGGTTGCTGTTTCATCTAGACATCCCATCATTGATCTTCCCTTTGGAACAAATATCCTTGTCCTAGTCCGCAACTCTAACAGCTTCGCGCAATGAAATGTTTGAAGCATCATTGAAAGGAATGGCTCTTGATCAGGATTGTAACCACACAAAAGCATTTCCTTGAGGATATTTGTGGTTTCTGATGGGGACATGATCTCAAGTGCTTCGTACGCCTTTAACGGGTCGGTTAAAATTGAATCCAGTTGATCGACTGCTTCTTTTTGCTTCTTTTCAAATACGTAATCACTGACGCCTAGAGTAGACAAAAGGCTGATTACCTGACGATTGAGGAAACACGGTTGGAACTTGCTCCACGACAGAACATCTAGTTTGGTTACCTTTGACTTGAACTTACGCATGCTTGGTCTCAAATATAACTTTTTCAGTGATCTTGGATCTACAGCAACAACACCTTTGTATCCACCATACCTAATTTGAAAGGCAGACGGCGTACATTTCAAACCACACTTACTCGCCACCTTATGTGCAAATTCAGAAGAAATCTTTCCAATCCCATCAGAAAATGTGTATACAGTTCCATTACTTTCAATCTCGACATCATCAATCTTTTCAATTTCATCCCTAGAAACACTTAATGTTTCTGTTGAGGAACAAAAGATTGTCCTAGAATCGGCTGCATATTTCGCCACATTTCTAATCTTGCGAAAATCACCCATCCATTCCCTGATACTAGCTGCTGTTAGCGAACCTTTTGAAGCAAACATCCATGCAGAATTATCACGTAGCTGACTTGCTGAGAAGGCAAGAAATTCAAACTTCTTATCACCAATAACTACGCCATTATGCAAAGTAGAGAGTATCCTTTCATAAAGCAAAGTTTGCTTTTTCTCGTCATTCATTGTTGCGCGCGCAGATAAATCAGTTGAACGGATTTTTTCTGAGTCTTCATCAACAAAAGAAATACGGATAAAATTATCGATATGTTCACGATAATAGCGTAAAACTCTATTGGAAACATTAATTTCTGGACCCAGGAAGTATACTTTCAAGGGTGTTACTTGCACCCTGCGAACATTTACCAGCCCGTCAGACAAGGAAATCGAAGTTGATCTAGGAGGGTTTGCTGATAAGCTGTACTCCAAGTACTGCTTAGAAAGCCAGTTAACAGGTTCATAACAACAGTCTTTCAAATGAAACAGTTTCTCCAGGGCACATATTATATAGTTGACAGAGTGAGAGAAAGGGTCAACCATACGGAAAAATTTTGCGTCAAGCGTTGGCCCAGAAAGGCAGCCAGACTGAACCAAGGAATTAACCTTAAACAGAATATCATATCGCAGCTTATGTCCGTCAGGAGGCTCAACAAAAGGAACTAGATCCAAGCTTCGAGAAACTGTCGAACTGGGCTGCATTGTGAACCAACCCTCATCTTCCGTATAATAATGGAAATTTTCACGGAAGTTTGGAAGCTTACAGCCATATGGAATTTCCAAACACATTGCGGAGGACTGCCCAATAGAAAAAGATTCAGTGAAATCAGTAGTTCTTACCCACTGATCATCCAATGTATGCATAAAATATTGTAAATCCCTGCCTGGATTTCCTAACGAGGAGAGTGGTTCCACATAAACTCTAGGAGCAGCACTCATCTGCAAACATTAATCTTTATTAAATAAGTGGTATAGTGATGACAAGTACTGTTTTAAATGCCAATATTGATACATAAAGGACCAGATAGAGTCTCGATTATCATCTGACATTGTATGAAGTAAAAACATTGTTTGCATCTCATTCAGGCAGGATAACTACCACTGAGATTTAAAGTAACCACCAAAAATATTAACCAGTATGTCAGTATATTGGGTGTCAAATTTGTATCTAAATTCATAAAGAATTTGTGAATCTTTCATGCTTATCTATTAAGAGAAAATGTTTTAGCACAATGAGAAAATGAAAACATGCTAACATAACTATCTGCTGAAGGAATGTAAGGAGGACAGCATTAACTAGCATTATGGAAGAACGAACTTATTTAAAGAACTCAAACCTGAATTATGAGAAATTGTGAGTTTAAGTTCTTGGTCGGCGCAACTGGATTTCCCAAATGCTCTCATAAGAAAGTTCAAGCTTATAGTTCACAGGCTTTATCTTCAAGGGATCTTTATAAGACAAGAGAAAGCACAATTTACGGAATCCAAAACCAAAATCCACTGAAACGTCCTTAGTCTTGCAAAGAGTATAAAAACAATCATTTGAAACCTGGCATCCAAAATGCAGAGTTGAAACCTTGAGATGGAACATCGAGACCCTAGGCTTGGGTATGATATCCCGATCCCTGTCAAAAACTTTGAGATATGATGTTCCGTAGTATAGGCGTTGGGGTCGATTAATCAACAAAGACATATAATCAGCTTTCTGGGTAGTTGTGAACTGTATATCTGCATATGCTCTGGGATTTGGCCCCTTATTTTTTGGTATCGTAACTTGTAGAGCATACACAGTTCCCTTGCCGGTGTGATCCTCTAGGAAGTCCTTGATGAGTTCCGCTGTCGCATAAGCAGGAAATCCATAAATATGAATTGTCCTTCCCATATTGGTGGTGTCTCCTGTTGCATAACATAAAGCAAATTATCATGGGGAAGATATATTTCCACTTCTCAAACAATGTACGTAATATACTTAAACAAAATTTTCTGCAGGCCGTGATAGAGAATTTCAAAGAAGAGTAGAATTTCGGATCCTTTCCAAATAGCAGCAAAGTAAATTGTTATTTCAGTTGAAAAATTGAAACTCCTAGTACAAAAACCTGCTTTTCCATGGTTGTCTAGTAAATACATGATTGTCTTTAAATTGATCACCCTGACAATTGGCAAAAGATATTGGAGACTTCGACTAGACAAGAAACTCCACTGAACGAGACTCGATACCCTGACAAACATTTTTCTAAGCCTTATCTATATATCAAATTTGATTTCCCAAAAATTGAGACTTAGAACATAAATTAGTGCTCCTGAACTTGTAAGATGAAGTAAGTACATCCTTAGGAAAAATTTCAAAGAATAGTAGAGATTTCAGACCCTTACCTTCGATCAAACTTTTTTTATCTGTTAGAACTAAACTATTTCAACCAATTGTGTTATTTCAGTCGAAAAATTGAAACTCCTAGAACAAGAACTTGCTTTTCCATGTTTTGACATTCAACAATGATTGTTTATAAGTTGATCACCCTGACAATTAACGCCTAATAGAATTCAACAACTAGACTAAGAAACTCCACTTGAAGAGAATCGATACCATGACCTATTAGGTCAGCAAGGATCATATTTCCAGACCCACATATCTACCTATCAAAGTTGGTTTCCCCAGAAACTGAGGCTTGATCAAAGTTTTTAACTAACTAGGAAGGAAATTTCAAAAGAAAAAATCAAGGTTTGAAAAACGGGTCACAGGTCGGGTCACGTCCATAGGGCGTGACCGTCATAACGTGTTTTGACGGGTGTGAGCACGTTTCGAGCAAAAAACACGTTGTTTAGGGAAAAAACGCGTTTATTTGATGTTTTTATGAAATAACGGGTGTGATAACGGTTAAATAGAAAAAATAAATAAATTATAATCTGAATTTCCTATTTATGGTTTTAACATGCGTGAAAACGGTTATATCAGGTCTAAGTAACACCAATTTTTACTATTTATCGGTGTTAGACAAGCGTATCGGTGACCCTCACGGGCACACTACGTAGGCGTGAGCGTTTTACCGGCCGTTTTCTCTGTAAAAACGACAGTTTTTCAACAATAAACCAACAGAAAAAGAAAAAAAAAAGAAAGAAACACAAAAATTGAAACTCCAAGTACAAGAACTTGTTTTCCAACATTCAACAATGAATTGGAAATACACAGTTGTCTATAAGCTGATCATCCTGACAATTAACGTCTAAATAGAGTAAGAAACTCCACTCGAAGAAAATCGATACCCTGACCTAATAGGTCGGAAATGATCCTACATATTTCCAAGATCTATCTATCAAAGTTGGTTTTCCATAAACTGAGGCTTGATCATAGATTTCTCTAACTAGTAAGGAAATTTCAAAAGACAAAATCAATCAATAAACCCAAAAAAATAGAAATAGAATCATAGATAGATTGTATTTTACCTACTTCCTGTTACTCCTCAGATAGAAAGAATCCTCCCAATAGCTAGTTAGATCAATAAATAACTTCAGTGCAACCTTTAAAAAAAAAAAAAAAACTTCAGTGCAAAGATATACACAGTGATAGTAATCCAACTTTATAGTACTAAAAAAGGGGCCAACGAGGAATCTTAAAAGCAAATTACTTTTTGCCTTTTTCTCTGATTGGCTTGTGAACTATTCATTGTGATCATCTTGTCGTCTAGACAGTCAAGTAGAAGTCAATAAATAATAGTTTCCGGATGAAATGGGACCAATCATGTTTCAGCTCGGGTGCAGCTTTTGGCCCATGCATTTCCCAATGGAGCCCGTCACGTCTTTGGCATCATCATCATAAAAAACTTTTAGTACAATTATTGAAGAAGGCAAGATGTTCCCCATAAGCGTCACTGTTTTGTGGTGGCCAAATTCCTATCATTCTGAACCATGAATTAATGAATAAAGGAGAGAAACTGATAGTAGCAGAAGGGTGACACTGCATCCTATAAACATAGGCGAATTTCTCTGCTCAACCTCAACCCATGACATTTTTCAAGTCTTTGTATACCTATGAATTTTAATTGAGTCTTGCCTTCTAGGGTGGATTCCCATCTCATTCCCCTGGAAAGATGAGGGAGTTCGACTCTCCCTCACCCAATTCATGTTGCAACTTGTAATAGTATTGAATCAAAAGTAAAAGAAAAATGTTATTTACAACCATCAGCACTTGGCCATAAAATATAAAAAAATAAATACAAATTTTTTAACCATCGACCCAAATTAAAGAACAAAATTAGACTACACTACCTTTACCAATATAAAAATTGATTGCTTCAAAAAAAAAAAAAAAAAAATATATATATATATATATATATAAATTGACTAAGTAAATTTGAAAAAAGAAAAAGAAAAAAAGAGCCAAGAGTCAATATTACAGTCCAGTCCAGTGAAGCTAAATGGATAAAGTCAAATGTTAATGGGGTAGGCATCCTATGCTCAAATCCATAGATGCAACACGGGTTTACCTTGAAGTTATCCTTAGATTTGGATCACAAATGAAGTAATGAACCCATAAGGTGATACAAATTTTCCACATCACAATTATGTTTTCTCAAGTACTTACAATACGGTGAAGATAAAACCAATTATATTCCCATGTCAATCAATTTAAGGTGATCAAATACTTGCAAGGAAATGAAAGATGTTAGACGTACCAGTAAGAAATAATTGCAGGCTGATCCACAATGCTCTCACATCCTCCAAAGGAAAGGGCGATGTATGGGATTTTTAGTGCATCAATGAATGTCTTGGTAGTTTCTGAATCTCCATCAATCTGCAGAAGTTGCATGTTGTGATCAGGTAAGTAAACCTGGAAACCACTGTATTGCAAATGCAAATAGCTCAGACAAACATCCAGCTCATAAATTTTAGCACTCACCTCAAAACTGACGACTCCTCCAAACCCTGTCATTTGCTTCATGGCAATTTTGTGTTCCGCGTGACTTGGCAGACTGGTATAATGAACTCGTTTCAGCTGAAGATCAGATCAAGTTAGCATCCTACAAGATGAGCCTGCTTGAAAGCGAAATTATTGTTCTCATTTATCTGTTCTATAGATTTTTCAAATTTGATCAGACAAGGATGTGCCTCTAAAATCTTGGCCATCCTCAATCCTGTTATGTGTTGCTGCTGTGCACGAAGATGCAGTGTCTTCATGCCTCAGATGACTAAATAAGCGGCATTCTGATAACATAGAGCATTAGTATCATTCTCAATCAAGTCTTCTTTGCAAACTAAATAAACATGGGAGGTCAAATTAACCATGATTTATAAAGGGATACCAGTCCTACTAAGTACTGATACCGTTTCATATAGGACAAAAGAATCCCATCGATCCTGGCCGTTGGATCGATGAAATGGTATCAACACTTAGTAAGACTGGTATCCCCCTTTATAAGTCGTGAAATTAACAGTCTAGTATGATCCTCAATTAGACAATTATGCTTTATTTGCAAGCTTAATAAACATGAAAAGGTCAAACTAACTGTTTAAAAACAAAGAAGCTCATTTCCAAATTCTGGACTACAACAAAATAACGAACTGATGAATTTTTGTGGGTATTGGTTTCTGAACCATGCGCTGTTATTGCAAAAGCATGTAACAAATTGCTCACCGGATTCAGAGTACCACCCAAAACGTGATGCAACTTGTGAATCTTAGAAGTCACTTCCTCAGAACCACTTATGCAACCCGTGAGAACCTGAAAACAGAAATGCATTTGTCACTCACTAATTCTTCTTATAGTTTAAAAGAAACAGAAGGCAACTAAATGTCAAAACTTACAAGGTTTAATCAGAACTTTTCGTTGGCGAGTGCAGAACAAGGTCTGCACCAAGGGCAAGTGCATTTTGGTTCAAGGGTGTGGCAAAAGTACCATCAACACAAACCAGTGTGCCTTTGCTGTGGAAAAGCTTTGAAACCAACTCAATGTCACACATCAGAGGTAAGGCTTAGTTGGCGATTTTGTACAGAGAAGTGTTACCTGCACATAAATTACGCCAGCAAGTATCAAACGATGATGTCCCCCAAGTTAGCCAAAACAAGAAAATTTTGAACAACAATCTCCTATTTGAGTACTCACATTATTCTTATCCAGTGCAGATTCCAGGCCATCCATATTGGCAGGGTCAATGACATGGACCTGCATTAGGGAAATGATAAATTTAGATACTTCGTGGAAACATAAAAAATAAGTCTGGAACAAAACGCCAAATTGACATGAAGGTCTAATACGGCAAGTAGCTGAAAATCCATATCTTGTCTACAGCCAAATCCACTGACACGATTAATTAAATCCAATGAAGAAGCACAATGTTTGTTAAGGACCATCATGATCAATTTATGAAGCATATAGTCTCTAACTGCATCAGCACAAGCAGGATCCAAAAGAAGAAAAAAGGGGGGAAGCATACCGTTATATTCATGTTGGGAACAAGAAAATCGTCAATGAAAATTCTCGTCTTCCTATAGCAATCCGTAGTTGTTATAATATCCCCACCTTTCTTCACCAATGCAAACATCATGACCGTACTAGCACACATGCCAGACGACATCAAAATAGTTGATTCTGCCCCCTCAAGTGCACTGCCCCAAGTAAATTGAACATCGCACAGACAAACCTTATTTTGTTTTCTGCAACTATAGTGGTTGGGTTCCCATAGCGCCCATACTCAAAACTTGCATGGCATCCCTCCTATCAAGAGAACAACAAGTTAAGCAACCAAAATTCTACGAAAAACCTAGCTGACCTACAAAAAAAAAAAGATCACTCAGTTATGTTGGTAAAAGGTGCTAATATAGCTGTGATTGACTTCCAAGCATTCTACACACTGACAATTGACAATTGCCTAAACCTCAGATTGAAAATTAAACTGAAATGAAATATGAGGAACCGGAGATTTATGAAGCCGCATTAAAGATTTGAATTCTTCAAATTCCATTAATTAGCAGCTAATGGATGAATCAGGTATTCCATCATTTAACAATAAGGCACAAATGGTATGATTTAATTCAAACATAACCTCTGAATCTTCGCAATACAACAAAATAGAAAACTAATCTAATCAGCAACATCTAGTTGCTAGCAGCTCAATCAATCAAACCACATGTATAAATTTAACCAGGAGAAGTCTAGCATATAACAATAAAGTGCAAGAGTGCAGTAGAGACCTTGAAATCGGTGATTTCATTGGAGTTCTTGAATCAGTAAGCAAAAGTACTGACAACTGGGGTAGTGATTCCATCTGTAGCAATTCCATGACCTATATTTTCATGAGAAAACTATTGGTGGCTGTCTTGAATTAATTGAATTAATGGACGGCGAAGAAGATGAAGAAGGGATTGATGGGTTTTGAAGCATTTTCATGAAATTAATTTAGGCATTTTAAAAGATTAGGATCAGTGATGGCCGTTAAGATAGACACTGTCGTCTACTGTTTGACATTAAACAAATGGAAGAGAAACGAGGATGTTTGTGGGGCCAGGTTTAGCTGACATTTATTCACTGCAGAAATTTAAACAATTCTCTACAGACTGCCCTTTTGATCAAGGCAAAACCGCTCGCAAACAAAATTTGCGGGGCCCACCACCCCAAAAGTAAACATGGGTCCATGTGTTTTGTTTTGTGTGAGGGAGCGGTTTTGTCCTTGTTTAAAAGGGCGGTTCAAATAGATTTTTTGAACTTTAAAAGCCGAAGTGATATACTCCGCCAAAATTTTCATGATTTACAATGGGGTGTACCGGTTTTGGCGGGAGGCGATACCAATTGAACGATCCAATGTCCAGGATCTGTTAAATTTATCTGTCTTATGTGCAATGGTATCACTCCCGCCAAAACCGGTACCCTCTTTATAAAATGTGCAAATTTTTCCCGACTTTCATCCCGAGAAGGAAATGGACGGCTCTTGCCGCGTTCTTAGCATTGGGATGGTGAATGGGGTAAAATGGATCCCAGCTATATATCAGAGTCGGGATTTTTGGTCGGATTTATCCGTCAAACTAGCATTTTCCATTTAAAAGGCAATAAAGAGACCCACCCACCACCACCTGTTGTCCAAAAGTTTAGATAAAAGAAAGTTAAATTGTTGGCACAAAGTCATTTTAAAAGGAGTATTTCCACAACCTGCCTAGTCTGGGGCATAGTACTGAAAGATAAAATTTAATTTTAATTTCACATAACCCCTTATCCAATTATTTTCTTTCTACTTATTTTATCCCTAATTAATTAGTGTTAATTAGTCATTTTAAGTGTTAATTAACCGTGTTTAGAGATTAATCGATCTTCAAAATATCAAATAACTGAAAGATTTTGAATTTTTTTTCCGAAAACACTAACCAGAATAGGTTTATGTTCATGCACTAGTAAGCCGATTCTGGATTGGTGTTTTCATATTAAAGAAGGACATCAAGAATCGGTTAAAGTATGCATAGATAAAATCCGACTCTCATAATCGGATTTTTTGGCGTCATATAAAAACCGATTGTTTCATTTTCGTAAGAAGAAAATATTTCATTCATTTCAAATCTACTCCTAGTGGAAGAGTTATAGTCCCATGAGGGTTTACATAGAGATCTACCGAAAAATGTACACAAAAATTCCTAAAACTATCAATCTTTGTCGGATGATCCGAGTCCGATTCACCCACCGTAAAGTCTGGGTCTTACTGCGATATTTCGGATACCATGAAGTGATAACTTTCATCAAATGTGAATGCTTTCTCCTTTTCCTCCAAGTAACGTGCTTTCATGGCTTTGTGTTGCAAAAACACGACACAAACTTACTTTATTAGTTACAAATTGATGAAAGTAAATTGTGTAGAATAAACCATAAAAATACTTACAAATCATTGAAGGGACATGCTAAAGTGGCTAGCGTTCAAAATCCGTTGTTGGATAGCTATAAAACCAACTATCGCATCTAGGATGACTTGGTGCCGATTTGTTGAAGACTTCTTCTCTTCGGGTTCCCACAATCTTGTCTAAATTTTTTATATATCTTCGCCCAAAAGGTCTCGAATGAGGAGTGATCTACTCTACTTTCGGTGTAACATGCTTTGGTGATTGCCAAATCTTTCGCGGAGTCAAACGATGTCATTTCTTGTATGTAGAGGTATAAAATGAGTAGTTGTGGAGTATATGGAGTGAGAGGGAATATAATGAAAATTTTTGAAGAAAATTAGGTCCAAGGATGAGGTCTCTATATATGGAGAAAGACCCCAACGACTAGGTGAAAATACTTGGGGTACCAAAATACATCACCAACTTTTTCGTAGACAATCTGTATGGACAAACTCAACAGAACTCCGAGAGCTAAACTCAATCAAGGAATAGTGTCTAGAGTTATATCTTTCTCTCTTGCAATTAGAATGTTTACAAAATCAAATCGTGAACCTAATCACAAAGGGATTACTTGGACGATATCAAAGACCAATGTCCAAGAATCAATCAAGTCATATCCAACAAACTAGTCGTATGTTGTATCCTTACAACAACTAACACGCAGAAGGGATAGAATTGGTGAAGAATCACCTCCTAAATCAAAGATTCAAGCCAAAATCTGTGCACAGAGGCGCAGCCACAAAAGTTTCATTAAAAAAAAAATTCAGATAATGAAGAGATAGAATCTTCTTACAACTTTAATGACGAATCATTGAACCCTAATCTAACTCAATCATGATCGACGCATGGAGATTAATCAACAGTCATACACTTAACCAATTACTAACCTAGCTAACTTCTTTGGAGCACTCGGCTAACTAAGATAAAAGCGGACTACGGGGTAGCCCTTCCCAGGAGAAGGGATACAACATTGCCTACCCCTTAAAAATGTCCTTTCCTCAAGGACAAATCTAGGATAGTGTGACTGAATATTTCTGATGTCCTCCCAAGTAGCATCATTTGTTGAGGAGTTAGTCCATTGGATGAGTACTTGGCGCACTATTCTCGTTGCCTCCGAGGATAGACATTGTCTTCAACACCTTCTCTGGAAGCATTATAATCTCACCATGAAGGTCAAAAATAGGTAGAGGGTAAGGAGTGTGTTGCATACCAATATGTTTCTTGATCGAGAGACATGGAACACTCGGGTGTATCCGGAGTGAGATGGTAGGTCGAAGTCCAGAGGGTCATTTGCACCAATATTTTGCAGAACTTTGAAGGGTCCATAGTATTTAGCTGACAGCTTGAAGTTCTTTCTCAAGGACAGTGATGCTTTCCTGTAAGGTTGTAGCTTGAGATAGACCAAATCCCCCTCTATAAATGATCTGTCAACTCTTGTGGAATCAGCATAAAGTTTCATTATATCTTGACCTTGTTATAGAGATTCTTTGATAATGTCAAGTATAGAGTCCCTTGTTTTCAAGTAAGTCTCAACAACATCTATGGTAGTAGTGGCAGTGGGTGGAAAAGCTAAACGTGGAGGTAAATAGCCATACGATGCCTGGAAGGGAGACATCTTTAATCCTCTGTGAAGGCTGATATTGTACCACCATTCTTCTAGTGATAACCAATTGCTCCAACTGCTTGGTTTGTGACATGTGATACATCTCAAATAGTTTTCCAAGCATGCATTCACGCTCTCAGTTTGTCCATCTGTTTGAGGGTGGTATGCAGTGCTTAAATTTAAGCTAGTACGTACCCAATGCTTTGAATAAATCATCCCAAAAGGTACTGGTAAATATCTTGTCTCTGTCAGACACTATAGATGCAGGAAGACCATGTAATTTGAATACCTGATTAAGAAAAACCCGTGTTATAGAGGAAGCTGTAAATGGGTGTTGCAGAGCAATGAAGTGAGCATACTTAGTGAGTCTGTCTATAATGACTAACATTCTTCCTGTTGCTGAGAGGCAGACCCTCAATGAAATCCATTGTAATTTGTTTTCACGCATGATCAGGGATAGGTAGAGGTTGGAGCAGGCCAGCAGCAGTTTTGTGATCACTTTTGTTTCTCTGACAATTGTCATATTGAGACACAAAAAGCAAAACATCTTTTTTCAGTCCTTGCTAATAGAAATGGCTTTTAGCTCTTGCATAAGTAGCTTGAATGCCAGAATGTCCTTCCACAATAAAAGTATGTAGAGAATGCAAGAGAGTTTGTCTTATACCATTTCCAGTTTCAATGTATAGTTTGGTTTTGTATCTTAAGATTCCCTCATTGTACGTGAAATGCTCAATACTTGAAGCACTCAACAAAAGTTTAGAAATAATGTTGTGTGCTTTGTCATCATTAGTATAACTAGAGATTACCACTTGAGCCCAAGATGGTTTAGAAGCAAGCTAACAAGTTGCAAGTGGTCAAGTATGTGGTCTTGTAGAAAGTGCATCAGCTATATTCTCGGCTCCTTTGTTGTATTTGATATCATAATCAAATCCTAGAAGCTTGATCAACCACTTTTGTTGTAGTGCAGTGGTAATTCTTTGCTCCAAGAGGTATTTAATACTTTGATGGTCAGTTTGAATTGTTTAGCCCCCTGTAAGTAATGTATTCATCTTTGTACTGCCATGACATTGGCCAGAAACTTCTTCTCATAAGTAGATAATGCTCTATCTCTTGGGCCCAGTGGCTTGCTAAAGTAAACAATGGGCTTACCACCTGAAGTAAGACAGCTCCAATACACAGGTCACATGCATCACTCTCAACCACAAATGGTTTAGTGAAATCTGGCAAAGCTAAGATGGGTGTGCTGGACATGGCAACTTTGAGCTGTTCAAAAGCTGTTGTGGCAGCTGAAGTCCAAAGACATGAGTTCTTCTTGAGAAGATCAATTAGTGGTTTACTGATGGCTCCATAACTTTTGACAAACTTCCTTTAGTAGCCTGTAAGGCCAAGAAATCCTCTCAATTCTTTGAGAGTTGCGGGTTAATGGCCAAGATCGTATGCAAGCTATCTTATTTGGATCAACATGTACAAACTCTTGCAGCTGAGATTATGTGTCCTAAATACTCCAAGGATGATTGGACAAAACAATATTTAAATATCTTAACATAAAGTTGATGTTGTCTGAGTAAAGAGAAGGTAAACTTGAGATGCTCCCAGTGTTCAGACATGTTTCTTTGTAGATTAAGATATCATCGAAAAAGACCAGAATAAATTTTCTCAATGTTGGTTGAAATACCTCATCCATTAAAGCTTGAAATGTAGCTGGAGCATTAATGAGGCCAAATGGTATTACTTTAAACTCATAATGACCTTGATGGGTTCTCAAGGCTGTCTTGAAAATGTCAGGAAACATGTACTTTGATTTGATGGTATCCAGTGTTTAAGGGTAAAAATCGTTTCATCGATTTTGGTAAATTGATGAGTGAGTGAAAACTGGTTTAAACCCTAAACAAATGTCTTGCACGTGAGAACTTTCTAGATTCGAGATCAATCACATGCAAGTCCGGCCTAAACCAAGAAATGGTCGTTCCGGACTTGCTTCGGTCACAAAGTGGAGGAGAAGGGTTGATTTGGGGAGGAAGCAAAGAAAGGTATTGAGACCGAATAGTGCACGGGGAGAGTAGTGTCTCAACTTGTATCAGAAAGTGAAAGCCGGAAGCTTGCAAGAGATGAAAGCTTTTTGGAGAGCTTGCAAAGTTGCCTTTTACGAGAGTGTTGTGTTTTTTTCTGACCGAGACTTGTTGTGCGGTGGAAATAGGTAAGACCTACTTATACAAGTCGAGATTGAAACGTACCTGGCCTCATGAAGGAAGGGAGTAAAAGGGTGAAATAATGGGAGGAGGTGGTAACCACATGGTGTTTATGGGTGAAAACGTTTTCACCATTATTTCCTCATTTATTTGACCGCTTTATTCCTATTCACGCTTTCTTAATGTGAGAGTAGTGTACGCTGCATGTTGTGACCCCCAAACCAAGACCACGGGAAAGAATCCCCGGTTGTGTTGATGTCTCGAGTGTTGGTTGGACCTTGAGTGCAAGTGGCGGTGCTAGTGGCGCGTGTGGCATGTGCCAATGGCATGTGCGGAATGCCTTTGTTGCGGGTTGCACCTTGAGTGCAAGTGGAAATGCGAGCTGCTAGTGGCGTGTGTGGCATGTGCCAATGTGCGGAATGCCTTGGTGATAGGTTGCACGTTGAGTGTAAGTGGCAATGCAGGCTGCTAGTGGCGTGTGTGGCATGTGCGGAATGTCTTGGTGGTAGGTTGCACGGTTTGCAAGTTAGGCTACCCGGCGTGGGTTTTGGCATGTGCTAATGGCACGTAGGGACAAGTTGGCCTAGGTTGCACGGCTTGCAAGTTAAGCTACCAGCGTGTGTGTTTGGCATGTGTCGTGGCACGCATGGCCATTAGGGCCACGGCTAGGTAATGAAAGCTACCCGGAGCGTGTTGGCATGTGCCAATGGCATGCTTTCGGCCATTAGGGCCGCGACACTGTAAGAAAAGCTACCCGATGCGTGTTGGCACGTGCTAATGGCATGCTTTCGGCCATTAGGGCCACGGCAGTAAGAAAAGCCCGGCGAGCGTGTTGGCATGTGCCAATGGCACGCTCAGCCATTAGGGCCACGACACAGTAAGAAAAGCTACCAGCGATACGTGTTGGCATGTGCCAATGGCATGCTCGGTCATTAGGGCCACGTCCTGGTAAGAAAAGCTACCAGCGATGCTTGTTGGCATGTGCCAATGGCATGCTCGGCCATTAGGGCCACGGATTGGTAAGAAAAGCTACCAGCGAGCGTGTTGGCATGTGCCAATAGAACGCTCGGCCATTAGGGCCACGACAGTAAGAAAAGCTAGATGCGTGTTGGCATGTGCCAATGGCATGCGTGGCAATTTGGCCTAGGTTGCACGGTTTGCAAGCCCTAGGCGCGGGCGCTACTTTGGCATGGCGCGGCTAGGAGCCAAGGTAAAGGTGTTTGGCTTTGGCGTGGTGTGACCAAGCGTAGCTAGGGCCAAGGCGAGTGCGTTTGGCATGGCGCGACTAGCTTGGGCTAGGTGTGGCTGGCATGATTTGTCATTGGCACGGAGGTGCAAGCTAGCATGGTTGGCATGCTTTGACGCGCGTTGCGGTGTGACTAGCATAGCTAGGCCAAGGCAGAGAGTGCGTTTAGCATGGCGCCGCTAGCTTGGGCTAGGTGTGCTGGCATGATTTGTCATTGGCACGGAGGTGCGGCTAGCATGCTTTGGCTCGTTTGGTGTGACTAGCATAGCTAGGGCCAAGGCAGAGTGCGTTTGGCATGGCGCGGCTAGCTTGGGCTAGGTGTGGCTGACATGATTTTCCATTGGCACGGAGGTGCGGCTAGCATGGTTGGCATGCTTTGCGCGTTGGTGTGACTAGCATAGCTAGGGCCAAGGCAGAGTGTGTTTGGCATAGCGCGGCTAGCTTGGGCTAGGTGTGGTCGACATGATTTGCCATTGGCACGGAGGTGCGGCTAGCATGGTTGGCATGCTTTGGCGCGTTTGGTGTGACTAGCATAGCTAGGGCCAAGGCGAGATGCGTTTGGCATGGCGCGACTAGCTTGGGCTAGGTGTGGGTGGCATGATTTGCCATTATCACGGAGGGGAATTAGGGTTTTGTTCGTTGTAACCTAATTTGATAAAATACCCCCTATTAATTACTCGACTACATGCATTGAATGTTCTAATAAATGTGTCACCAGGGTGACATTAGGTTATTCGGGGTTTTACGATTTTACCCTTTGTCTAAAAACCACCATCAACATTAAGTCCCCCGCTAGCTCGGAAGGGGGCTTTGTTTAGTAAGCATAAGATGGTGACAAACTATCAGCATTAAATCGTAAAGAGAATTGAGGAGGCTTGTATGACCTTTTTATAGATAGGATTTGGATACCTTGCTGTTTATGGGTGAAAACTACTCCTGTCGAATTTGGTAATTTGGGGTGTGTGGATGAGGAATGAATCTAAACCCTAAACAAATGCATCACTGTGGCGAGTGCTTGTAGATTCGGAAATCAATCAGGCAAGTCCGGCCTAAACCAAGAAATGGCCGTTCCAGACTTGTTTCGATCACAAAGTGAAGGAGACGGGGTTGATCTTACGGAGGGAAGCGAAGAAGGTGTTGAGATTGTGAAGGTGTTGGCTTGCTTATGACTTGTAACAGAAAAGTGAACAAGCTTACGATTGGTGCAAGGTGCTCCGGGTGTTTTCTTGTTGTTTTTCTCTGTTTTTGGAAATAGGGCGGAGAACCCGTTTATACAAGTCATTGAGCCTTATTCACGTCTCTCGTGGGAAGTGGAGGAAGTGGAGTGATGGAGTAGTGGAGTTGTGCGTTGGTGCCACATGACCGATCTTGCCCACTTCTCATGTTCATCTCTAACCGTCAATGACTTCCTAACACGTTCTTGTGATGGCGCGTTGCACGCCGCACTTGTAAACCGCATGACCAATACTGAGTATGTATCCCCGTTTGTGACATGATTGATGTCCTGGAATGTGTGGATCGTGGATCCACGAAAGATAGCATGTAATCTTTGAATTGAATAATTGCGTTATTGAAGTCGATACTTGTGAAGTATCGTGTATATTTTATGCAGTCTTTGCATCATGGTGTGGTAAAGTGATGGGTAATGACACCTCATTTGACCAATTAACTCCCCGACCGAGGTTGTATAACCAAGTGGTGAAGTTGGACGGATGAGATGATCTTTGAGACACTCATCTGCGACCGATTGATGAAGTTAGGGTTTCAAGAGAGGTGCGCGGGCATCACTCTTGACTTGGTCGAAACCAAGCATGGGATACAACTTTGGCCTAGCCGACCGTACATGCATGTAGATGGCATGATGGTGTAGGCGCATGTACCCCATTACATAACCAAAGTATGATCTGGGTCACTCAATTCATCCGGTGAAATCGAGTGGTCGAGATCAATTTGCGACAAAAAACTCGTGCCGCAAGGGCCGCACGTCACGCCCACTTCAGGCACACGTTCCAAGATGACCAATCTTGGTCCTGTCTTGGCCGATTGGCTGGTGTGAAGGTGGTAGGCTGGTGTTCACGCCTATACACGAATATCCCATAAAAACGTGATCTCGAGCCATCCAAATCGTCCGGCGAAGTTGAGCGGTCGAGATCGGTTGTGGTTTGGGAGGTGTGGCCACGCTAGTTTGGGCGTGCGTTTTGGATTAGCCGGGCATGGTATACCTTGGCCGATCAGGCGAGGGATAGATGGGCCCCACGGTGGTCATGTTGGTATGGCTGGACCGGCTTAATCTAATCTTGGACCCTCCATTCGCTTAGGAGAAGATGGACGCTCGTGATGCTCAAAACCCTAATTTTGGGTTTCAAGTCCGTGGGTCACCCCTTGTTTGGGCGCACGAATTTGTTACGACCAAACATGGTTGGTCTTGGCCAGGTTGGTCGAGTATGCAGGCGGGCCCACGGTGATTGTGTTGACATGCTCGGGCCCTTTGAATCTACATCTACACCCTCCATCTATACCTGCGAAGATGGATGGTTGAGACTATTTTTGCGACACATGTAACATGCCGCAAACCCTAATTTAGGGTTTTCAGTCCATACCGCCTGCAGTATGGACGTTTTTGGCAAGCTAGGCCAAAGGCCGACCGCAAGGGTCCGCGTTGGTTCGGCAGGGGATATTCCATACACGCTGGGGGTGATGGAATTGATCCGGGTCATCCAATCATGCTTGTGGAGTTGGATGATCGTGATCATATCCAGGACTAATACGGTCGATCCGTGATGGATATTCCATACGATTGGGGGTGATGGAATTGATCCAGGTCATTCAATCATACTTGTGGAGTTGGTTGATCGGTGTGATCATATCAGGGTGATACTGGTCGGTCCGCAAAGTGGATATTCCATACCGCAGGGGTGTGGAATTGATCGGGGTCATCCAATCATGCTTGTGGAGTTGAATGATCACGATCATATCCGGATCGATACGGTTAGTCAGGATGCTCAATCGGCTAGTATAACACACCGAGAGGGGCTCAATCGGGTTAGTATAACACACCGAGAGTCGGCACATGCGGGTATTTCGTACATGGTTTCATTATAATGCTTGGAGGTTCGTGTTGCTCTGTAAGAGTAACACTCGATCGTCATGCCGCATTGATAATGAGTACGGAAATACAAGGCTGATAAGAAATTCACAGGATGGGATTGTTGCCACATGCTCCAACTGGAGGAATTTCATGTATTCACGAGAATGGGATTGTTGCCACATGCTTCATTCTTGGTGAATTAAGTGAGGGAGTATCCAACACTTATTAACGGCTTTATCTTTTACAAGATGTCAGTAGCATAATTTTTTGGTTTTTACAAATTTAACCTTAAATGAAAATCCACCATCAACATTAAGTACCGCCTAGCACATAATGGTTACACTATTGTGTGGTAGGCATGAGATGGTGAAAGCTAAAGGTAAAACTTATTAGACAAAGTTAGATGTTACCGGGGAGAGACGGGTCGTCCTGTCCTTCGAGCATGTCACGTTCAAGAGGCGTCCAGGAAAGTGTTCCCCTAGCATGATGTCGGTCTTGCCTGCTTCGATCGACCTTGCTATGCCTGCTTCGGTCGAGGGCCCGCTCCGTGCTTGCTCCGTTTGAATGTCGGTCTTGCCAGATCGACCTTGCTATGCCCGATTAGGTCGAGGGCTATTGCGTCCGCTTCGTTCAATAATGGGGTTGTGCCTAATCGACTGACTGTTGCTCCTGCTTCGTTCGTGGGGCTATTGCGCCTGCTTGATCGAACGTGGGCTTGTTGTGTCTGCTTCGATTGAACGTGGGTCCACTGTGTACATGCTTCAAACGTCGGCCCATTGTGCTTCGATCAAACCGCCCCTGCCAGGCGCGCCTATTATACTTGGCCTTATGTCCCGATTAACACCAGCCTTTGCGACTTAAGCAATACCACCTTGTGCCCTTGACCAACACCGGACTTTAAACTTGAGAAATACAGATTTGTGACTTGATCAATACCGGTCTTGAAACTTGAGCAATACCAGACTTGAAACTTGATCAACACCCACTTGAAACTTGATCAACACCGGACTTGTGACTTGATCAGCAGGTGTTTGGACCCAATACCGACCTTGTGTACTCCAAAGTGAATGTGTGTTCTGCGTGTGTGACTACACATCTCACGCGTTTTTATACAAGTACGACTCTGTCTTTTATTGTAGAATGAAGAAAAGAACTCCTGTTGAGATATCTTCTAGGGATAATCTTTGGTGCCAAGTCGGGAGGTGTTGTGACTTCAAAGATATGCCAAACATTGATGATGAGTTGTTTACCACGCCCTTTCAACTATATGAAAATATCCGTTCCACGGGACAACCCTCCTCCTATCGACTTCGGGTTTTTCATGCTTCGCTGGGTATTAGGATGGATGAGACGCACGTTGAGCAATGAGTACATCAAAGATAACTTGACCAGAGCGCAGATTATTGATGTAGCTTGAGTGTTGAAACGACTCGAGAGGATGTTAAAGTGGCTTACAGTGCTAACGTTGAGGTAGATCTGGAGAAAGTGTTGAAGCGGGATTCGAGCGAATAGGGGTCCGGGAGAGAGCATTGAAGCGGCTCTTGAATAGACCATTGAAGCGGCTCCTGCTGGAGGGAGCGTTGGAGTGGCTTCCTCTCCGATTCGATTTACACTTGCGAATTCCATGATTCTTGGACTCGACCATCTTTCTCGTGTTGAAGAAGTCCTTGACTGATGGTGAAGGAACTTCATGCTGAGCCTCAGTCCCCAAGCGTGGTTTACATGGTTTGTCCGTAGTGGTTGTCGAGCCAGGCATGGAATATCTTAGACGTTGTTTCATCATTGTGGGAGTTGTGCATGTGGTACTGGAGTTGGAGTTGGAGGACGCGCAGGATGTTGTATCTCGGTAGTTTTCCTCTTGCTGCTTCAGGGAACTACTTACAGAAGGCTGAAGGTTGTATCACCTGTTGGTGAGATATATGCCCCTACGAACATTATGAGGCTCTTCATTACCGGCAGCCTTGTTCTTTCTATCAGGGCATATGTTGTTGTAGATGAGCGTTCAACAGCTCCATAGGATAACCAAAAGCGCAGATTCTCCAATATAACATGATAGACAGGTACCACTATCTGATAAAATGACTCTCCTGAATCTTGTTCGACCACTGCCTGATAGAGTGGCTTGCCAGGATCTTGCTCGATATGACGCGTGGACATCATTATCTTCTTGAGGCTGTTCTCTTGAGGTATCGACTCCGGTGTAAGATTGCGGAGCGTTGATACGTTTGCACCGGCATTCTTTAAATTAAATGGCAGTATGGTATAATAAAAAATTTCCGAGAGGATTTCGAAAAGCTATCTTACTTGCGTCATGCTCGTACATCCTTATCTAGTTGTAGCCGCTACATCCATCCATGGAGGAGAACATGCCGTGTCCGCTGGTTGTATCTACTAACATGTCGATGTTAGGTTGAGGAAGATCGTTTTTGGAGCAACACCTGTTCAAGTCTCTGAAGTCTATGCAGCACCTGATCTATTCATTTTCCTCGTGTCTGAACTACAACTGTTTAACCGACTTGGATCCAGGTATGACATGTAGATGATGGGTGACCTATTTTCATCTAAATCCGACATTTCTTCATATCTCCAAGCGAATATGTCATGGTACTCTTTGAGAAGTTCCACGAGCTTCGTGCGTGTATCCGTACACAAGGTTGAGCTGATAGAGATAGGCCTAGGAGATTCTTCAACGGTTTCAATCTCATCAGTTGTGGAGTTGGTGCCATTTTGCAGCTGTTGTGGAGCATCTAGCACTTGTTCTTATGGTTCGTTGTTGTTGTAGCATTCCATTGGGTGGAGACACTGGGTGGTCTCTCTTGCTAATTGCTAACAGCGGCGCCGGTATATTTTCTTCCCCTTCTGATCACGACTTGCCTCGAAAGAGCGCTCCCTTTTGGTGTGAGTATGGGTTGAAGTTTCACCGGATAAAGATGGACGCCTCGTCAGAAAAGGTGTGTCGTGGTGCTTAGCCTTCAGTGATGCAAGTCGGTCTTCTTCCTGGATTGAATCCCACGTGGGTAGTGGGGTGCACAGACTTTGTCTCGCCCTTCCTTGCGGAGTTTCTTCCGGCTCAAACAGTTCCACTCGCATATCGGTGCGTACAGAGACAATGATGCAGGAATACGGATGATCTCCTCATTTAGCATAGTCTTCAGGCATTGGTGATACGTTGAAGGGATGACCTTATTGTCATGAAGGCACGGTCTCCCCGTATGTGCTGGTCTGGTTACCTTCAAAGTCTGTCATTGTGGTGGGCTGACGTACAATCTTGCATGGGCTAACCTTGGGCATCTGAGAGTCTTGAGAGTAATCACATTCGAAGATGCTCTGTGTCGATGAGGGCCCTCCGAACTCGAACCCCCGATGTGTGCGGTAACATGTAGGGACCCGGTTGTGACCTTCCTCTGCCATCATGTCGTCTTCGTAAATGTAATATTATTTGAGATGTTTAAATTGATTAGGACTTCTGGACGTGAAGGAGTCAGGTGTACGTCCAGAGCTATTTTATGATTTGCAGCAAATGTCTCTTCCCGTTTATTCTTTCGAGAGGTGTGAAAGTTCGCATAAACTTTCCACTAGAGAAAGCGCTTCACGATCCACCGGCCTCTGGTTCATAGTGAAACTATTGATTTGAGGAGGATAGTTGTGAGAATCAGTCCCCAGTGTAGGAGTCTCCATGACAGACCGCTCATATCCGATGTCGCTTCGTTGATCGGGTTCATGTAGGTCCGTCGTTTGAAGTACCTTTTAGGTGCGTTGAATGCATTCCTTGTTGGCTCCAGGGGCTGTTGCAGATCTTGTGGAAATCGATCAGTTAATGTCTTAAGAAAAGTGAGTACCTCTTTCCGAGTTGCGGCCATATCCGTTTGAGTCTTAGCAAGAACTTCTTGCTTCTCCACCAAGTCTGCAATGGTGATGGAAGATAGTCCTCCTCTCGTCTCTCCGGCTCCTCAATCGATGAAGGAGTGGAAGTTGTTGCTCTGGTGACTACCGAAGGCGTTACACTTGAGGAGATGCCGGGATTTGCGGCTGCTACGGCTCACGGTGATAGGAGGCGTTACACCTACTGGAATGTCTCCTGCTCTGCTAGCGTTGGTGATAGAAGTGACGGCTCCATGAGATGTATTGACCACGGTAGCTCCAATGACAGGTACATCGACAGGAGTGTTATCTACACTAGCTCCATCAGAATTGATTGCTGATCCAGACCTGAGTTCCACCATCTTGAAATGAATTGTTGATTGAATTGGTTCTAAGATCTACCCTTTTTGAAATTGATAAAATTGAATCGAATTTCGAAGAAATTGACTTTACAACCGAGAGATTAACCTCCCATTTGTGGTCGCCAATTGTTTATGGGTGAAAACTACCTCGTCTAATTTGGTAATTTGGGGTGTGTGGATGAGGAATGAATCTAAACCCTAAAATGATGCAGAAATCGCAGTGAGTGCTTGTAGATTCTGGAAATCAATGCGTGCAAGTCCGGCCTAAACCAAGAAATGGCCGTTCAGGACTTGTTTTGGTCACAAAGTGAAGGAGATGGGGTTGATCTTAGGGAGGAAGCGAAGAAGGTGTTGAGATTGTGAAGGTGTTGGCTTGCTTATGACTTGTAATGGAAAAGTGAACAAGCTTACGATTGGTGTAAGCGAGGCTCTGGGTGTTTTCTTGTTGTTTTTCTCTGTTTTTTGGAAATAGGGCGGAGAACCTATTTATACAAGTCATTGAGCCTTATTCACGTCTCTCGTGGGAAGTTGAGGAAGTGGAGTGATGGAGTAGTGGAGTTGTGCGTTGGTGCCACATGACCAGTCTTGCCCACTTCTCCTGTTCAACTCTAACCGTCAATGACTTCCTAACACGTTCTTGTGATGGCGCGTTGCACGCCGCACGCCGTAAACCGGAGACCAATACCCAAAAGTATGTATCCCCGATTTGTGACATGATTGATAAACTGGAATGTGTGGATCGTGGATCCACGAAAGATAGCATGTAATCTTTGAATTGAATAACTGCGTTATTCAGAAGTCGATACTTGTGAAGTATCGTGTGTATTTTATCAGAATCTTGTATCATGGTGTGGTAAAGTGATGGGTAATGACACCTCACCGACCAATTAACTCCCGACCGGGGTTGTATAACCAAGTCGGTGAAGTTGGACGGATGAGATGATCTTTGAGACACTCATATGCGACCGTTGATGAAGTTAGGGTTTTGAAGAGGTGCGCGCAGCATCACTCTTGGCACTTGGTCGAAACCAAGCATGGGATACAACTTTGGCCTAGCCGACCGTACATGCATGTAGATGGCATGATGGTGTAGGCGCACTGTACCCCCATTACCTCACGAAAGTATGATCCGGGGTCACTCAATTCATCCGGTGAAATCGAGAGGTCGAGATCAATTTGCGACAGAAAACTAGTGCGCAAGGGCCGCACGTCACGCCCACTTCAGGCACACGTTCAAGACGAACAATCTTGGTCGGTCTTGGCCGATTGGCCTGGTGTGAAGGTGGTGGGCTGGTGTTCACGCCTATACCGAATATCCCATAAAAACGTAACCGAGCCATCCAAATTGTCCAGCGAAGTTGAGCGGTCGAGATCAGTTTGTGGTTTGGGAGGTGTGGCCACGCTAGTTTGGGCGTGCGTTTTGGATTAGCCAGGCATGGTATGCCTTGGCCAATTGGTCGAGGGGATAGATGGGCCCACAAAGTGGTCATGTTGGTATGACCGGACTGCTTAATCTAATCTTGGACCCTCCATTCGTCTTGCAGGAGAAGATGGACGCTCGTGATGCTCAAAACCCTAATTTTGGGTTTCAAGGCCGTGCGTCACCCCTTGTTTGGGCGCACGATGAATTTGTTACGACCAAACATGGTTGGTCTTGACCGGTTGGTCGGGTATGTAGGCGGGCCCACGGTGATTGTGTTGACATGCTGGAGGCCCTTTTAATCTACATCTACACCCTCCATCTATACTGCGAAGATGGATGGTTGAGACATTTTTGCGACACATGTAACATGCCGCAAACCCTAATTTAGGGTTTTAGTCCCATACTTCTCTGGTATGGACGTTTTTTGGCAAGCTAGGCCAAAGGCCGACCGTGTGGTCCGCGTTGGTTCGGCAGGGATATTCCATACCCGCTTGGGGGTGATGGAATTGATCCGGGTCATCCAATCATGCTTGTGGAGTTGGATGACATGTGATCATATCCGGGACCGGTCTGATCGGTCAGCGGGATATTCCATACCGCTTGGGGGTGATGGAATTGATCCGGGTCATCCAATCATGCTTGTGGAGTTGGATGATCGTGATCATATTCGGATCGATACGGTCGGTCCGGCGGTGGATATTCCATACACGCTTGGGGTGATGGAATTGATCCGGTCATCCAATCATGCTTGTGGAGTTGGATGATCGCGATCATATCCGGACCGATACGGTTAGTCCGGATGCTCAATCGAGCTAGTATAACACACCGAGAGGGGCTCAATCGGGCTAGTATAACACACCGAGAGTCGGCCGTACGGGTATTTCGTACATGGTTTCATTATAATGCTTGGAGGTTCGTGTTGCTCGTAAGAGTAACACTCGATCGTCATGCCGCACCGATAATGAGTACCGGAAATACAAGGCCGATTAGAAATTCACAAGATGGGATTGTTGCCACATGCTCCAACCCTGGAGGAATTTCATGTATTCGCAGAATGGGATTGTTGCAAAATGCTCCATTCTTGGTGAATTAAGTGAGGGAGTATCCAACACTTATTAACGGCTTTATCTTTTACAAGATGTCAGCGCATAATTTTTTTGGTTTTTACAAATTTAACCTTAAATGAAAATCCACCATCAACACTTGCCTTTGGCAGTTTTGCACAAATCGGGAGGCTGACACAATTGGGAATAATCAGCATCATTGAGAGATAGGAAGCTAGACGGCATTGAGAAGTTGACGCGAGTTGGTAAACTGAGCGTGCTAGTCGGGTGGACCCCGGCACAAGGTGGGGAAGCCGATCGTGCTAGGCGCGGGGGACCGGCGCAAGGTGGGGAAGTTGAGCGTGCTAGATGGAGTGACTTGGGCGGTCATTGGGAAGTTGACGTGAGTTGGGAAACTGAGCGTGCTAGCTGGCGGGACCGGCGCAAGGTGGGGAAGCTGATCGTGCTAGTCAGCGTGACCGGCGCAAAGGTGGGGAAGCTGATCGTGCTAGGCTGGCGGGGACCGGTGCAAGGTGGGAAGCCGGCGTGCTAGCCGGGCGTGACTTGGGCGGTCATTGGGAAGTTGACATGAGTTGGGAAACTGAGCGTGCTAGCTGGTGGAACCGGCGCAAGGTGGGGAAGCTGATCGTGCTAGCTGGCGGGACCGCCGCAAGGTGGGGAAGCTAAGCGTGCTAGCTGGCGTGACTTGGGCGGTCATTGGGAAGTTGGCGCAATTGGTGGGGCTGTGTAAACAAGGATGGAGCAGGCGTTTCGACAGATATCAAAGTTTCCTTATTTTGCCTTCCTTCACACGCGGCTTCCATCGGGGCATCACCCGTGCTAAAATCTGAAGCGTTATGTCCTTCATTGCTTCCTTTTTTAGGTTCCGTATTCACACCCAGCCGCAATTGCATCATCTCCCTCATTTGAGAAAGGGTTCTTCTTGTTGAGTTTCTCTCTTTGTCATGTCGCATGTAGACGAATCATCTTCTAACCTTGACCGGATTCTCCAGGTGAAGGCGCGAGGTCCGACTCTTGCAGGAGCATCCCAACAAGGGTTATTCGGGTTAAGAAAATCATACCCAGGTATGTTTTCTTCTTCTTTGGTGGACTGACGTACGCTTTTCTCGCTTGTTTGATGAATGGAAAATTTTCCTTTTGTGCAGAGATATCCCGTTGGAGCATGCGTTATCGTTATCGACGAGGATGACCTAGTCGTTCCCCGCCTTCAAATCCAACCTTGTTGACTGCTGCAGACTTGGAGAACGCTGATTTAGGGCTCTCTTGTCATGAATACCTCGTTTGGGACTTGTATGAGGTGCCTCTCCTCCAATTATCGGAATGTTGGCGGTTTCCTGGTGCGGAAAGAATTCGTGGTCCTTTATACGAGGATATGGAAGACATACGGCCATATCACTACCAGGAGCGTAGTGAAGTGTTGTTCGTCCACCTTGGTTTCCGTAGTGAACTGTCTTTTGCTAATGATTGCTAAGATGGAGAATATGTCCATCCGTGCTTCTGCAGAGTCAGCCATTCAAAGGTGGGAGAACATGGTGTTCACTTGTGAATCCTTGGAGTTTAATATCAGCTGGTTGCGGCATCGTCTCAATATTGTGAAAGTCCCAGAGTGGTATTCTTTTGGTGTGATTCATGCCACAAAAGCCATGCTAGAAGAGGAGAAAGCTTTGGCCTTGGAGTTTCAGAGGATTGAAGAGTTAATTCGAGACTTGAAGAGTATGACTGAAAGATATCATGCTCGATTGAAGATGATATTTTGTAGGGATTATAATTTACTAGATGGTCTTTTCTGACTTGTATCACGAGGTTTGAAGGCTCCTTTTTTTTTTTTTTGAAGAAATAAAGAAATTCCATTAATCTATTGGATTGTATTGAAATTTGATAATTGGTAAGAAAGAAAAGTGAAAGCCGAGAGGGTGTCTGGACGTTCACATTTTTGATGTAGCATGTTGCAGGGAAGTGATTAGGCGTAGTATGCCTTAAGCCACTTTCCGTTGATGACTGCCTCTAGCTTTCCCCCATCTTTTTTGATAATCTTGTAGTAACCACTGTCATACAATTTAGTGATTATGTACGGCCCTTCCTATTTGGGAGAAAACTTCGGTTCCGATTCATCTTGCTGGATGTGTTAGGCGGTTTTAGCACCAGATCTCCTTCCTTAAAAACCCTGGATTTTACATGGTCATTGTATGCATGAAATCCTGTTTCGTATGCTTGTGCATGTTCCTCCGCCCGGGATCTTCGGAGTCTATAGTATCTAGTTCCGCACTCGGCATTGAGTGTTTGGCTTCATTCCACCGAGGTCCACTTGATGCGGCGATTCTCGCAGACGGGATCTTGATTTCCATTCGGGAGGATCGCGTCTGTACCGTAGACGAGGGAGTACGGAGACATGCCGATGGAGCTTTTAGGAGATGCTCTGTACGCCCATAGAGCCATTGGCAATTGCTCGTGCCAGGTCCTGGGATTGTCGTGTACTGTTCGGCTGAGGATTCATATCAGAGTCTTGTTGGTACTTTCGGCTTGCCCATTTCCCGGGGATAGTAGATGGTAGAGAAGACTTGTTTAATGCCGTACCTCTCAAGTAGTTCATGTACTTGATTGTTAGCAAAAGGCGTGCCGTTGTCGGTGATGACGTGTTTAGGTACGCCAAAACGGCAGATGATCTGTTCCTTGAAGAACGCCGCGATCGTGGCTCAGTGGTTCCTTTCAGGTAGGACAGCTTCAACCCACTTGGTAAAGTACTCGGTCGCGGTTATTATGTATTCATGCTGTTTTGAGGATGGAGGGTTGAACTTCCCAATGATGTCGAGTCCCCAGCTATAAAAGGGCCATGGGCTACTTATCGAGTGCAGGGGTGTTGGAGGTGCGTGGATGAGGTTTCCGTGAACTGCATTCTCGGCATTTAAAAAAAAGAAAGTAGACGCGTCTGCCTTCCATGGTCGACCGATAGTACCTCTCGTGTATCCTGCAGGAATAATTTCTGTTTCTCTTGGTGTTCACCTTCGTGCATTTCTCTTAACATAAGTGGGATTTCTGTATCGCCCAAACACCGCAGTAGACTTCCTCCGAAGCTCTTGCGATATAAAACCCCATCATGGAACACAAATCTTTTGGACTTTTGTTTTAGCTTGGACGCATCCTCTTTGTCAGTAGAGAGAATGCCGTCGCGAAGGAAGCCGATGTATGGCTCCCGCCAGTACCCGGTGTGACTGATGTTGAGGACTTTTGTCTGACATGGGGGTGCCTGGCAATTGGGACACGCTATCCGGAGTAATCGAGATTGGGCTTCCATCTCCCGCCAATAGTATCCAAGTCGTTGTAAATGACGGTAGAGGGTTACTACCGATGTTATTCCACGAGACTTCGGCATGGACATGTTCAAGTTGTTGTTGTGCTTCCTCTTTTCCGAGACACCTTGACAGAGCAGTGTCTGGGTTTCGATGATACAGAATATCTTGAAGCATAAAGAAATTCCGCAAAGTCTTGAGGTCGACCTTCCCTTGGAAAAGTGAGTTGTTGAGTTCTTGAATGATAGGAGTTCTCCAGTCATCTTCTTCGGCTTTCTCAGGTTGTGAAAGCCATGTTGAAGCTTATGGTTCGCCGTTTTACTGTCAGGGTTTCCTCGGATCCTTCGAACTGTAGCTTTGATGCTAGTGTAGCTAGGCAGTCAGCATGTTTGTTACTGCTTTGGCCGACGTGTGTGATGGTTGCATCGGCGAAATAATTTAGTAGTTTTTGTGCTTCAGCCCTGTATGGTGCCAGCGTCAGTTCTTTCAATGCGTAAATCCCGTTTACCTGGCTGATGATTAATTTGGAATCTCCACTTATCTCCAAACGCGTGGCCCTGGCTTGTTTAGCTAGTGATAGTCCTATGAGGAAGGCTTCGTATTCAGCTGAGTTATTGGTGCATGGAAAGTCTAGCTTGAAAGAGTGCGAGAAAACTTCTTCAGCAGGAGATACTAGTACTACACCCGCTCCTCCTGTATTAGTGCTGGGGGTGGAAGAGCCGTCGAAGAACAACAGCCATGCCTCTTCTTTGACTAAGAAGATATCTGGAAGGTCTCCCGGGAGATCTTCTCGTAACTCCGCGGTGTTTTCTCCTAGGAATGCTGCTAACAGGTCTGCAACAGCCTGTCCTTTTATGGCCCTCGGGAAGCGCATGTTATGTCGAACTCGACGGCTACAGGAGCCATTTAGCCGCCTCCTATCGCAGGGAGTTTCGAGAGGAGAAACTTTACGTGGTCCGATTTGGATATTAACACCACCTTGTTGGAGAGGAGGTAGTGCCTGAACTTCTGGATAAAATAAATTAATGCTAAACACGCCTTTTCCACTTTGGGGTATCTGAGTTCAGCGTCTCTTAACGTTCGACTGAAGTAGTTGTTTATGGGTGAAAACTACTCTTGCCGAATTTGGTAATTTGGGGTGTGTGGATGAGGAATGAATCTAAACCCTAAACAAATGCATCACGCGGTGAGTGCTTGTAGATTCGGAAATCAATCAGTGCAAGTCCGGCCTAAACCAAGAAATGGCCGTTCCAGACTTGTTTCGGTCACAAAGTGAAGGAGATGGGGTTGATCTTAGGGAGGGGAAGCGAAGAAGGTGTTGAGATTGTGAAGGTGTTGGCTTGCTTATGACTTGTAACAAAAAGGTGAGCAGAGCTTACGATCGATGTAAGCGTGCTCGGGGTGTTTGAATACATTTTTGTATTAACACTTGGTTTTCGTCTCGCCTGGACTTGTGTTGTTGTCTCTCCTTCTCTCGGGAGAATAGGGAGGAGAACCTATTTATACAAGTCATTTGAGCCTTATTCACGTCTCTCGTGGGAAGTGGAGGAAGTGGAGTGATGGAGTAGTGGAGTTGTGTGTTAGTGTTACACGACTAGCCTTGCCCACTTCTCCTGTCATCTCTAACCGTCCATGACTTCCTAACACGTTCTTGTGATGGCGCGTTGCACGCCGCACGCCGTAAACCGCCGACCAATACCCCAATATGTATCCCCCGATTCGTGACATGATTGATGTCGGAATGTGTGGATCGTGGATCCACGAAAGGTAGCATGTAATGCTATTTTGAATAATGCGTTATTCAGAAGTTGATACTTGTGAAGTATCGTGTGTATTTTATGCATCGCATCATGGTGTGGTAAAGTGATGGGTGGTGACGCCTCACTAACCAATTAACTCTCGACCGTGGTTGTATAACTAAGTTTGGTGAATTTGGACGGACGAGATGATCTTTGAGACGCTCATCTCATGACCGTTAATGAATTAGGGGTTTTTGAAGAGGTGCGCAAAGCATCACTCTTGACTTGGTCGAAACCAAGCATGGGAAGGGCTTTGGAGAGGACCGGCCCAGGGCATGTGTGTAGGCAAAGCATGCCGGCACACGTCCGTACCTCACTGTCCCATGAAGGCGTTGATCTAGGCCACTCAATTTGACCGGCAAAGTTGAGTGGTTGAGATCGGTTTGCGGCAGAGATCCATTGCCGCAAAGGAATTGGAAACCGCGTGACATTCCTAGTTTGGGTGCGCGTTCCAAGACAACCAATCTTGGTCGGTCTTGGTCGATCAGACCGGCGTGCAGGTGGTAGGCTGGTGTTCACACCTATACCTGACTATCCCATGAAAACGTGATCTAAGCCACTCGAATCGTCCGGTGAAGTTGAGTGGTCGAGATCAGTTTTGCAATTTGGGAAGTGTAACCACGCAAGTTTGGGCGGACGGTTTGGGATAGCCATGCATGGTATGCCTTGGCCGACCACGTGAGGAGATAGATGGGCCCAGGTGGTCATGCTAGTATGACCAACCTCGTTTAATCTAATCTCGGACCCTCCATTCGTGCTGGATAAGATGGACGCTCGTGATGCTTAAAACCCTAATTTTGGGTTTCAAGGCCGTGCGTCACCCCTTGTTCGGGCACACGAATTTGTTACGACCAAACATGGTTGGTCTTGACCGGTTGGTCAGGTATATAGGCGGGCCCACGGTGATTGTGTTGACATGCTCCGGGCCCTTTGAATCTACATCTATACCCTCCATTTATACCGCAAAGATGGATGGTTGAGACTGCTGCGACACATGTAACATGCCGCAAACCCTAATTTAGGTTTTCTGTCCATACTTGCTCTGGTATGGACGTTTTTTGGCAAGCTAGGCCAAAGGCCGCGTGCAAGTGGTCCGCGTTGGTTCTGCAGGGGATATTCCATACCGCTGGGGGTGATGGAATTGATCCTGGTCATCCAATCATGCTTGTGGAGTTGGATGATCAGTGATCATATCCGGACTCGACACGGTCACCCCGGCAGTGGATATTCCATACCGCTGGGGAGTGATGGAATTGATCCGGGTCATCCAATCATGCTTGTGGAGTTGGATGATCGAGATCATATCCTGGACCGATACGGTCGATCCGGCAGTGGATATTCCATACCTCGCTTGGGGTGATGGAATTGATCCGGGTTATCCAATCATGCTTGTGGAGTTGATGATTTGCGATCATATCCGGACTAATACGATCAGTCCGGATGCTCAATCGGAGCTAGTATAACACACCGAGAGGGGTCAATCGGGCTAGTATAACACACCGAGAGTCACTGACGGGTATTTCATACATGGTTTCATTATAATGCTTGGAGGTTCGTGTTGCTCTGTAAGAGTAACACTACCGTCATGCCGCACCGATAATGAGTCTTCGGAAATACAAAGGTCGATTAGAAATTCACAGGATGGAATTGTTGCCACATGCTCCAACCTGGAGGAATTTCATGTATTCTGCGAGAACGGGATTATTGCCACATGCTCCATTCTTGGTGAATTAAGTGAGGAGTATCCAACACTTATTGATGGCCTTATCTTTTACAAGATGTCGCGCATAATTTTCAGAAGCTTTTACAATATTAACCTTAAATGAAAATCCACCATCAACATTAAGTCCCCCGCCTATCACATAATGGTTACACTATTGTGGGGTAGGCATGAGATGGTGACAAATTTGTATGAAACGACCAAGCTATGGTGAATATATATTTACCGGATAGGTCGACATCGTCAGGCATTGCCCTGGAACTGGTTGGTCCTGATTAAGGTTGTGAAGGAAGGGTGGACTTAATCCGGTGAGTCGCCTTGGCTCCCCTTGTACATATCCGAGCTTGGTCCCTTCCTCGGGTCAGTGTGTACTCCCTTTAAATCACGTACAACTTTCCTTAGATGTATCTCGATAAATATCATTGATTGTTATCCCTAATTGGTAGCCTTTATAGGTGGTAAGTAAAGACTTATTTTCTCCGGGATTCGTTGACTTGCGAGATTATAAAGAATCATCTCACGCAGTCATTTATTCTATATCTCAGTGCATCGCCTCCGCTCTTATCTCGATCTCCCCGATTGACCGATCGATTGATTGATTTATTTTGTGTGCTCATAACCTCTTCTCCTTTGCAGTTTATCATGGAAGCGGTGGACGATCATTCTGTTGCTTCTCCAGAAAGAAGTTTCGAAGTTGACAAGCCCGAAAATCATGCGCACGAAGAAGTAATGGCTAAGATCGATCTTCCACTTCGTGAAGTCGGTCGTGCTATACAGAGGATGTCCATCTTGCACCTGCGTATTGCTAGGGGACGCATCTGTGCACTTTCAGCTGCGATTGACATGGGGGAGCGATGGAGGTGCGAGGAAGCGTTGCAAGTACTAGTAAGCGCAAGGGCAGAGAGATTTGCAGCGCGGTTGAAGAGGCGGAGAGTTGAGCATAAACGGCCTCTGAACATTTCAAAGCAATCGGCACGACTCCCGGTGTTCTTGTGCCCTTTGATGATCCCACGTGATGATGTTGGGATGGAGTCTTTGCTGCTGCGGAGAGATGTCGATGTAGAAGTTGAGGTAGATCCGAAGGGAGGTGTATCAACAGGTGATGGAGAAGAACCCAACGGTGGTGCAAAGTAGGCCGGCCCTCTTGACGACTAAAACCTCTTTTCTTTTTTCTTCTTTCCAAGTATATTCTCAGACACTCGAACATCTTCCTTGTACTCAGTGGCGACCGAGTTCAAGGTTTTCTTCCATTTGATTGTTTGAATAAAGGTTTTTTTTATAACCGTTTGCCAAGACTGCAACTGAATCTTCTCAGGAGCAAGGGTGTGCCTTCACACGGAATTCTTTGTGATAAAAGAAGTAATGCCATAATGGAATACTTACGGACTGTGTTCCGATGCAAGATCTTCTGGCCTTGTGGGCAGATGTCTCAAATCACTTTCCTTTTGTTCACGCATTCTATTTTCTTCTTCTCATGAGATGTTTGCTTAGGGTTTCCTTTCTTGCTCTAGTGGGTTGATTTAGGTGACTCGGGACTTTGTGTTTTTAGGGTAGATTTAGGTGACTCAGGACTTTGTGCTTAGGCTTTTTCTCAGATGGAAATAATGCTTCGATTAAATTGAAAATTGAAAATTGAAACCCTAACTATGAATGCAAGTATTGCAGTCATTTTCTGGAGAAATTACAAACATGACATGAAATTATAAAGGAAATACGCTCCAGAAAAAGCACAACGTTTTAAAGTGTGGAGGACGCTGGAAAGTGGTAGCACAATGCCTTAAGTTCGGTAGGGTTTGAGCCATTGTGAGTGAATTGTTATGCCTTCTAGTTTATCAGCGTTGATGAGCTTGCAAAGAGCGCCTAGGATAACATCCGCTACTGAGGTATGGTTCATCTTCTCTTTCGGTGGGTGAGTCGGGTGGAGTGGTCATTTTCACCGTCATGCTCCCGACTTTGAATGTAGTCGTCTTTGTCACTGTGTCTCCAATTCCAAATGGGTTTGGGCGTGCAAATGCTTGGACCTTCGTCTTATCGTCTTTGACCAAGATGACCCTCTACGCTCTTGATAAAACGTTTGAAAGGGCCTCTGGGCTTCCCATTCACATCTCCTAGCTAGGGGTTGGTTCGTTGGTTGGAGCCGGTCCCCGGACTTGTCGAATGAGGCGGTAGGTTGTAAAGAAGGTTGCGTGATGAGACTTACTTGAGATCGGAACTTTTCAATGTATCTTTTGACAGGATCTCTCGGAAGTTGTGTCACATTGGCAAGTTGTCTTTGGTGCGGCAACAGAGCAGGTCATCGGGAGGTCCAAAAGGCGTGTTGGAGATTCTTTCAGTATCGAACCAGTAGAGGACAAACTTCTAGTCTTGCTTTGTTGTCATGCATCCAAGAGTGTCCTAGGATCATGTCGTTGGGATGATCTTTGACTATGTAGAACTTTGCTTGCGTCGAGGCATCACCTAATTTGACTTCAAGATCGATGTATCCATATGCATCTCCGAGTTCTCCGCTGAATCTTTAACCACCGGTTAGGTGACGAGTATCTTCTCGCTTTGAAATCTTTGCCTCCTCAAGGTATTGTGAGTGATGATGTTAAATTCGGAAGCCGTATCAATCAACCCGCTTATCGAACTCAACGTTTCTCAAACGAGTGGCGATTAGAGTCCCCGATTTCCATTGCTCACGTCCTTCAGAAAGACCGGGGTTCTGGCCGCTCTTTGGATAAAACGTCTGCCGACACAACGTGGTTGAGGGCCGTAAATATGTTTTGACGCTTCCCTTTGAGAAGTACAAGATTTCACACAAGTGTTCCATCATAGATTATACGATCTTGCTGAAGAATCCCCTAAATCATGCAGTTCCTAATAGGGGAGAGGGTCTCTACGAACACTTTCGTTTCAAGCCGGAGTTCCCCATCTCTATCTTTTCCCCGAATATTTGCTTCAACTGTTACAATCTTTGGTTGGATGATGGACGAATCTGTGGTAGCAACATGATTTGGGATCCGCCATGTCTTTCTCAGTTGGAGGCAGCTTGATGGCATCGTCTTGGATCCACACTTCCAAGAGTTCTATCACTTCATTCATGGGGAAAGGAAAACCTGTATCTTCGGTATCTTGTGGAGGAGTTTTGTCCGCTCCTTTCCGAGACGAAGTCTTGTGTGCCGGGGATGCCCGCTTGGTTCGTTGTTCACATCGTTGAAGCTTTCCTTTTTCTCCTCCGCCCACTACACTCACGGAAAAGGGCCGATTTTGTATTGCTTGTTCGTGAGGCGCCGCTTCCTCGACTTTCACGTGAATCTTCACTTCGAACAACTCCGGTTCTTTCTAGCAATGCTTTGGTGCATTGTTGCCGAACGTTTGGCGGCTTCATGGAGTTCAGAGAATGTTTGAAAGCCCGCATTTTCTAACGAGCGCGGTATATGGGTATCATCCCATTGATGCATAATTCCACCAATTGTCGTTCGGTGACGTTCGGGTCGTGACAATCTAGCGCTTGTGTTCTCGAATCTTTTGTGAAGTCGTTGGGATGCTCGTTGTTCCGTTGGAGAATTCTACCCGATCGAAACGTTATTTGCTTAGACACGAAGAAATACTTCCGTAGAAAGCACTTGACCATCTCGCTCAATTAGATATGTGTTAGGGCGCAATGTTGTTGTTACCAAGTGTATGCCCTCCCGTAAGTGATTTCGAGAATTCTTTTAGGCGTAGAACATGATTGTATTCATGTTCCCCAAGGATTCCAAAATCGAGAAACGTGTTCACGAGCATTACCGCATCCGTCGTAGAGGAGAACTGGGAGAGGTGTAACCTCTTGGAAGAGGAATTCGTTGCACATCTTGAGGGTACGGCGGGCCGATCTTTGGTGTACATTCGTTCGGTCCCCTTTTCCTCGACTTTGGAGAAGTCGTTCCAGTCTTCGCGTATGATGAAGTTGGACGGTTGGTCCCTTTCCCTATGCGTTCGGGAGCAACATGAGCTTCTTCATTCATGTGGGTCCGAGTGGAAATGCCTCAAAGGGGGGTATTGAAGGCGTCTCTTGTTGGCTCAAGGGTTGTCGTGAATCTTGTGGCAATCGTTAGATTAAAGTCTTAAGGAAAGTGAGTACCTCTTTCCGAGTTGCGGCCATATCCGTTTGAGTCCTAGCAAGAATTTCCGCTTCTCCATCAAGTCCGCAATGGTAATAGACAGGTGGTCCTCGTCTTGTCCCTCCGGCTCCTCGTCCCGATGAAGGAGTGGAAGTTGTTGCTCGGGGTGACTCACCGGAGGTGTTACACTTGATGAGATGCGGGATTTGCGGCGCTCCGGGGCTCTGGTGATGGGAGGTGTTACACTTATCGGAACATCTCCTACTACGCTGGCACTAGTGGTAGAAGTGACGGCTCCATAAGATGTACTCGACCACGGTAGATCCACCGCGGTGTACATCGACACCGGGAGTGTTATCCACACTAGCTCCATCGGAATTGATTGTTGATCCGACACTCGAGTTCTACCATCTTTAAATGGATTGATGATTGAATTGGTCCTAAGATCTACCCTTTTGAAATTGATAAAATTGAATCGGATTTTGACTTTACAACCGAGAGATTAACCTCCCACTTTGTGGTCGCCAATTGTTTATGGGTGAAAACTACTCTTGCCGGATTTGATAATTTGGGGTGTGTGGATGAGGAATGAATCTAAACCCTAAACAAATGCACTTTGCTAGCGATGAGTGCTTGTAGATTCGGAAATCAAATGTGCAAGTCGGCCTAAACCAAGAAATGGCTGTTTCGGACTTGTTTCGGTCACAAAGTGAAGGAGATGGGGTTGATCTTAGGGGAGGAAGCGAAGAAGGTGTTGAGATTGTGAAGGTGTTGGATTTCTTATGACTTGTAAGAAAGGTGAGCAAAGCTTATGATCGATGTAAGTAAAGGCTCGGGTGTTTGAATACGTTTTTGTATTAACACTTGGTTTACTCTGTCTCTGCCCGGACTTGTGTTGTTGTCTCTCCTTCTCCTTCGGAGAATAGGAGGAGAACCTATTTATACAAGTCATTTGAGCCTTATTCACGTCTCTTGTGGGAAGTGGAGGAAGTGGAGTGATGGAGTAGTGGAGTTGTGTGTTAGTGTTACACGACTAGTCTTGCCCACTTCGCCTGTCATCTCTAACCGTCCATGACTTCCTAACACGTTCTTGTGATGGCGCGTTGCACGCTGTAAACCTCTAGACCAATACCCCAGTATGTATCCCCAGTTTGTGACATGATTGATATGCGGAATGTGTGGATCGTGGATCCACGAAAGGTAGCATGTAATGCTAAATTGAATAACTGTGTTATTCAGGAAGTTGATACTTATGAAGTATCGTGAGTATTTTATGCAAGTCTTGCATCATGGTGTGGTAAAGTGATGGGTGGTGACGCCTCACCGACCAATTAACTCACGACGGGGTTGTATAACTAAGTTTGGTGAAGTTGGACGGACGAGATGATTTGAGACACTCATCTGCGGCCATTAATGAATTAGGGTTTTTGAAGAGGTGTATGCAGCATCACTCTTGACTTGGTCGAAACCAAGCATGGGAATGGCTTTGAAGAGGACCGACCAGGGCATGTGTGCAGGCATCATGCGTGTACACGTCCGTACCTCACTGTCCCATGAAGGCGCAATCTAGGCCACTCAATTTGACCAAGCAAAGTTGAGTGGTTGAGATCGTTTTGCGGCAAAAATCCATTGCCGAAAAGGAATTGGAAACCGCGTGACATTGCTAGTTTGGGTGCGCGTTCCAAGATGACCAATCTTGGTCGGTCTTGGTCGATCGTGACCAGGCGTACATGTGGTAGGCTGGTGTTCACACCTATACCCGACTATCCCATGAAAACGTGATCTAAGCCACTCGAATCGTCCAGGTGAAGTTGAGTGGTCGAGATCGATTTTGCAATTTGGGAAGTGTAACCACGCAAGTTTGGGCGGACGGTTTGGGATAGCCATGCATGGTATGCCTTGGCCGACCACGTGAGGAGATAGATGGGCCCACGGTGGTCATGCTGGTATGACCGGACCTGTTTAATCTAATCTCGGACCCTCCATTCGTGCCGGAGAAGATGGACGCTCGTGATGCTTATAACCCTAATTTTGGGTTTTCAAGGCCGTCACGTCACCCCTTGTTTGGGCGCACAAATTTGTTACGACCAAACATGGTTGGTCTTGGCCGTTGGTCGGAGTATAGGCGGGCACGGTGATTGTGTTGACATGCTCTGGGCCCTTTGAATCTACATCTACACCCTCCATCTATACCGCGAAGATGGATGGTTGAGACATTTTTGCGACACATGTAACATGCCGCAAACCCTAATTTAGGGTTTTCCGTCCATACTTGCTCTGGTATGGACGTTTTTTTGGCAAGCTAGGCCAAAGGACATTGTCATGGTCGCGTTGGTTCGACAGGGGATATTCCATACCGCTTGGGGTGATGGAATTGATCCGGTCATCCAATCATGCTTGTGGAGTTGGATGATTGTGATCATATCCGACCGGATCACGATCGATCCCCAGGGATATTCCATATGCTGGGGTGATGGAATTGATCCGGGGTCATCCAATCATGCTTGTGGAGTTGGATGATCACGATCATATCCGAACCGATCTGATCGATCCGTGATGGATATTTCATACCTTGGGGGTGATGGAATTGACACGGGTCATCCAATCATGCTTGTGGAGTTGGATGATCGCGATAATATCCAGGACTAATACGGTCGGTCCAGGATGCTCAATCGGGATAGTATAACACACCGAGAGGGGCTCAATCGGGCTAGTATAACACACCGAGAGTCACTGCATTGGGTATTTCGTACATGGTTTCATTATAATGCTTTGAGGTTCGTGTTGCTCTGTGCTAGGTGTAGAATACATCTTACTTACTATCTATTGTTTATGCTTTCTTTGCTATTTTTCTTGTAAATTATGTATTTTACGCTTGTTTTGAGTTTTGTAGCTACTTTGGAGTCACACGGAGGAAAAGAAGAAGAAATTACCCAATTTGAGCCAAAAGGGCAAAAAGGTCATTTTACAGGCGATTGATATATGGAGCCCAGTTGAGGTTAAGGGGAAACTCTCTTTTGGAGGAATACTAATGCTAGGCCCAGTCAAGGTTAAGGGGCAACTCTATGTAGAGAAATATAAAAACAAGCCGGTGATGTTAAGGGGTGGCCACATGTTGTGGATATCCTCCGGGGTGTCCCCTAGCACGTGTAGAAGGGTACCGTTATCCATTCTCATACTCCTACCCTAAATCGAGAAGATTATTTCTCAATTATTTTGTGCCTGAAATCAAGACACAGAAAGAGGCGCAACCATAAAACCGAGAGATTGAGATCGAGATCGAGAGAAGAGAGTGATCGATGATGGTTTGGGGCTGAAATCAAGTTAAGAACAGAGATGAGTTCGGATTGATTGTGTAGCTGTTGAATTGAGAGAGAAAAGCAATCGAAATCAGACCAAGAAAATTAGGGTTTGATGTTGCAGTGAATCGAGAATCTCAGAAGGAGGAGAAGAATTCAAGCCACTGCTGTTGAGATGGATCGATGGGTGTTGTTCCAAGGAGGCTCTAGGAAGATGGGTTCGACTTGATTTAGAAATTAGCAGTGGCGATGAGAAAGCTTAGATAGGAAGATGGGTTTGCTGGCAGAGATCGAGATGCAGAAGAAATTGAAGAACAGGCCGAGAAGAGGAATGAAGGATTGAGACATTGTTGTTGTTAAAAATCGAACAACAGATGGCTTGTGGTTATGAATAGAGTTAGTTGAAGTGAGTTTCTTGCTGCTCTTTGAGTTCGAATGAGAAGATGGGTTTGATTCAAGGGTTGAAGTAAATTGAAAAATGAATTGATGTTCTTTCTTTGCCATGGGATTGTTGAATTAATGGGTTAGTGGCGCTGTCAAGAATCAGTTGCAGATGGTGCGAATGGTGGTCGCATAAGGTACTGAGTTGCTACTGTGATGGCTTGTATGGAATCGGATGGGTTCTGTAGCAGATAAAGTGAAATTTGATTAGAATGGTGGTGCTGTGAATGGGTTTTAGCAGTTCAAAGAATGGATTGACAGGGAAGAGTATTGAATGGTTGATTTGAATAGATGTATGCTAGGATTCTTAACAGAGAAGACACTAAAGAGAGGCCTCGAACTTGGGCGGGAAGTCCTATAAGCGGCCGAAACTCGTAGGTTTTTGACCTAAGCCGAGTCAACTCGGCGATGACCGATCCAGAGCCGATCCAATCCCTACTGAGTAAGACAATCCGATTAGACTAATCACCGACTGGCCGACTCTAGGTAGCTAACTCCCCTTTCTGTCTTGGACCGTTGGATTCGCTTGACTTTTGACCGTTAGTCCTAACGGTGGATCGACGGAATATTCCGTCGAATATACCATTGACTGACGAAGAACTCGGGTGGCCGACGGCGATTATTCGGCTGGATTAGGCCATAATACCGATTTTCGGAGAGCAAAAAATCCAAAATTTTCTACGGACTTCTCTCATGGGTGTGAAGACTTGGACTTGGAATTGGATGGAGAATTTCGCTCAAATTTGGAAAGAGAAGATGGAAGATGAGAAAGACTTGAATTTGGAAATTGAATTGCTAAAGGAAAGGGGTTTATTCTTGGAAGATTTGGAGAATATTGAAGCCTATAAATAGAGAAGTTTTCTACATCTTTGACACACCTCTCTACACACACAACACTTTTCTTTTCTTATTCTTTGTGTGAACTTTTAGCATGAGTAGCTAATTTTCTTATTGATTGAGGATGAATTCCTAGTTCTTAACATGTTTTGAGTTTTGTTTCAATTCTATCTTGAAGTTTTTTCACATGATTATCATTTGTTTTTACTAATAGGAATGTTTATACATTCATGCTTGATTGATAGGTCGTTTAGGATGCATACTAAATTGATTTGTTAATTTGATCTAAAGCTAGTGAAAGTTAGGGGATAAGTAATCGTTTCTTGACTCTTTACATAAGTAGCAAACACGAGACCTTGCGGAGGGATTCCGTGGAGCGATTGTGTGTAAAAACAACGCTAGAAAGTGGACCAAGCTTAACCGAGTTTAACTACTAGTACTAAACCTAAATTCATAAATCTTAATGCATTCAGGGAATTACATCTTGTAAGCGAACCTCAAGGTGGTTCTTTTGGATAGAATCTGATAACTAAGCGGACCTGTTACTCAGTGAAATAAGGGATTTTGGGGCTAGCTAAGCGGACCTCGCTATCCTACGGTTGGTGATAACTGTGACTAATAACAAGTAGAAAAGAACATAACTTTAATCATTGTTTTGCAACGAAGAAGGATTCCTTGATCTTGTCTCTCTTATTGATTTCAACTTTATCTTTTAATTGCTTTATTTACTTTCTTTTGCTTTACACCCCCTTTGTGACAATTTTTACAACTAGAATCTCTTGCTCCTCGTGGGGAACGAACTTGACTACACTATATTACTTGTTAATTAGGTGAAAAAATATTAATTAATTTGTTGTGGTTACGACACGCATCACTCTGTAAAAGTAACACTCAGTCGTCATGCCGCACTGATAATGAGTACTGGAAATACAAGGCTGATTAGAAATTCACAGGATGGGATTGTTGCCTCATGCTCCAACCTGGAGGAATTTCATGTATTCACGTAATGGGATTGTTGCTACATGCTCCATTCTTGGTGAATTAAGTGAGGGAGTATCCAACACTTATTGATGGCCTTATCTTTTACAAGATGTCAGCGCATAATTTTCCGGCTTTTACAATATTAACCTTAAATGAAAATCCACCATCAACAGTAGTATATGAGATATTCAATTCCTTAGTCGTCTTCTTGATCGAGGAGGGCTCCGGTGTGGGATTCGCTAAAGGCTGTGTAAATACATAGTGGTCTCCCTTGCATAGGAGGCTTCATGACGGTCGGGGAGGACAGCGTTTGCTGGATCTTCTGATACGCTTCTTGTTGAGACGTAGTGATAAGCACGTAAATGCTATATTTTATACCCATATTTATATTATCTAGGACTCGATATTTTGGATAATAACACTATTTTAGTGTTTTTGTAGAAAGTACGAATAAATTCGGTCACCGATACAATAAACAGCTTAAAGAGAAGCTAATTAGCACTTGCGACGAAACGACGAAACATGACTGGCCTGGTATTTGTATATATCAGCTGCATGGAAATCATGAGGCCCAAAGGTGTGATTCAATGGAGTTCTTCTTTGTCAGGCACATAAGTCCCATTAGTTAGTTGGACAAAGGAAATATGAGTGGGCTTGTCCATTGTGCCCACCACAACTCATTTTCTTATCAGAGCAGCAGTTTGTTTTCTAAACAAAAGAAAACTCATTTTATTTATCTAGCTGCTAGTTTCTTCTTCAATCTTAAGATCGGGACTCATATCAACTCTTGAAGAAGCAGATGGCAGAAATGGGGTATCCGTATGTCAACCGGCAGAACAACTGAAGTTGTTGCCGTGATCGAGACTCACCGGGAATGGGATGGATCTCTTTGTATGGGAAAGTGCATGGTTTTGTATTATGAACTGTAGTTTTCGATTGCGCATGATGGTGGAAACGGTAGTTGAACTGGTTTACTGTGGTCGACATTAGAGATAAATGCAGCGTACACAGTGGTGATGGTCTCGTTTACCTGCAATGGCCGTGGGGGTCTTGTGCCGAGATGAAGAGTTTAATACCGCTGTCGTTGTTGGCAGTTAACTGGCGCTGTTCACGGAAGATTAAGATCGAACTGTGGTAATTATGGCATGTCTGGGAAGTTCTCCAAGTCGAGTTTTGGCAGGCAGCGAAGGTTGTGATGGCTGGTTGTATTTTGAACTGCGCCACTCGAATGGAAGAAGATAGCATCGAAGTGAGGCATTGAGAATCATTGAATTGGGGCGTCGATTGGCTGAGCCCTGCAACCAACAACACGAGATGGAGTTTTGGTTGTTTGCCATTAATGGTGGTGATTGATCTCGGGGATGGGCTGGCTGCTGGTGTTGTAGATAAGCTCGAGTGAATAGAGTCAGGGGCTTTGTTCTCTCAAGCTGGTGATGCCAAGACCGTGAACAAGAAGCTGATACAAGATGGAAATGCGTTTGTTTTGCTGGAGATAATTGAAGTGGTCTTGGTCATGAAAGAATGATAGGATACTCTTCTCAGGGGTTAGCTTGAAGTGGGTTTTGAACGTGCTCACAAGCCGGAAAACCAGCTGAAAAGATGTTGTTGTTGCAGCCGGTGGTGAGTATGAGAAGGAGCAGTTGCGAATGGAGTTTCGGTGATGGATTAACAACAGTAACAATGGAAATTCGAAGATGGACAATGGTTGCAATCGGAGTTGGTTGGTTCTGAAATCCAGTTCAAGGAAGTAGGAGATGTAGGGTCTGTGTGTTGAGAACCGGTGCAGGTGGTGTTGTCACAGCTCGTTTGGTGGCTGGATAAAAGAACAGCAAGCTACTGCGTACCCAAGTGGAGAAGATGAATGGTAGTGATTTTTAGATGGGTCTTGTACCGAGAATAGCATTGTACTGTGCTCGAGATTGAGAAATGAAGAACTAGGTGCAATCGGTGGAGGAATTTATGCTGTAGCCGAGAAGGACAGAAAACAATAGCAGCGCTGGTGGTGTTATACGTATATGAATGGAGTAGTTTGAACTGGGGTTAGTTCATAGTGCAGCAACGAAGATGAGGAGTCTGTATTTCAGCGGGAGTTGGGAGATTTGTTGTCGAATGGAGATGTGAATGAAGACAGATCAAGAGTTGTGAAATTGATGACAAAAGGAGATGGGTTTGGTCCAAATAGTGTCGCTCGTGTGTGAGTTGAACATGGACAGAGATCAAGGAGTTAGGTGATGTTGGCAAATCGAGAAGCTGTCTTAGTAAATGTTGCAATCGGTGATAGTGTTCACAGGTTAAAGAAGTTAGTTTTGTGACCTGACTTTGAGAGCTAGTGGTCAGACGGTGTTGGACCTGGGTATGGAGTTTGGAAATCGGCATTATTAAGTGGACTGGGCCTTGAGCAATAACTAGGTCTTAATCTCACTCTCGCATGAAACTATATAGAGAGTGTTGATGGTGGATTTTCGTTTAAGGTTAAATTTGTAAAAACCAGAAAAATCATGCGCTGACATCTTGTAAAAGATAAAGCCATTTATAAGTGTGGATACTCCCTCACTTAATTCACCAAGAATGGAGCATGTGGCAACAATCCCATTCTCGTGAATACATGAAATTCCTCCGAGGTTGGAGCATGTGGCAACAATCCCATCTGTGAATTTCATATCAGCCTTGTATTTCCAGTACTCATTATCAAGTGTGGCATGACGACCGAGTGTTACTCTTACCAGTAACACGAACCTCCAAGCACTATAATGAAACCATGTACGAAATACCCGCATGTGCCGACTCTCGGTGTGTTATACTAGCCCGATTGAGCCCCTCTCGGTGTGTTATACTAGCCCGATTGAGCATCCGGACCGACCAGTATCAGTCCGGATATGATCTGATCGCGAGTCATCCAACTCCATAAGCATGATCGATGACCCCGCATCAATTCCATCACCCCCAAGCAGGTATGGAATACCCACGGCCCGACCCCGCATGGTCGTTCATTGGCCTAGCTTGCCAAGAAGCCGTTCATACCAAGCATTATGGACGGAAAACCCTAAATTAGGGTTTGCGGCATATTACATGTGTTGCAAAGCAGTCTCAACCATCCATCTTCACATGTATAGATGGAGGGTGTAGATGTAGATTCAAAAGGCCCAGAGCATGTCAACACGATCACCGTGGGCCCGCCTACACACTTGACCAATCGGTCAAAACCAACCATGTTTGGTCGTGACAAAATTGTCGCCCAAACAAGAGATGGCGCACGACTTTGAAACCCAAAATTAGGGTTTTGAGCATCACGAGCGTCCATCTTCTCCGGCATGAATGGAGGGTCCCGAGATTAGATTAAACAGTCCTGGTCATACCAAAGATGACCACCGTGGACCCATCTACCCCCTCATGTATTCGTCCAAGGCATACCATGCCTGGTTAATCCAAAACGTGCGCCCAAACTAGCATGGCCACGCCTCCCAAACCACAACCGATCTCGACCGCTCAACTTCCGGACGATTTGGATAGCTCGGATCACGTTTTAATGGGATATTCGGGTATAGGCGTGAACACCAGCCTACCATCTTCACGCCAGCCAATCGGCCAAGTCCGACCAAGATTGGTCGTCTTGGAACGCGCGCCGAAGAGGGCGTGACGAGCGGCCCTTGCGGCATTGTTTTTCTATCGCAAATTGATCCCGACCACTCGATTTCACCGGGATGAATTGAGTGACCCAGATCATAATTTCGTGAGGGAATGGAGTACGAGGCGCCTACACCGTCATGCCGTCTACATGCATGTATGGTCGGCCCGGCCAAAATTGTATCCCATGCTTGGTTTCGACCAAGTCAAGAGTGATGCCTGCGCACCTCTTCAAAACCCTAATTTCATTAACGGTCGCGGATGAGTGTCTCAAAGATCATCTCATCCGTCCAACTTCACCGCCTTGGTTATACAACCCCGGTCGAGTTAATTGGTCAGTGAGGCGTCATTACCCATCACTTTACCACACCATGATGCAATACCTACATAAAATACACACGGTACTTCACAAGTATCGATTTCTGAATAACGATTATTCAATTCAAAGATTACATGCTATCTTTCGTGGATCCACGATCCACACATTCCAACATCAATCATGTCACAAACCGGGGATATATATTTGGGGTATTGGTCTGGCGGTTTACAGCGTGCGGCGTGCAACGCCCCATCACAAGAACGTGTCGAAGTCATGGACGGTTAGAGATGAACAGGAGAAGTGGGCAAGACCGGTCGTGTGGCACCGACGCACAACTCCACTACTCCATCACTCCACTTCCTCCACTTCCCACGAGACGTGAATAATGCTCAATGACTTGTATAAATAGGTTCTCCGCCCTATTTCAAACAACAACACAAGTCCAGACGAGACAGAAAACCAAGTGTTAGTACAAAACGTATTCAAACACCCAGAGCTTGCTTGCATCCATCACAAGCCTGCTCACCTTTCTGTTACAAGTCATAAGCAAGCCAACACCTTCACAATCTCAACACCTTCTTCGCATCCCTCCCTAAGATCAACCCCATCTCCTTCACTTTGTGACCGAAACAAGTCCTGGGAACGACCATTTCTTGGTTTAGGCGGGACTTGCACAGATTGATCTCTCGAATCTACAAGCACTCACGCGTTGAGTGCATTTGTTTAGGGTTTAGATTCATTCCTCATCCACACCCCAAATTACCAAATTCTGCAGAGTAGTTTTCACCCATAAACAATTGGCAACCACGGTGGGAGGTTAATCTCTCGGGTTGTAAATTCTTCGAAATCCAATTCAATTTTATCAATTTCAAAAAGGGTAGATCTTAGAATCGATTCAATCAGCAATTCATTTTCAAGATGGTGGAACTCAGGTCCGGATCGGAATCAATTCGGATGGAGCTAGTGTGGATAACACTCCCGGTGTTGATGTACCTGTCAGTGGAGCTACCGTAGCCAACACATCTCGGGGAGCCGTTACCTCTATCACCAACACTAGCGGAGCAAGAGACATCCCAGTGGTGTAACGCCTCCCATCACCAGAGCCAGAGCAACCGCAAATCCCGGCATCTCCTCAAGCGTAACGCCTCCAGTGGTCACCAGAGCAACAACTTTCACTCCCTCATCAGGATGAGGAGCCGGAGGCACAAGAGGAGGACCACCGTCTATTACCATTGCAGACTTGATGGAGAAACAGGAAGTTCTTGCTAAGACTCAAACAGATATGGCCGCAACTCAGAAGGAGGTACTCACTTTCCTCAAGACCTTGACTGAACGATTTCCGCAGGATTCATGTCAATCTTTGGAGACAACAAGAGATGCTTTCAATTCACCCGAGCAAAGCGTTTCCACTCGGACCCACATGAATGAAGAAGCTCGTATTACTCCTGAATGCTCAAGAGAAAGGAACCAAACACCCAACTTCATCACACGTGAGGATCTGGAACGACTCCTTCAAAGCCGAGGCAAAGGAAATCTGACGGATGCGCACCAACACCAACCGCCATACCCTCAAGATATGCAACGAATCCCTCCTCCAAGAGGTTACACCTCTCCCCAGTTCTCCCTCTACGTGCATCGGGTAATGCTCGTGAACATGTTTCTCGATTCTTGAATCCTTGGGAGAACATGAATACAATCATGTTTTACGCCTCAAAGAATTCTCGAAGTCACTCACGGGAGGGCATACACAGTACAACAACATCGCGCCTAACAAAGATATCCAATTGGAACGAAAGGTCGGTGCTTTCTACAGAAAGTATTTCTTCGTGTCTCCAACAGATCACCTTTTCGACACTGGGAGAATTCTTCACGGAACAACGAACATCCCAACGATTTCGTTAAAAGGTTCAACCCAAGCGCTAGATTGTCACGACCCAAACGTCACCGAACGACAATTGGTGGAGTTATGCATCAATGGGATGATACCCATATACCGCGCTCTCGTTAGAGAATCGGGCCAAACGTTCTCTAAACTCCACGAAGCCGCAAAACGTTCAAGAACAACGCACCACTACTAGAAAGAACCAGAGTTGTTCGGAGTGAAGATTTGCGTGAAAGTCGAGGAAGCAGGCGTCTCACGAACAAACAATACAACACCGGGGTCCTTCTGTGAGTGTAGTAGGCGGAGGAGAAAAAAGGAAAGCTTCGATAACGGAACAACAAACCAAGCGAGCATCCCAGCACACAAGACTTCGTCTCGAAAAGGAACAGAAAAACTCCCTGCACAAAACACCAAAGACACAAGTTTTCCTTTTCCCATGAATGAAGTGATAGAGCTCTTGGAAGCGTGGATCCAAGATGACGCCGTAAAGTCCCCCCCTATCAGGCGTCCTCCGACCGAGGAAGAAATGGCAGATCCCAAATATTGTTGCTACCACAGGTTCGTTCATCATCCAACCAAAGATTGCAACAGGTTGAAACAAATATTCAGTGAAAAGGTAGAGACAGGGGAACTCCAGCTTGGAAACGAAGGTGTTCGTAGAGACCCTCTACCTATCAGGAACTGCATGATTTCTGGGGATTCTGTTCGCAAGACTGTACAATCTATGATGGAGCACATGTGTGAAATCTTGTACTTCTCCAAAGGACAGCGTCAAGACATATTTACAGCCCTCAACCACGTTGTGTCAGGTAGGCGCTTGTATCCAGAAGCAGTCCAAGAACCCTTTCCTGAAAGACGCGAGCAAGGAAAACTGGGGACTCCTAACTGTCACTCGTTTGAGGGACGTTAAATTCGATAGCGCGTTAATAGATACGGATTCCGAATTTAACATCATTACTGTCAAGACCTTGAGAGCGGCAAAGATTTTGAAGCAGGAAGCTACTCGTCACCCAACTGTGGTCAAAGATTCAGAAGGAGAACTCAGAGATTCATATGGATACATCGATCTTGAAGTCAAATTGGGTGATGTCTCGACACAAGCAAAGTTCTACATAGTCAAAGACCATCCCAACTATGACATGATCCTAGGGCGCTCTTGGATGCGTGACAACAAAGCCATACCGGGAAGTCTGTCCTCTACTGGGTGTCGTACACTGAAAGAATCTCCAACACGCACTGGACCTCCCGATGACCTGTTTGCTGCCGCACTAGCAACTTTCCGATGTGACACAACTTCAGGGAGAGCACGTGGCGCATACATTGAAAGGTTCCGATCTCAAGTAAGTCTCATCACACAACTCTCTTTGCAACCTACCGCCCTCATTCCGACAAGTCTTGGGACTCGGCTCCAACCAACAAACCAACCTAGGCTAAGAGATGTGAATGGGAGGCGAGCCCTTTCAAGCGTTTTATCAAGAGCGTAGAAGCTGTTTTGGTCAAAGACGATAAGGCCAAGGTCCAAGTATCTGCACGACCAAACCCGTTTGGAATTGGAGACCTGGTGACGAAGACGACTACGTTCAATGTTGGGAGCTTGACGGTGAAGATGACCACTCCACCTGACTCACCCACCGAAATAGAAGATGAACCGTACCTGGTAGCAGATGTTATCCTAGGCGGCTACTGCAAACTCATCAACACTGATAAACTAGAGGGCATAACAATTCACTCACGATGGCTCAAACCCTACCGAACTTAAGATACTGTGCTACCACTTTCCAGCATCCTCCACACTTCAAAACGCTGTGCTATTTCTTCCAGCGTGTTTCCTTTTCTGATTTCATGTCATACTTGTAATTCCCCAGAAAATGATTGCAATACTTGCATTCATAGTTATGGTTCCGATTTTCAATTCTCAATTTAATTGAAGTATTATTTCCATCTGAGAACCTATCTACCCCTAAGAACACAAAGCCCTGAGTCGTCCTAAATCAACACACTAGAGCAAGAAGGGAAACCCTAAGCAAGCATATCATGGGAAGAAGGAAATAGAACATGTGCACAAAAGGAAAACGATTTGAGCCATCTACCCCAGCAAAGCCAGGAAGATCTTGCATCAGGAGCACAAGTCCGTGGATATTCCATTATAGTATTATTTCTTTTATCACCAAGAATTACGTGTGAAGGCGCACCCTTGTGCCTGAGAAGGTTCGGTTGCGGTCTTAACAAAGGATTATAAAAAAAAAAAAACCTTTATTCAAACAATAAAATGGAAGAAAACCTTGAACTCGGCTGCCACTGAGTACAAGGAAGATGTTCAAATGTACGAAATATGCTTGGAAAGGGAAAAAGAAAGAAAAGAGGTTCTAGTCGCCAAGAGGGTCGGCCTCGCCTACATCACCGTCAGGTTCTGCTCCATCACCTGTTGATGCTCCTCCTCCGGATCTCCCTCAGCTTCTGCATCAGGCATCTCCACGCGCTCCTTCCCAACATCATCAGCGGGAGTATCAAAAGGAGCATCAATATTAGGGGCCGCGAAAATTGTTTTCACATGTTCAGGTCGTTTATGCTCAACTCTCCGCCTCTTCAATCGCTGGCGCAAATCTCTCTCGCCCTTGCGCTTACTAGTGTCTCAGCGTTTCCTCGCGCCTCCGCCGCTCCTCCATGTCGATTGCAGTGAAAGTGCACAAATACGTCCTCTGGCAATACGAAGGTGTGAGATAGACATCCCCTGTATAGCACGGACGACTTCGCGAAGTGGAAGATCGATCTTAGCCATTACTTCTTCGTGCGCATGGTTTTCGGGCTTGTCAACTTCAAAACTTCTTTCTAGGGAAGCAACAGAATGAGCGTCCACCGCTTCCTGATAAACTGCAAAGGAGAGGAGGTTATGAGCACACACACAAAAAAGAAAAAAAGAAAAAGAAGATCATCAAATCTATCGTAAATCGGTTAATCGAGAAGATCGAGCAATACATGAGATATAGAATAAACGGCCACGTGAGATGATTCTTTATAATCTCGCAAGTTGACAGAATCCCAGGAGGAAAAGAAGTCTTTACTTTCCACCTATGAAGGCTGCTAATTCGGGATAACAATCGACGAGGCTTATCAGATATACCCGAGGAAAGCAGTGTATAATGAAAGAAGTACACCGGAAGAAGCTACGAGCTCAAATGTGTACAAGAGGAACCAAAGCGACTCACCAGACCAAGTCCTGTTTCCTTCGCATCCTTAATCAGAACCAACCAGTTTCAGGGCAACGCCTGACTATCCGGTAAATACGTACTTACTTCAGCTTGGTCATTTCAGTATATATGTATGTCACCATCTCATGCCTACCACACAATAGTGTAACCATTATGTGCTAGGCAGGGGACTTAATGTTGATGGTGGATTTTCGTTTTAAGGTTAAATTTGTAAAAACCAGAAAAATCATGCGCTGACATCTTGTAAAAGATAAAGCCATTTATAAGTGTTGATACTCCTCACTTAATTCACCAAGAATGGAGCATGTGGCAACAATCCCATTCTCGTGAATACATGAAATTCCTCCAGGTTGGAGCATGTGGCAACAATCCCATCCTGTGAATTTCATATCAGCCTTGTATTTCCGGTACTCATTATCGGTGTGGCATGACGATCGAGTGTTACTCTTACAGAGTAACACGAACCTCCAAGCACTATAATGAAACCATGTACGAAATACCCGTACAGCCGACTCTCGGTGTGTTATACTAGCCCGATTGAACCCCTCTCGGTGTGTTATACTAGCCCGATTGAGCATCCGGATCGACCAGTAACAAATCCTGGATATGATTCGATCGTGATCATCCAACTCCATAAGCATGATTGGATGACCCCAGCATCAATTCCATCACCCCCAAGGTAAGGAATACCCACGGCCGACCCCGCATGGTCGGTCATTGGCCTAGCTTGCCAAGAAACCGTTCATACCAAGCATTATGGACGGAAAACCCTAAATTAGGTTTGCGGCATATTACATGTGTTGCAAAGCAGTCTCAACCATCCATCTTCGCAGTATAGATGGAGGGTGTAGATGTAGATTCAAAGGGCCCATAGCATGTCAACACGATTACCGTAGGCCCGCCTACACACTTGACCAATCGGTCAAAACCAACCATGTTTGGTCGTGACAAAATTGTCGCCCAAACAAGAGATGGCGCACGGCTTTGAAACCTAAAATTAGGGTTTTGAGCATCACGAGCGTCCATCTTCTCCGGCACGAATGGAGGGTCCCATTAGATTAAACAGTCCGGCCATACCAAAGATGACCACCGTGACCCATCTACCTCCTCATGTGTTCGTCCAATGCATACCATGCCTGGTTAATCCAAAACGTGCGCCCAAACTAGCATGGCCACGCCTCCCAAACCACAAACCGATCTCGACTGGGCTCAACTTCGCGGACGATTTGGATGGCTCGAGATCACGTTTTAATGGGATATTCAGTATAGGCGTGAACATCAGCCTACCACCTTCACGCCAAGCCAATCGGCCAAGTCCGACCAAAATTGGTCATCTTGGAACGCGTGCCTGAAGAGGGCGTGACGAGCGGCCCTTGCGGCATTGTTTTTCTATCGCAAATTGATCCCGACCACTCGATTTCACCCGGGATGAACTGAGTGACCCAGATCATACTTTCGTGAGGGAATGGAGTACAGCGCCTACACCGCCATGCCGTCTACATGCATGTATGGTCGGCCTGGCCAAAATTGTATCCCATGCTTGGTTTCGACCAAAAGTGAAGAGTGATGCCTGCGCACCTCTTCAAAAACCCTAATTTCATTAATCTGGCCGCAGATGAGTGTCTCAAAGATCATCTCATCCGTCCAACTTCACCAGCCTGGTTATACAACCCTGGTCAGGAGTTAATTGGTCAGTGAGGCGTCATTACCCATCACTTTACCACACCATGATGCAAAGACTCGCATATAATACACACCAGACTTCACAAGTATCGACTTCCTGAATAACGCAGTTATTCAATTCAGCATTACATGCTATCTTTCGTGGATCCACGATCCACACATTCCAGACATCAATCATGTCACAAAATGGGGATACATACTGGGGTATTGGTCTGGCGGTTTACAGCGTGCAGCGTGCAACGCGCCATCACAAGAACGTGTCGAAGTCATGGACGGTTAGAGATGAACAGAGAAGTGGGCAAGACCGGTCGTGGTGGCACCGACGCACAACTCCACTACTCCATCACTCCACTTCCTCCACTTCCCACGAGAGACGTTAATAAAGCTCAATGACTTGTATAAATAAGTTCTCCGCCCTATTTCAAACAACAACACAAGTCCAGACGAGACAAAAAACCAAGTGTTAATACAAAACGTATTCAAACACCCAGAGCTTGCTTGCATCCATCACAAGCCTGCTCACCTTTCTATTACAAGTCATAAGCAAGCCAACACCTTCACAATCTCAACACCTTCTTCGTTTCCCTCCATAAGATCAACCCCATCTCCTTCACTTTGTGACCGAAACAAGTCTGGAACGGCCATTTCTTGGTTTAGGCCGTACTTGCACAGATTGATCTCTCGAATCTACAAGCACTCACCGCGCAGTGCATTTGTTTAGGCTTTAGATTCATTCCTAATCCACACCCCAAATTACCAAATTCTGCAGGAGTATTTTTCACCCATAAACAGAGAGGAACAAAAATAAAGCGATGGAGGGGGAGGTTGCGGCTACGGCCAAAAACCAGAGAAGAGGAAACGAGCAACAAGGACGACGGTAATAAAAAGGATTACGGTTTGAAGTTTCATCGTTTTGCATCCATTTTGATTTATTTGTGATTCTCTTTTATATATTTATGGCTTTTGAGAAAGCCATGTGTTGCTAGATTTGTGTAGCTAGGGTTAATGTTGAAACCACTTTGGGTATTAGGCTATTTAAATTGATTTATTGAGCAAAAGACCATTATGATTTGAATAGATTAATCTTTGAATATTGTTTATTGATTGATTGAAATATTAGTTGTTGCTTCACCAGTTTTAAAAACCTATGTGCGTAATTGATGGTTATACAAATATATTTGTTCTTATTATTTGATAATCTATGCTTGGGTTAATGTCTTTGATGGGTTATGCTTAGAAAAGCCAGATAATATTTGTGAATCATTATTTTAGTTTCGTATAACTTTCTCGCTAACACAATTTGATGGTGCATACTTGGATTTAGTCTTTTGATGTGCCACGCTTAGGGTGTCTAAAGAATTGAATAGAAATAGTGGTGGATACGATAAAACCCTGGTTACCGAGCTTCTCATTGAATTTATTTTATTAGTTTAATTTTATTATTTCTTTTTCAATTCTAAAAATCCAACAATATCTTTCTGATTAATTCATTAGAGATACTGATTATCGATATTTCCACCGCTCCTCGTGGGAATGACCCGTACTTGCCTCTGTCTACTAGTTATACACCGTGCGATCATAAGTTATCACATATAGGTATCTCCGGATCCTATCACATAGTCCATGTGAAATTCGCTCCTTTTTTCAGCAGAGGGGTAAACGCAGTAATGAGATGTGCCAACCCAGGTATGAAGCGACGAATGTAGTTTACCTTGCCCATGAAACTCGGAGCTCTTTTACGGTTCGTGGTGGTGGCATGGTGAGGATAGCTTGCGTTTTGACCGGGTCAACTTTAATCCGCTGGCCGTTACTTGGAATCCTAAGAACTTCCCGAAGAGACACCAAAGGCGCATTTCAAAGGATTCATCTTCAACTTGTATTCTGCGCATCTTTCGAACACTTGTCGTAGCGTTTCCTGGGATGATCCGCTCGAGTCTTCGATTTAACCACCATATCATCTATATAATCTTCGACTTACTTGTGCATCATATCGTGGAAGATGGTAGTCATGCGCGTTGGTAAGTAGCGCCAGCTGCTCTTCAGACCGAAAGGCATTACGGTGTAATCAGGTTTTAGAGGGGTTCGAAGATCTTACTCGGCGTGCTCATACATCTTTATCTCGCCGTAGCCGCTATATCCATCCATGAAAGAGAACATACCATGTCCACTGGTAGCGTCTACCAAAGATGTCGATGTTAGGTAGCGGGAAATCGTCTTTAGGGCAGACTTGTTCGCATCTCCAAATCGACACAACATCCGATCCGACCATTCTTCTTTTAACGGGAACGATATTGGCCAACTAGGTGGGATGGTGAATAGGTTTGACAAAACCAGTGACTAGTAATTTCTGGACCTCCGTCTTGATTTGTTCTTCTACGTCGTGTCTGAATTGTCTTGGAGGCTGCTTGACTGGTTTGGATCCGGTATCACGCGGATGGTGGGTAACCGGTTTTCATCCAAGCCGGGCATTTCTTCGTAAGTCCATGCGAACACATCCTCGGTATTCTTTGAGTAGGTCGACTAGCTTTGAGCGTTTCTGCAGAATGTAGAGTCGAATCGATCGAATGGGTCGCGGGAATTCCTCATTCCCTATATTGACAATTCGAGTTCGTCTGTGGTTAAGTCGGTCCGGTCTAGAGCTTCCGAGGGGCGTCTGGAACTTCCTCCTAGTTATTGTGTAAACATTCTTTCCGGCGGAGAGACCGGGTCATGGTCTCCCCTGCTAATTGCTAACAACGGTGGTAATGTGTGAGTTTTCCCTTTTTTGCTTGAATCCCGCGGTAAGGGTGCACTCTCTCTAAAAGTGGGCACGGGTTACGCCCGGTGGTGGGAGATCAAGCGGGTCTTCCTTCCGAGGAGACGGTGGGAGGGCGGTCTCCTCTCGGAATATCTCCAGTTTTTTCGCTATCTCTCGAGCGATGTCCATTTTGCAGCAGAAAACCGTGAATCTTGGTCGTCACGCCTTTTGAACCCTCCTTCGCCCATGTGCTTCTCGCAAGAGACCGGTAGTGCATAGGGGACGGTGACGCGGGGATGCGGACAACTTCCTCCGTTCAGATCTTGTTTTCAGGCTGGTGGTGGTATGTTGAAGGAATGATTTTGAGATTATGCAGCCACGGCCTTCTTAAAGATCATGTGGTAGTGGTTCTTTTCAATCACTTCAAACTTCACGCTTGATTGAATTGGCCCTACCGCCACTCCAAGTTGATATAGCCGTATGTCGTGCCGTTGCCTTCGAAATCTGTCATCGTAGTGGGTTGTCGTACGATCTCGTTAGGTCGCACCCTAGCAGCTTTAAGTGTCTTGAGAGTGATGACATTAGAAGATGCGCCCGTGTCAATGAGCGCTCTTCGAAACTCTATGTTCCTGACGAGAGCCGTAATATGCAAGGCCAGCCAGACCGTCTTCTACCATCATGTCGTCATCGGTGAAAACAATATTGTTGGTGGATCTTCCGGGATCCTTGGAGTCCCCTGGGTGCAGGAACTAGTGATGCGTTCTGCTATTCGGTTAATAGCAGAAGAATGTTTTTATTCGCTGGTCCTTGGAGAGGTGTAACAATTCACATAAGTTTTCTACCAACATGGTCACCTCTCGGGTCCACTGGCTTCCAGTCAGTGACGAAACCATTGATTTGAGAATGCTCATTTGGGATGTTAGTCCCATGCTCTTGATATCCTAGGGAACATGAACCACTTAGCTCCGATGTTAGGCTGATGAGGAAGTCGAGCATGCTATTAATCGCATCCTTCATTAGATCCATGTTTTTGGCATAGATCTCCTGAGCTCGCATCAGGTCAACCAGTCTTGGGACCTCTTCATTAGTCATATTGTTTCCAGAAATTGACGAGTTATCATGACCTTGAGCGGGATCAATGTTTGTGGAGATGGCCCGAGAGCACTACCATGCTTGCGCTGAAATTTGAGGACGGAAATCGGGAATTTGATATTGTAACCGAAAGATCAATCCTCCCGCTGTGGTCGCCAATTATTTAAGGGTAAAATCGTTTTCGCCGATTTTGGTAAATTCGGGTAGGTGAGTGAGAAACTGGTTTAAACCGTAAACAAATGTGCTGCACGTGAGCACTTTCTAGATTCGAGAGATCAACCGCACAAGTCCGGCCTAAACCAAGAAATGGCATTCCAGCATTTGCTTCGGTCACAAAGTGGAGGAGAAGGGTTGATTTGGGGAGGGAAGCAAAGAAAGGTGTTGAGACCAGAATAATTCTAGGAGAGTAGTGTCTCGACTTGTATCAGAAAGTGAAAGCTTCGGAAGCTTGCAAGAGATGAAAGCTTTTTTGGAGAGCTTGCAAAGTTGCCTTTTCTGAGAGTGTTGTGTTTTTCTCCTGACCGAGACTTGTTGTCTGGTGGAAATATGTAAGACCTATTTATACAAGTCGAGATTGAAACGTACCCCTGGACTCATGAAGGAAGAGAGTAAAGGGTGAAATAATGGGAGGAGGTGGTAACCGCATGGTGTTTATGGGTGAAAACGTTTTCACCATTATTTCCTCATTTATTTGACCGCTTTATTCCTATTCGCGCTTTCTTAATGTGAGCGTAGTGTACGCTGCATGCTGTGACTGCCAAACCAAGACCCTGGAAAGCATCCCCCAGTTTATGTTGATGTCTCGAGTGTTGGTTGCACCTTGAGTGCTAGTGGCGCGTGTGGCATGTGCAGAATGCCTTTGTTGCGGGTTGCACCTTGAGTGCAAGTGGCAATGCCAGAGCTGCTAGTGGCGTGTGTGGCATGTGCCAATGTGCGGAATTCCTTGGTGGTAGGTTGCACGTTGAGTGTAAGTGGCAATGCCAGAGCTGCTAGTGGCGTGTGTGGCATGTGCGGAATGCCTTGGTGGTAGGTTGCACGGTTTGCAAGTTAGGCTACCACCGTGCTCAGTTGATAGTTGGGAATCCGTTTCATCAAGCAAAACTGGGTCAGTAGATTCGAGACTCGTTATCGCAAGTGCAAGTAGTCTAATTCCAAAAGAAAGGGCTTCACCGAACTATGGTATATAGCAGGGGTGAGGCCTTTGCGAGCATGGGTTTTGGCATGTGCCAATGGCACGTACGGCCAAGTTGGACTAGGTTGCACGGCTTGCAAGTTAGGCTACCAACGTGCGTGTTTGGCATGTGTCAATGGCACGCATGGCCATTAGGGCCACGAATAGGTAATGAAAGCTACCAGCGAGCGTGTTGGCATGTGCCAATGGCATGCTCGGCCATTAGCGCCGCGACCTGGTAAGAAAAGCTACCAGTGATGCGTGTTGGCATGCTCGGCCATTAGGGCCACGACTTGGTAAGAAAAGCTACCAGCGAGCGTGTTGGCATGTGCCAATGGCACGCTCAGCCATTAGGACCACGACCTGGTAAGAAAAGCTACCAGCGATGCGTGTTGGCATGTGCCAATGGCATGCTCGGCCATTAGGGCCACGGCCTAGTCAGAAAAGCTACCAGCGATGCGTGTTGGCATGTGCCAATGGCATGCGTGGCCAATTTGGCCTAGGTTGCACGGTTTTCAAGCCTAGGCACAGGCGCTACTTTGGAATGGCGCAGAGAGGGCCAAGGTAAGGGTGTTTGGCTTGGCGTGGCATGACCAGCGTAGCTAGGGCCAAGGTAGAGTACGTTTGGCATGGCGCGGCTAGCTTGGGCTAGGTGGGTGGCATGATTTGTCATTGGTACGGAGGTGTGGCTAGCATGGTTGGCATGCTTTGGCGCGTTTGGTATGACAAGCATAGCTAGGCCAAGGCAGAGTGTGTTTGGCATGGCGCTGCTAGCTTGGGCTAGGTGTGGGCGGGCATGATTTGCCATTGGCACGGAGGTGCGGCTAGCATGGTTGGCATGCTTTGGCGCGTTTGGTGTGACTAGCATAGCTAGGGCCAAGGCAGAGTGCGTTTGGCATGGCGCGGCTAGCTTGGGATAGGTGTGGTTGACATGATTTGCCATTGGCACGGAGGTGCGGCTAGCATGGTTGCATGCTTTAGCGTTTGGTGTGACTAGCATAGTTAGGGCTAAGGCAGAGTGCGTTTGGCATGGCGCTGCTAGCTTGGGCTAGGTGTGGCTGGCATGATTTGCTATTGGCACGGAGGTGCGGCTAGCATGGTTGGCATGCTTTGGCGCGTTTGGTGTGACTAGCATAGCTAGGCCAAGGCAGAGTGCGTTTGGCATGGCGCGGCTAGCTTGGGCTAGGTGTGGTCGGCATGATTTGCTATTGGCACGGAGGGGAATTAGGGTTTTGTTCTTTGTAACCCTAATTTGAAAAAATACCCCTATTAATTACTGACTACATGCATTGAATGTTCTAATAAATGTGTCATCGGTGACATTAGGTTATTCGGGGATTTACGATTTTACCCTTTGTCTAAAAACCACCATCAACACCAGCTCTCAAATCAATTCTTGTGAAGACAATAGCTCCATTTAATTCATCCAATAGTTCCTCAATAATGGGTATTGGAAATTTGTCCTTGACTATAATGTTGTTCAACTTTCTATAGTCAACACAGAATCTCCATGTGTTGTCTTTCTTTTTTGACTAAGAGTATATAGGTGAAGCAAAAGGACTATGGATAGGTTGGATGATGGAAGTGTCCAACATTTCCTTGACAGGTTGTTCTACTACTCCTCTCTGGATATAGGGGCATTTTTATGCTGTTTTATTCACATGAGTGGAGTTGGGTTGTAAGGGGAATTGTGTGATCTAAACTCCTCTGAGGAGGTATCTGATTTGGTTCTGCAAAAATGTCATTAAACTCTTGAAGTAGAGGAATTATCTCAGGAGGTGTTGTGGGTGGTATAGGAGGTGTATAAATGGAAAATAGATGACCCACCATGCCATGAGAATTCTTTGCAAAAAAATTTCTTAACTTCCTCACCACTCATCATTAACAAAGAAGACTTTTGAGGTGTAACTTGTAGTGTAATATTCTTAGCTTTTTACTTAATAGAAAATTTGGAGAAGTTCAAAATTACATCACATAAAGTTCTTAGCCAATCTACACCAAGTACAATGTCACCACCTCCTAATGGAAAGACCCTGAGGCTTTCCATAAATTGGTTGCATTGCATGCTCCATGTAAGCTGTGAACAAATACCTGTACTAACTGTCCTTTCTCCATTTGCAACTGTGACTATCATTGGATCAGTGGGCTCATTTTGGCATTGAAGTGAACTTGCTAAAGCACTATCAATGAAGCTTGTAGTACTTTCTGTATCAATCAAAATGGAGACTGTTTGGTGATGGAGAATACCAGAAATTCTAATTGTGTCACCAATTGCAGCTCCTGTAAGCGCATGTAATTATATTTCAACATCAGAGTATACTGGAGAATCAGTAGTCTTCTCAAAAACTTCTTCCTCTTCCTCGCATCTCGGTGATTCATTATTGTCCATCTGAAGCATTAAAATCTTATATTTGCCTTTACAAAAGTGTCCTGCCTTATATACCTCATCACAGTTATAACATAATCCTTGAGCTCTTCTTTTATTAATTTCCTCAGGTGTGAGTCTCTTAGTTGTAGGAGTTGTGGGAGTAAGTATGTGGGGAAGAGTGAAAGAGGATTTAGGAGTGAGGGGAGCAGATTTTGGAGAAGTTAAAATTGGTTTAGGTGGGAAATTTCTATAAGAGTATTGCCTATTAGAGTTGAAGGAGTTGTTGAATGACTTTGTAAATGGTTTAGTGGCAGCTACTGCTAGAGTAATTCTTTGTTCTTGTAATCTAGCAAGGGAAAACGCATCTTGCTAAAGTTTTTTGATGAAACATAGAGACATATTTTTCCTATCTCATCCTTCAATCCAATAAGGAAACTCATAACAAAGTATTCTTCACTAAGAGATGGATTCATTTTCAACATCAATGTTTTTAACAACTCAAACTCTTCATAATAGTCATCCACAGATGAAGTTTGCACTAATTTATTAAAACTACCAATAAAGTTTTCTTTAATAGGATTTTCAAAGCGTGCATAGATATGGGTAGCTAAGTCCTTCCAAGTGATTCGATGTTTATTAACCCGAAAATTTAAAAACCAGGTTTCATCCTTACTCTCAAGGTAGATTGCAGTAGTATTCACCTTCTTGTGTTCTTCAATATCATTCAAATCAAAATATCTTTCACTCTTCTGTATCCAATCTCGAGGATTCTCGCCATCGAATCTTTGGAAATCCAACTTAGGAAGACGGTGATGTAGATAATGATTTTTATGTGGATTTGAATATCACCGATCTCCATTAGTTTCTGGATTAGAATTACTATCTGGCTTCAGTATTGTATCCAACTTCTTCATTAGTAAATCAAATCTAGAAGTCAGATCTGATGAGAAGCTGTTGAAATTTTCCTGTAATTTCACAATTACAGGGGTGTTTGCTTCCACCTTATCATTTATATCTTTGATAGTCACCAGGAAAAAAAATTGGATGAAATTTGTAGTGGATATGAACAGCTCTGATGCCAATTGTTGTATCCTTACAACAACTAACACACAAAAGGGATAGAATTGGTGAAGAATCACCCTCTGAATCAAAGATTCAAGCCAAATTCTGTGCACAGAGGCGCAGCCACAAGAGTTTCACTAAAACAAATTTCAGATAATGAAGAGATGAGCTCTGCTTACAACTTTAATGAAGAATCATTGAACCCTAATTTAACTCAATCCGTGACTGACGCATGGAGATTAATCAACGGTCATACACTTAACCAATAATTAACCTAGCTAACTTACTGGAGCACTCAGCTAACTAAGATAAAGGCAGACTACAGGGTAGCCCTTTACAGAAAGGATACAACAACGTATCTATTATGATTGATTAATGCACAACCTGTGATATTTCAATTATAAAGATAAATAATATAATGCGAGAAAAGAAATAACACAGACACCAGAAGTTTTGTTAACGAGGAAACCGAAAAAAGAAAAACTTCGGGACCTAGTCCAGATTGGACACCAAACTGTATTAAGCCGCTACATACACTAGCTTACTACCAATTAACTTCAGTCTGGAATGTAGTTGATCCCGAACTCAGTCTCACACCGATTCAGGTACAATCACACTCCTTACGCCTCTTGGATCCCCAGAAGGACTCCGCGCAAATGATTCCCTTTAGATGACATCACACCAACTAAGAGTTGCTTCAACTCAATGGAAGACTTTGAACCAATCTTCCTCCCACATATTAATCCTATATAGATGATTTCCTTTACGATCAAAACGTATTTCGATCAAGGTGGTTTGGAAATCAATAGCAACAGACAAAGTCTAGCTAACCTACAAATCCAGAATTATGCAACCTGAAGTCCAGCCTAAAAGCATAAATCCAGAAGAGAAGAATTTCCTAACCATATCAATACCTCAGGACCAACTGTTTTCCATTGAGTCTTATAAAAGCCTGCTTAAAAACCTTCTGGTCCAGGTGCTGACCAATTTTCCATACTCTTTAGAATAATTCAAATCTCATCATCTGTTGGAGAAGCAAGTAGGAGTCTGGTATCCTCTTTAGTAATTAAAGTTGGAAGAAGATTGAAATGATGTTCTTGAATAATATGAGACATAGAAGTACTTATATCTTTAAAATGATTAGTTAACAGATTGGATAAATCATCTCTTGAGTATAACCAATTGCCGTAAGAATTTTTTAATGAGTTAATGTTGTTTCTTGCCCTTTTTCTCTTTGTTAAAGTATGGAAGTATTTGGTATTATTATCCGTGTCTTTTAAGAAATTATCTCTCGATTTTTGCTTATCAAAATCATGTTGTATCTGGTGCCATTTCTTAAGCTCTTCATTTATTTCAAAAGCTTTGGAAGTATTGTCTGCTGAGAGAGGTAGTCGTTGATTTCAAACAGTTGATTTTGCAGCATATCAACTTTTTGATGAATGTCACCAAAATGTATCATGTTCCATCTAGAGAGAGCAATTATAGTGAATTGTAAATTTTTGATGAGCTTAAAACCTGCAGACCCATGTACTTCTTTTTCCCAAGCATTAGCTATCTCAAAAGCACAAGATTTGTCATGCAACCATGTTTGAATTTTTTTGAAAGGTTTCCATAACTTTGGTTGATTGTAATCTGTAACCATCATTATTGGACAATGATCACTACCATTATAAACAAGATGCAGTAATTTAGAATCAGGGAAATTAATATTCCATTTTGCATTACCTAAAGCTAGCCATATCAATTCTTGATCTCTTTTAGCTCGTCATTTTCCATGTATGCTCCTTACCAATAAAAGCAATATCTTCTAGACCAACTGATTAAAGAATATATGGAATTTACACATCCATCACTTGAAGAAGAAGAATTAGAAGTAATCAGATGTGTATTTAGATCACCCAAAAAAAAAAAGAACGCGAAATTGGGGGATACTAAAACTAATTGGGGGATATAAATTACTTCCCCAAACCAATAATGTTTGTTAAGGGGTGTTTTTTGGGGGCAAAAATACGAAACTACCCTTTAAAACAATAAAAGCTAAATCAAACATAAAAATACCCTATCCTTTTAAATTCGAAACATTTCTCACTCCCTTTCAAATTCCCTTCGACTTCTCTGTCGGCTCCTCACTTTGAATTTTTTTTTTTTACATTCGGTAGGGATGAAGACTGTGTCGGTAGTGATGAAGACCATGCTGGTAGTGAGTGCCGGCATGGTTATTTAGGATGAAGACCATGCCGGTAGTGAGTGCCGACATGGTTATTTAGGATGAAGACCATGCCGATACTAGGTTCCTCAGTACCGACATGGTTATTTAGGATGAAGACCATGTCGGTACTGAGTTCCGACATGGTTATTTAGGATGAATACCATGCCGATTCGATGAAAAAAAAAATCAAATTTCAATACATTAATACCTATATATGACTAATTGGAGCACTTGTATATCAGCTTGTTTACTTTCATGGTTGGTTCTTCCCATAAACTTTCATGATCATAAATATCTTGATTTAATGTTGTTACATCAACAAATTCAATGATAATGATTTATTCTAATGATTATCAAACTAAACTATTAACTTACCTAATTATATTTAACCACTAAACATGATTAGTGAGGGGTAGATTAGGTATTAGTAAAAAACTTAGATAAGGTGTGACCCTGAATTGATATTTGGATCCAAGTTTTGTCATTTTCCTCTATCCCCCAATTAGTTTTGATATCCCCCAATTGTGGGTTCAAAAAAAATCCATGGCTGCATAATATTGTTGCCTACCTCCTTTATAAAATTCCGTCGTTTTTTGTTTCTTCTTTCTGAATTACTATAACCATACATACAAGAAAGAAGCCATTCAGGTTTACCTGGATTATCTTGAATAAGAGCATGAATCATGTTATCTTTACAATTGAGAATTTCACAGTTGAATCCATTTTTCCACATGAGAAATAATCCTCCAGAGAGACCTACTGGTTCATGATATTTAATATTTGAATAATTAAAAGTGACTAATAGAGGTCTTATCTTAGCTTTTTCTAATCTGGTTTCACATAAAAAAAATCATATCTGGATTTTGAGTCCTAATTAGATCTCTTAAATGGTCTCTAGTATTTATGTTTTAAATCCTTGGACATTCCAAGAAAGTACCTTCATAGTGTTGTGATAACTAAGGTATACATGCAACAAGAAAATAAGAGACAACTTTTTGATACCTTCATAGTGTTGTGATAACTAAGGTATAACAATAAAATAAGAACCAACCTTTTTGTTCTGGGGGAGTGTAATGACCCGTCCCTCTACTGATATTGTCTCCACCTAGAAATTGGCTCCAAAGTTGGAAGAAAACTCTGCAGTTAAGCGTGCTCGGGCGGGAGTAATCCAGGGACAGGTGACCTCGTGGGAAGTTATTGCTTGATGACCGCAGCGACGCCTGTTAAAAACCCCATATTGTTGGATAACCGCAGTGGCTAAGTGAGGACAATATTGCTAGAGGGACGGGTCATTATAAATGGTATCAGAGCTGACAAATGTTCACCTGCCGAGGGTGGGAAGGTATGCCAGACGAGGTTGGTCCAGGTGCTTGTCTTATAGGGGTGGAATGTTGGAGATCTGGGCTTCAAAATATATTGTGGAGCCGAGGACGGCTCCAAAATAAGGTGATGATATTGTAATACCCCGATATTCGGCAGTGGCTGGACGAATGAAATATAAGTAATGGTTTTTCCTTTCCTAACATCGAGGCCTTTTCAGCAAAATTGGCTCCAGAGTTGGCAGAAAACTCTGCAGTTAAGCATGCTCGGGCAGGAGTAATCCAGGGATGGGTGACCTTCCGGGAAGTTGCTTCTGGATGACTGCAGCGATGCTTGTTAAAAAACCCACACTGCTGGATAGTCGCAGTGGCTAAGTGGGGACAATATCAATGGAGGGATGTAAAAAACTAAATATGAAAAATGCTACCTACACAAACAATAATATTAACTAATTTTAAATGCTGTAAAAAATTTGAACTAACATTAGCATTGAAAATTAAATTTTTTTGTTCTTTTTTTGTTTGTTCTTTTTTTTTTTTTTTTTTTTTTTTGTAATGAGCAATAATAATTACCTGATTCTCCTTTCCTATGTTTTTAGTATGCTTCATGTGACTATTCTGGATATCTGTGTTGTTGTCCAAGATGTTGTGATGACAAGAAGACTTAGTATCCGAAAGGTTATCTCCAGTATCTTCAGAACTTTTATGTCTTTTTCCAAGTGTCATATCTTTAGTTGAGTTCTTCTTGAGTAGAAAATCCATATCGATGACTTCTCCATCTTTTTGTGGTAAAAATATAACATTCTTAACATTATTTGTTTTGACTCTTTTTGGAAGCAGTTTTTGAAATATTTTTCCCGAGATTACTAGTTATTCCAAAGAAGTATGGCCTCTCATGAACTTTAGCTATATAATTAGATTCATCCTTACAAGCTCCCTTATAATGATTAATCACATAACATTCGGTGCATATACTACTAGGTTGTCTCTCATAAAAAAAAATTATGCCACTTTGAAACTCCTGCATTAGTGATGCACTTGACTCTTCTCCTTAATGGCATGGAAACATCAATATTGACACACACTTTAACTGGGTCACTGCCTACTGATATTTCATCTTTTGTCTTTATCCCAATGACTTCACCCATCTTAGTGACAAAAGCAACATTCATGTGTTCAGGAAGTAGGTATTTCAACTGAATCGAGAATTGCTGAAAGCCCCAATGTTTTTCAGTGAAAACCATGTCTAGGATATAATCTTTAACCACCACCAAATGCTTGTTAACACTCCATGATTTGTGTTCGATGACCTTGTTCAGAAGATCCCAACTGCAAAACTTAAAAATCATCATGTTTGGCTCAATCTTAACAAATTTTTAATTCTTCTGGTGCAATAAAAATGTTTGGCTCAATCTCAACAATTTTTAATTCTTCTGGTGCAATGAAAGGCCAAGTAAACTTAATGAATCTTTTTACAGTCTAATCTTACAATCTAATGTGCAGGTTATGCTCTTGTATCTATGTATAATCATAATTTTTTGTATTTAAACTTATATACGAAGGAATATTTATGTATTGGTACGAATATATTCAATTCTTATCATCGGTCTAGTATTTAAAATCCTTTTTCATAATCCCTTGAACTGTTCGTGAACTTATCTTGCTAACCGGTTTAGGTATCCTGTTACTAAGGAAATCAGTTAGATTCCTTTACAAATAAGTAATTGGTTTCCCAATCTACTTCTAACTCTTGGTTATCAAAAAGTATATAGTTGATAGCATTCCCTTCAACTAATCTTTGATGACGATGACGATGAGAACAAGAAATATAAAAGTAAAATCTAATTGTTTTTCAATTTTCTCTCAGTAAATAACATAAACACATCATGGGAGACAAACTACCCCTCACAAACATTCATTCCACTATATTAATAACAAACCAAATCCAGGCTTTCATATTTTCATTAACTCAATTTATGTTTCAATAAACAATAAAAATATTACCACAACACATAATCCTTTGTGTGCATTTAGAATCAAGAAACGTCATGGGAACAAAAACTAAAATGAAACAAACACCAAAAGAACGAGCAAAATAAAGAATCCAAATCATCAATAACTTTAATTTTTGAGTTGGGCATCTAATTGGTTTAGATTTTTTTCACAAGCTTCAACACAATATCAATTAAAACCTAAACAAAGGTTTTCTTCGGTTGAATTTGCAACTCACAATAACTTGAAATACCCCAAAAAAGCTTCTAATAAGGTAATAAGCCAACGAATGATGGTGGAAAGCAAATAAAACTCCCATTCAGTTAGGGGCACAATACTTAGGCTTGGTACTGGGATAACTCATTTGGATACTGAGTTATCTATACTACAAAAAAGATTGGCCAGATCAAGGGACGGGCTATAGCCCGGGTTAGCCCCTTGCTAGGCCCGTCTGCTCTAGCCGACAGAGATATGCATGCTGGCCCTGGCAATGGTTGGGGCTGAACTATGTAGGATACCGACAGCCTGAGACACAACAATATAGAGCTCGAGGAACCCCTTATTTATCAATCATCAATCAATCAAATCAATCAATCTAAATACTAGATTATCCTTAATTATGACCCCCACCAAAATCTGATGTGGACAACTATAACGGTGCTGCAAGTGACGCACAATGATCATGCGTTACAGAGTTGCATGCCAAGTAAGAATTCTACCGTGATGGTGCAATGCGAAGCCATAATAGCAGAATGAAAGCTATAATAGTGCAACGCAAGCCATAATAGCTAGATATCAGATAGACCGGGCAAGTGTCAAGAATGGCATAAACCCACAGTGGCCAATGTAGTGCAAGTGCAGCATTACATTGTAAACACATTTGGCTAAGTGATGAAGCTTATTGGCCGACACAATGAAGCTTCATCAAGGGAAGGCAAGACATGGCCAAAGTGACAGATGCAACATGCGATGTTGGCATCTATGCATATCCATGAAATTGAGTGGGCCCAAGATCAAGGAGGATGCAAGAGTGAAAAATAGACTAAGAGTTGGTCTATGGCATATATTCAAGGTTGGCCAAAGCTTGAATAATGCAAACAAATGGTAATGCAAGAGTTGCATTACTATTGTCAAGCTAATTGGCGAAGTGAAGCATAGATGATGCATGAGCAACTAGAGTGAACTTAAGGAGCTGGCATCGATGTTTGAAGCTTAAGGAATGTCCGTGCATGAGTTTAGAATGATAAGCATGCAGGGCCAAGAGGGCTGAACATTGGCGCAAGGCAGAATCTAGTATACCAAAACGAGTGGCTAACACGGCTCAAGTGACGTTTGCAAGTTAGTTATAAGCTTCACAAGCATGCCAATGATGCGTGATGAAGAGGAGCGGTTGTAAATGAGGTTATAAGCGTGGGAGAAGAGTTCTAACTGCTAAGGAACAGGTGTGGGATGATTGGCGCGAGTTGGAGAAGAACTGGCCAGTTAGCATAGTTATTTAGCGGTTAGTGGAACCGCTTTATGGGGACGAGATGGCTGTTCCATGCGTGTGTAATGATTATGCACGGTTTGGCTAAGTAAAGCTCTTTGTATAAATAGTTCCAAGGAGGGAAAATTGGGCAGACTTGCATAGAGAACATATGTGAGAGTGAGGTTTGCATATGTGAGTGAATAGGGAGAGTTTTTGTAAGACTAAGGCTTGGTTTGAAGGCAAACAAGTCTGTGTAAGTCCCAAGTGGGCAAGTTTTGTATTTCTTTCCTTTGATACAATAAAAGAGTTGATTGTGTCATGTTCTAAGTGTTCTTGGTTGGCTGATTTGTTGTTAGCAAGGTATGGCAAAGAATTGAATGTATTATGGGGTGCATTTGATGAGTTTTGAGAAGTGAAAGAAGGCTGTAAAGACTTCCGCTGATTGACTGATGTGTTGGGTGTTTGCATAGGTGCAAACTTATAAGGCTGAAGTGCAATTGGGTGAAGCTATTTAAGGGAACCACTTGTCTTGCCGGTTACACTTTCGCAAAAAAATTGTGGCATTTGGAGGTGTGACAATTCGGGGTATCGTAGCTGTGTTTGGTACACGGTCGAGTGTATTTGTTGGATAATACACTAGTACTTCTTTCTCTCTAAAGCTATTTTCTTGTGAGCAAGTAAGTGGCGCATTATTTTCCAGTATTGCATTAGAAATGAGTTCCTAATGGCATGATGACTGACGAAGAACTCACCGGTTCGTTTGATCAACTTGAGGAGTATGATGATCTTGGTGATATAACCATTGATTTCAGTGCAGATGGCATTGAAAATCCTCTTGTTTCTGAAGATAAAGGCATGCTAGACCTACTTGAAGGAAGAACATCAGATTGGTTTAAAGAATTCGATGGCAGGGTAAGTGCTGTAGAAGACAAGGTGTCTGATGCAACCCTTTTGAATTGCGAAACCAATGCTGAAGTAACTGAATTGAAGGTGCAATTTAGTGACATAAAGACCATACTAACAAGCCATGCGAAGCAAGTGTCAGAGGAAGTGGCAAGCATTCGCGGGTTAATCAGTAACGGCAAGTTTGTAGGGGCAAACATGCATGGAGAAAGCTCTAATCGAGTCTCCGAACCAAGAATTTACGCAGGTTCGTAAATGCTAGAGAAATTGAGAATTTGTTGTATGACGTCGAGGCATACTTCAAGCGAATGCAACGGGGAGGAACAAAAAGTAACTCTCGCAGCAATTACAGCAGTGGTGATGCAAAGGTTTGGTGGAGAATCATGCTGCAAGAAGATGAAGTCTTTGGTTATGCCAATCCTATGTCATGGAATGACATGAAAGATGGACTGACACTAGTCCAAAATCAGGTTTTTAGGACACTTGTATTTCGCGAAAAAGGACAGTTCCGGTATGTCATTAAATATTTTACAGTTCAGATGTGTAGAATATTTTGGTTCTGATATATAACACTAAAATGTGTCATTTATCTAGTTGCTATTTACCCCGTACGTTTCCGTTCCTTTGAAGATAGCATAACATTATTAATAAAAAATAATTGCCTTCCAAGCAATAGACTCGGGTCCGACTCCCGGAAGACGCAATCTTTTATTTTTCACCCTTTCCACGGATTAAACAATAAAGAAATTTTGTGAAAAAAATAAAAAAAATAAAAACCAAACTAAATTTTTGTACCACCCAACCTACTTCTCTTTTCTCTCTCTGGATTCTCTTCCCTTCATTTTTTCTCCTTCTCTCTTCTTCATTCAAAATCAAATTACCAAATCGTTCAAGTTCCAATTGAGGAAGAATTCTTTTGCCACAAACAATCCTAACTCGATGGGATACCAACACAATTCAATCGAATCTAGGTCAAGAAATTTACGATTCTATGTCAGTAATCGATTGGATACCAACACTAAGTTTTTTTATTCCAAACAATCCTAATCGTGAAATTTTGATTTAGGAGTTTTATTTGAGTAGAAATTGGTTTATTTTTAGGTAGTTGATTAAGATTAGGACTTTTATTTTCTGAAAATGGGACTTTTGTATCCTCCTCTATATATACTCTTTGCTGCCATTCACTCAATCCAAAATACAATTAAGCTTGTGTAGTTTTTGGTGGCTCCAATTAACGATCAACTGTTGTGATTTGTTTAGTTTTTGTCCAGGCTGATCTTTGATTCGTCTGGAACTGGCTCACCTTAATCAGATTTGTCTGATTCTCGATTATACAATTTTGACATTCACGTTGGGTCGTTAATTTTAGACAGTAACTAATATGTTGTTTATCTTAGACAAAACAAACCGTCCTATTATAAATAGTACAATCAAAAATAGATGACTTTTAGACAAGATGGTATTAGTCTTATAAATCGTATTACGATTTTGGTCTGGCCCTAAATTCGCTTTGGACTAGTGTGAGATGTCGATTGCCAAGCAATGGTGCTTGGTATGCAAGAGAAAGTTTGCAAAGCAAAATGACAAGTACACCACAGACCTATGTTGAAAACTTCTTTGCATTGGTGCAAGAGACGTGTGGCATGAGTGAAGAAGATCGATATTTCCATTTAGTTGGCGCAAGTTCAATGTGATCGCTGAACTTAAGAAGCGCAAGTGCAGAGTATCAGGATGGATATGGGGCCATTTGCAAGAGAGCTTGCCAATAGCACAACGATTGAAGATGTGCAAAGCTGCAGAAGGAAAAGCCAAAGGAAAGGAAAAATCTGGTAGCGGAAGCTTAAACATGAACCTAAGGAAGAGGAACTACTCCCTTCATCCCGGAAGTATAGGATGTTTCATTTGCAAAGGTTTACATTTCGCCATTTATCCTCTCAAGGCGCAACTCAATGTATCAGTTGGGGATGATTATGGGAATCATTCTAGCAAGACTGAAGGTCGAAGTGAAGGTTCAAGGAAAAGACCTCGTAGCTAAGTAGTCGCTAACTTCGACAAGAGAAACTAAACTTAAAAACAAGTAAAGTGTTGCTGTCTCCATTGACAACACTTTGAATGCCAAACAGGGAGTGTTTTTGGCCTTGTTTTATGTGAGCTTTGAGTTGTTTTATGTTGCAAACTCTTTGTGTAGAGTTTGTTTGTCTGGAACTTTATTTGAGTCTTCAAGTTTGTATATACTTTTCTTTGGTGTAAACAAGTTGCTTTGTTAATGAAGTTTTAGCTTTCCAAAAGTGATCAAGAGGATCAATCATGTAATGGTACATGGTATTGTCATGTAAGAGCAGTAATGAATGAAAGTGTTTTCGTTTATAAAGTATTGCCTCTTTATTTACGAAGTAAAGCTAGTTCATGGGGAGATACCCGCAAGTAGCATACTTAGCCTAACGTATGCAATGACAAGACGAGTTGAAAGCTAATAAGCAAAGCATAGGACAGGGGTCCTAGTTGATATAAAAGTGATGTTGCTGGTTGGGAGATTGCAAAATGGCACGACGGCAGATGGGCAGCGACAGTGCAAGCAATACAACAAGGTGAAAATCATTTCATCAACAAGCATGAGTTGGGTAGAACTCATGGCCTTAGAGGAAGATACACACTTCCCAGGCAATTGGCGTTGCAGTTCAAAGAAGTATTTGGAGACATATTGGCTTTGAAGGCATAGCCTATGACAAATTAAAAGGGTTAGCTGATATAATGTCCAAGAGATAGTTAGTCACGCTTTTTGTAAAAATGGGCTCATGCGACTCAACAGTTTTGCCGCATGGAAGCTGCTGAGCAAGGAAAACTCACCATTTTAAGTTCGGGTATGCAAGATGGCATAAGTATAGAGTTTATACTTGATGGCCATTCAAAGAAATGAATTCTTGAAGGATGTTTTGCATAACTAGAGTTTGGCGAGGCACGAAGTATTGGATGCGGTGTCTAGTGCAAAGAGAACCCCGTTTACTTTGTGACGTGCTTGATGAGGAGATCGCGGAGAACAACAGTTCAAAGGCGGGTTACCAGCAAAATTGATTGAAACTGAGGCCAAGTCGTTTACAAGTCCTTATCATGTTGAGTATGATAATAAGGCAAAGTCGGAAAGCGTGAAACGATGGCAATGATCATGGTGATCGGTAGAAGAAGAATCATTCATTACGTACACTTAGGCGTAAATGATTCAAGGAGAAATTCAAGCTAAAAGAGAATTGGCTAAGAAGAATTTCAGATTTGCATTTGAGTATTGATGCATAATTTGAGTAGCAGCATAAGCGTAGTGCACAACGCCGAGATGTGGCTCAAAGATATGAGATCAATGGCAAAGCAACAAAGCTAAGTAATGCGGATGCAGTCGGAGGGGACCATTGGCAAAGGTTAGCCAAAAGTAGTTACCGATTTTCAGAGAAGGTTCTGATAGCAAGTGAAGCAAAGTAAGACAAGTATGGTGTTCATACTGGGTCGCATTCAACGAGGACGTTGAACGGATTAGGTGGGGGAGGTCTATAACGGTGCTGCAAGTGACGCACAATGATCATGCGTTACAGAGTTGCATGCCAAGTAAGAATTCCACCGTGATGGTGCAAATCGAAGCCATAATAGCAGAATGAAAGCTATAATAGTGCAACGCAAGCCATAATAGCTGGTATTCTTGTGATAGACCGGGCAAGTGTCAAGAATAGCATAAACCCGCAGTGGCCAATGTAGTGCAAGTGCAGCATTACATTGTAAACACATTTGGCTAGTGATGAAGCTTATTGGCCGACACACCTAAGCTTCATCAAGGGAAGGCAAGACATGGCCAAAGTGACAGATGCAACACGCGATGTTGGCATCTATGCATATCCATGGAATTGAGGGCCTAAGCTCAAGGAGGATGCAAAGAGTGAAAAATAGACTAAAAGTTGGTCTATGGCATATATTCAAAGGTCACAAAGCTTGAATAATGCAAACAAATGGTAATGCAAGAGTTGCATTACTATTGTCAAGCTAATTGGCGAAGTGAAGCATAGATGATGCATGAGCAACTAGAGTGAGCTTAAGGAGCTGGCATCGATGTTTGAAGCTTAAGGAATGTCCGTGCATGAGTTTAGAATGATAAGCATGCAGGGCCAAGAGGGCTGAACATTGGCGCAAGGCAGAATCTAGTATACCAAAACGAGTGGCGCAATACGGCTCAAGTGACGGTTGCAAGTTAGTTATAAGCTTCACAAGCATGCCAATGATGCGTGATGAAGAGGAGCGGTTGTAAATGAGGTTATAAGCGTGGGAGAAGAGTTCTAACTGCTAAGGAACAGGTGTGGGATGATTACGCGAGTTGGAGAAGAACTGGCCGATTAGCCTGACCCGATTGGGCGGATTGCAGAACTGCTTTATGGGACAGATGGCTGTTCCATGCGTGTGTAACGGTTATGCACGGTTTGGCCAAGTAAAGCTGCTGTATAAATAGTTCCAAGGAGGGGAAAATTCGGCAGGCTTGCATAGAGAACATATGTGAGAGTGAGGTTTGCATATGTAAGTGAATAGGAGAGTTTTTGTAAGACTAAGGCTTGGTTTGAAGGCAAACAAGTCTGTGTAAGTCCCCAAGTGGGCAATTTTTGTATTTCTTTCCTTTGATGCAATAAAAGAGTTGATTGTGTCATGTTCTAAGTGTTCTTGGTTGGCTGATTTGTTGTTAGCAAGGTATGGCAAAGAATTGAATGTATTATGGGGTGCATTTGATGAGTTTTGAGAAGTGAAAGAAGGCTGTAAAGACTTCCGCTGATTGACCTGATGTGTTGGGTGTTTGCATAGGTGCAAACTTATAAGGCTGAAGTGCAATTGGGTGAAGCTATTCACAGAACCACTTGTACTCACGGTTACACTTTCGCAGAAAAATTGCTGAGGCATTTGGAGGTGTGACAACAACTCTGGTGAGAGTATTAGTGAATAGAGCTCTCTCATTGATTCTGGCCCACCTAATTAACAAAAAGAACATGTATTTACACAAACTTACACCTTCATGCTACCTCCACTTTCCCACTACTCCTGTTCATATAACGTATCAAACTGAAAACTGGCTCCACTTCTCTTTTTTTCGGAAATTTCTAAAAGCAGTGAATTGAACCACAACCTAACTCTGTGTCTCTTCCTAAGTTCCTATGACCTTTTCTGCCCGTACTTCGTTTTTCTAAGATTTTTTGGTGTTGTGATTGATTATTTATTATTATTTTTTTGTTATTGTGTTGCAGAAATTAGGAGCCCTGAGATCTCTTCCAGTCTGGATTTTGAGATCGGATTCTTTAAGCATGGGTTTTGTTCTGATTTTTTTTTTTTTTTTTTGAAGGTAGTTTTGTTCTGATTTGTTTAGCATGATAATTGATAATTTCATGAAAGTGTTTCTGACAATAAATTAATGTATCTCTGATATAGGCATTGAAAATATTGGCAGCGGATATTCGTAAGTTTTTCTTTCTTACGTTGAACATGTTTGATAAAATACCTTACTAAAAGTATTTTATAGTTCATAAACAAAGGGATGTGGTTCTATTAGATGTTAATGGGTTGATTCTGAAAACCGTTGTTGGTGAAGAAACCCACAGGTACTCTTTTCTTTTTTCTTTTTTTGGTTTGATTGAATTTATGAAATTGGGCAACCATTTAGGCTTTAGCATGATTATGCGACTGTTACTGTTTATACAATTCTGCTATGATACCACTGTTTATTGAAATATCTTTGTGCAAGATATCTGGATTTGACTGTTACTGTTTGATTTAGCATGATTATGCTTACAACTTCATTATGCTCTAAACTCGCGAGGACTTTGATTAACTTCTAAAGAGTTTTTAACGCACAACGACAATGTACAGCTGTTGAAAGAGAGGTATAAAATTTCCTTAAGTGCAACAATTAAAAATTATGATTGAAACTTTGAGTGTGTTCGCAGTGCATAGCGTAATTCATGAATATTCGTCGAGAACCTTATTTTTTGAGTATTTCTTTGAAGCATCCGCAATCATCAAGGTACTCTCTAAGGTTTAAAATTAATTTTCAATGTTGCACACAATATCAGTTCACAGGTTACAAAAACACCTAGATTGCACTTCAAAATGCTTTGTCACAATTAAATTACCTAACATGAGTACTCCTTAGTCGTGCAATTTTTGTCATTTTTTCACTTTAGCATTTTTGTCATTAATTTTCAGATTTTGTCGGTATTCTTTGACAAATACATTTTTGGTGTTTCAGCTAAAATAAATCAAGTCTTTGAGTTTGATGTTTACACCTTTGGTGCTAAAATTTGCAAAAGCAACATCAAGGCATTTGTCTATTAAGGGTGTTCTCAATTTTTAGTCCGCAACTACTATCTTTTAAAGAATCCCAAAGACTAGGCATATATACACGAACTTTACCGTAGAATCTCCAAACTCCCATGAAAGCAACATTTGTTGTTTTAAAATGTTTACTTGAACATTGGTGTACTTAATGCAAAGGAATATTTATACGATTGAATGCAATATTCTTTGGCGAGGTATCTCGATAGGCGGAACTATAATTAACTAGAAATTGATGGAACCCTTTAAATGGTTTGTTGAAGGAGAATCTTATAGAACATTGGCTTTAACCAAAAACACTTTGTAAAGGGAAGTGGAGAGATACATGAAGGACTCCATCCATTTTTCATTTGTATACACATAATGTCTGAAGGGTAGAGAGGTGAACAACGGAATGAAGCGTAGGCCAAGGTCCAAGCAAATGGGCGTTACCTCAAAGGATAGAAAATTAAAAAAAAAAAAATAAAAATAAATGGGGCATCTCAACTAGAGATTTATAACACAGGTCTATACATGTATTGATCTTTAGTTCTGTCAGGGAGAGGATTTCATTTTTTATAAAATGTTTGAACATTTATACTGCCATTTGTGAATTTCTTAGTTCGAAACACAATTAAGCTTCAATATTTTGTTATAGCTAGCATTGGTGTTTGAGTCGACCAATCAATTGGTTGATTTACTTTCAGCCTTGGCGGTTGCAATATTTTCTTTGGAAGGTGAAGTGATTAAGATAAACAATTGCAATCTCACCTTCCCATTTGAGTGCATTTCTGTGTGCATGTTCCAAGGAGGCTTCCTAAACCAGATGGATTTGCGTCAATCACTATTTTCCGGCATCCTAAACATCCTTCGTTTTTTTCCTTAACTGTAAAGTTGTACTATGTATGGTGTATAAATTGTTTTTGTACATTAAGCGTAGTATGTCCCTTATCCGTATAAAATTTGTTAGAATCGATTCTAGCAACTTAGTGTTTAAGGACTCTCTCTTACCTTTTTATTATGTTTTAGTTTCAGTCTTTTGATTTTCTCTATGTTGATGATGTTTTGCATTTTCATTCCCTGTGAGTAATTTTGACCCAAACCTCAATTGGACTATACCAGTGCGAAGCACGAGTTGCTATCTAGTATTGTGTACATGAAAATAGAGGTAACCAGTGGTTGTCTTATTATTTAAATCTTCAATTCTCCCGGTTTTTATATAAAAAAGTAATAATACTTGAAAAAAGAAAGAACAGACGGAACATGGTTTCCTATGCAAACTTGCATGTGGTTGCGATTTACTATGAGGCAAAGAGGAATCTTCTTGTGCATTGTGAGACCATCCGCTTCTTCTATATCAACTTCATCTGGTTTCATCCCAGAGGGCAATTTCAAATCAACACAATGAAGCAAATTTGCCAGGGTGAGCTCGACTAGCACTACCGAGAAGTTAACACCAGTGGCAACCCCTCCGCCCAACCCCAAAGGGTATCAACTCAAAGTCTTGGCCTTTGACATCTATGTCATTATTTAAGAATCTTTCTGGTCGGAATTGGATGGGTTTTCCCAAATTTTTGGGTCCATTCCAATTGCTTTTGCAGCAACAAACACCCTTGTTTTTTGGAACATGGTATCCCTTGATTTTGCAGTTTTGGGTAGTTTCTCGTGGAACTAGTAATGGTCTTTGGAGGGTGGTGTCTCATTGCCTCCTTGGTTACTAGTTTCAAGTACTTCAGTTTAGGAAGATCCCTTTCTTCTACCACCTCTTTATCTCCGACGCTTCTTCGCACTTCCTCCCGTGCTTTCTTCATGACTTCAGGGTTCCTTATCGGTTCTGTCATAGCCCAAACGATTCTTCGCAGAAGAAGTATCACTTCCAGCTCCGAATATGTCTGTGTAAATTAAGCAGTTAAAGAACAAACAGAATTTGGAGGAAACAGAGAACAACTTGTAATAAGAATGAGATGGAGAAAAGATAAAAGACTTTACAGGTGATAACCCCCTTAATTTGTTCTCTACTTAGAGTGATGCCCGATCAGATTCTTCGAACCCGAAGCAAAGACATCAACAAGGTCTTCCACTGCAGGTGTGAGCCTCTGTGGATTAAGGTGCTCATCTATTACTTTCTCATAGAAATCATCCATTTGCCCTGAATGTCTTCTCTAGCTTTGCTTCGTTCTATCAATCTTATGTATCCAAGCAAACTTTGGGAAGAAGTCTGCCACGAAGAATCCAGCCAATAAGTCGTGAGTTTCTTTAATAAGTCCGTGAAATTACTCTTGCCGTTGGTATCAATTTCTTCTTCATATTTCCTTCCAAAAGCAACTCGACATATGACGTTGTTAACAAAACAAAGTATCATCTCGCTTAGATTGATCGGGGTAGTCAAAGAAGAAGAAGAAGATCGATGAATGAGTTCGATCAGCGCAGCCACCTCTTCCGCCCGACAGTGTGAAACGATTGAACCTCTTCACACTCAACCGTTCAGCCATTATTATTTTCCTAACCTCTCTCCATAAGGAGCAAAAGTTATATCCACAAACTCGTAAGAAAACTTCTTTCTTGCATATAGCATGGGTTCTGTTGGAGAACACGAGATCGTGTGCGAGTAAATATTTCTTTCACAATATTTGCGAAGAGACAACCAAAGTTGGAACTGAGCCTAATTTAAGAAACATTATAGGTCCATACTTATCAGAAAGTTTCTTAAATGATATATGTGGTAGTTCAAGATTCGATGCAGGTTTCCTATCGAGGTAACCTAGTTGGACCTGGTGGGTACTTCTCTGTCTTTCCATTATTTCCTCTCGGGTTTGGGGAAAGCAAACCCAGCAGTGAGAAGATGAAAACAAGTAGGAGGATCAAAATATTGGTGTTAGTTAGGACTTGAAGAAGCGGATTCATTTTTTTTTCTTTCTTGTACACTCTTCTAGTAATAAGTGTTTTTTTTTTTTTGTGCAGTTCTAGTGAACTTCGAACCCCTTTAAATATGCAGATAAGATCGACGTAAAAGATAATCAGTCAATGCCACGAAAGTCTTCACGGTGATGATAGTAACTTCTTACATATTTTCTATTCCCATTCTTTGGTCAAAAAGAATTGAGATATAGCGTGAGCGTGAGAATTGGAGGAGGAACCTTCATCATTTTTTTTTTTTTGATATAGTGGTATATAAAGTAATGAGTCTCATATACTCCCTCCGTCCAAAATTAAGAGTCCTCTTTGACTAAGTCAAGATATTAAGGAAATCCTATAAATTGTCATGACTAGCCCTTGACTAGCCTATTTAATGTTATATTATTACCAAAACTAAATTATTAGTGTTAAAATAAGTAGAAGTTTATTAGGAATTTTATAACTATTCATAAATGTTTTTATTTAAAAAAAAAGGAATGACAATTAATACAAAGATATTGAGTAAGTTTTTTTCCATAAATATGGTGATATAATTTAAGATTTGATATTAAAAATGATTTTATGATTATAAAAATAAAGTATATTTGATAGTTTAGGGGGAAAGTATGTCTATAAACAGAGCGGACAGATAAAAATGGACATACCAAAGTAGAAATTAGTGGATAAAAAATATAGGAGTATATTTTTTATACTTTAAACTTTTTGTATTAGTACAAAGTTCTCTATCCATGGAAAATCTCTTTGTTTTGTTTTGTTTTGTGTTCTCCATCAATCCATTCTTTGAATGAGTACCAGTTAAAACAAATCAATAATCAAACAAGAGAAAGAGGTAGTAAGTTGCCTCTTTTTGGATGGATCTAAATTGTTAGTGCCCTCTTTTCCTTTCCCATTGATGTGAATTAATGACTTCGGGTATATACATTCTAAATCATGTGAATCTGGAGTGAAGAGAGTGTCTGATAGGGTTTTCAACAGGCTTTGTCTTTGTTTTCTAAGTTGATCCATCAGTCCCAAAGAAGGTTATCTTGTGGTTAACTTTTTCGCCACATTTTTTTTTTTGAATTGCAACACTTAAGTGCCCATAAGGCTAAGTCTATGAGCTAGATATCTGGCTGCTAGATTGGCCATCCACGTCAACCTGGGCAACCTCCTAAGCCATATAGGCTAGATATCTAGCTGCTAGATTGGACATCCACGTCATCTGTGAGCGCCGAACCATTCAGCGTTTTTCTGAGCGCCGAATCATTCAGCGTTTAAATCTCAGCCGTTAGATTTTTGTGAGCGCTGAACCACTCAGCGTTTTGGTCACTTTTTGAGCGCCGCACTATTCAGCGTTTTAATCTCGCTTCACTTGGACCGATGCTTTCAACATTTTTATTATTGGTTGACCAAATGAGGAATTGTTACTATATAACATTTGATCTTACATTTGATCTTCTATTATATATGTACAAGTAGTTAGTCCCTTATTAGCCTTGCGACTCTATATTAAATGAAATCTAGAGGTAAATTAGCACTGGAACATTAAGGAGCTAGCATGTCACGTTATGTAAGTGATTTTATTTTTTTATTTTATTCTGAAATACTCCCTCCGTTTTAGGCTAAAATGAAAAAGTGAATGTAACACTTTTCCAGAAACGGAGGTATTATCAATTAGTTGTCTTTAATCTTCATTCTGGCTATTTTATGTTGTGCCTAATATTTTATGCGGTGCCTAATAATTTTACATTAATGTGTAGCCGGCCTAAGAAAAAAACGGGATCCAATTTATTTTCTTGACAAGTTTGGGGCTTAGGTAAATTATTTTGCCTGCTAGGATGGGGCTTATGTGAATTATTTGATGCCTATAGATTTCCTCACCCACCTAGATTAAGCAGATAAGGGGTGTCTAAACTATATAAATTTACTAAGTTACCCTCAATATTAAAATTCATTCCTAAGCGTATCCTTCTAAAATCCAAAAAAAATCAAATTCTTACAAAACTAAAACCTACTCAAATCATTTTCCTTACAAACTAAAATTAAAATTTAACTTCATCAATTCTAACGACATCGATCGATTTAAATGAAATTTCATCATCACTTTTAAGAAAAAATATAGTCAATCTAAACATCGTTGATTGCAACACATACTCTTAATTATATTTGTGATCGATTTATCCATTCAAAATCGAAAAATACAAACAATCTTGGGCTTATGTGTTTGAATCGGTTGATGTCCATGTCCATATGGACCGATTCTTATGATAATCGGTCTATGTTCATGACCACGTTAACCGATTATTATGTATATGTTTTCTGGTTGAAGAACATTTAACCAGAATCGGTTGACTTTCATGCCCATATCCCCCGATTCTGGTATGAAAGAAATACTACTCCCTCCGTTCCAATTTACTTGCTTTTTTAGGGTTTCTTTTGTGTTCCAAATTAGATGATAGTTTTAGTATTTTTCCCCAATTCTCACTAATTTACTCCTGCTTTGGAATCACACCAGAGAATTAATACTCATCGTGATCAACACAAAAAATTACTTTAATTTTTAAATATACCCCATGGAGGATATATATACTCAATCTTGGAATATTTGGTAGTACATCCCAAGTAAATTGTTTCGGGATTGATAACTTTCCTAGAATCTAGAAACACAAAACTAGGCTATTTAACTCTTTAAGTAGAAATTAATATGGGTATTATTGGAAAGATTTTACTCTCTCTGATATTTCTTAATCTCCGTGAAAAACTCTACAACGTCAAGTAAATCAGAACGGAGGGAGTAAGTTTTATGTATGTTTTTTTGTTGTTGCTAGAATCAGATTACGTAAAAGTCCAAATAAACCGATTGTATAATCTTTGTTTATGAGAGTATGGCAGAATTGGTCTATGTGTACATCTATAAAATTCGTTTATAATAATCGGTTAATGTGTACATTAATAAAAACCGATTCTGGATTTTTCTCGCAAACCGTAAAAACTCAACCCAAAATCGGTCTATGAGGGCACGAATATCAACCGGTTCCTGATTGAGTTTTTCAAAAAGAAATCCTATTTTTTCATGTTTTAATGATAATTTAAGATTAGTTGATTTCCATTTGAATTTGATTAAACATCAATTAATCATCCTATTAACACTAGTTAATTAAGAATAAATTAGTCATATGTAAAATAATTGGGTAAGGGGTTTTCCCTTTTACTTCTTACTGCATGTTTTTTTCCTTTAGTAACAAGCCCCAAATACACCGCCTAGGACCCAAACTAGGCAGGTTTATTGATTTTCATTATATCGAGCAAGACTTCGATAAAATATGTAATCCTTCCAATTTATGATCCCCCAACCCCTTTTTTTTCCCTATAATTTTTGTGATTTTGGATAGACCATAATGGTCGTAGCACATTACTCTGTGAAATCGGTACGGGTCATTCCCTAGTATCACCATATGTGAAGATGTCATCGGCCTTATGTCACTCTCTCTCCACTGTTGTGACCATACCGTCCCAACTTCCAATCGTGTTGCCAATAATTACAACTCAATGTTTTCATCTCCACTGCCGATTATTACTATCACCAAGGTTCAACACCAATCATTAGAACGTACAAAAAAAAAAAAAAATCTCCACTAGGTCTACACCAACGAACCTGTTTTGCAGAGACAACACTGTGATAAAGCTAAGTAACTACACTTTGTCTCATAACTCAATACTTTAAAAAAAAAAAAATCAACTGTCACCATCTAATGCTTACCACGCAACAAAGTTGTTGTTTCGTGCTAAGCATGTGACTTAACTTTGATGGTGGTTTTTTAACCTAGGGCAAAAATTGTAAAAGCCTGTACCTTTGACCCGACATCGGAATTACATGAGTTTTGATATGCTTTTATTCTGCAAAGAATCTAAACCTAATAAGCGCATATGCCTCTTTTTGTATGTGTATAGCTATATTTATGAGCTTCGCCCGACTGAATTCACAAAATATATGTATTCATATACGAATTGTATTTACTGTACAACTCAGTATCTACATATATGTAAAATTATCAGAATAATATTGGTGCATGTTGCAATACTCCAAGGTGTTCTATAATTTTATCACATTAGAACTCAAGCTCCTAGATGAATTGCTCACTGGTATAAAACCTTGTAATACGTCGATATTCGGCAAATGTTGGCCGAATGGAATATAAGTAATAGTTTGTCCTTTCCTAACACCGAGGCCATTTCAGCACAATTGGCTCCAGAGTTGGCAGAAAAATCTGCAGTTAAGCGTGCTCGGGCGGGAGTAATCCAAGGATGGGTGACCTCCCGGGAAGTTGCTGCCGGATTATCGCAGCGATGCCCGTTGAAAACCCCACACTATCGGATAACCGCAGTGGCTAAGTGGGGACAGTATCGGTGAAGGGATGGGTCATTACAAGCCTAATGAGTATTTATTTAATGTTGTGTTCCTCAGCTGAACTCTTAATACTGACCTGACATCCATGTTCATTCTCATAATAGTTACATGTCACCCCTCTTCCTAATCGACCAATCAGGTCGGTTATAGCCTACCTTCTCCTCTATCTCAGTGGCCGACTAAAGTAAGCCCGACGAGCTTCCTAAAAACCTGTTTAGGTGAGATCGTGACTGCCCAGGTCAGTCGGGAAATAATCTCGACCACTCAACTTGGTCATCCAATGTAACTAGCCTAGCTCATACCATGCTCTACCAATCAGGTTCCATGGTGACTACATATCGTAGTTGTATCTTTCCAGCCAATCAGGTCCTTATAGACTACGTACTTTGCTCCTAGTAACCAACTAGAGTAGGCTTGTCGAGCTGCCTAAAATTCTATTTAAGTTGGGTAATGGCTGCCCAGGTCAGTCACGGAATAACCTCGACCACTCAACTTGGACGGTAAATCTAGCTAGTCTAGCTTCTGCCATGAACGAACAATCAGGTTCCATGGAGACTACCAACCGCCTCTCTACCATTCTGGATAATCAGAATGCTCGGAGTTGACTTGAAGATCTCCAAATAGTCGGCCAAAGTAGGCCAGTCGAACTGCCCAAGTTCGTGTGAATCGCACATGCGACTGTCCATGTAAGTCACATGTGCCAAACCCTTACATTCACATTTTTAACGTTTATAAACGTTGCAAACAAGGTTGCAACGTTCAAGGTTTCATCAACGAAACACCTATGCGTTGCAGTTGGCTTATAACAACTATCACGCTTATAAGCGTTGCAAAATTGTTGCGAAATTTAAGATTAGGGCTAAACTACGCCTTTCAATGGTCGCGATCATAATAAAAATATTTGCGACCTATCTCAATCGTCCACTACGCATAAAACATTTATGTAAGTATCAAATTCATCATATGATTGACTTCAACAGTTCATTTCACACGACTTATTCAATTCTACTTACTCAGGAACACCATGCATCATTTTGGGCCTCTTCACACGACTAATAATTTTTTTATGAAACTTGACTTGCCACTCATGACCCACCTGTAACCTAGCTTGCGTGTGATTTACCGAAATAAAGACACGTCAAGGGAACAAAAACTAAAATGAAACAAACACCAAAAGAACGATCAAAATAAAGAATCCAAATCATCAATAACTTTAATTTATGAGTTGGGCATCGAATTGGTTTAGATTTTGTTCACAAGATTCAACACGATATCAATTAAAACCTAAACAAAGGTTTTCTTCGGTTGAATTTGCAACTAACAGTAACTTGAAATACCCCAAAAAAGCTTCTAATAAGGCAACGAATGATGGTGGAAAGCAAATAAAACTCCCATTCAGTTAGGGGCACAATACTTGGGCTTGGTACTGGGCTAACTCATTTGGAAGCTGGGTTATCTATACTACAAAAAAGATTGGCCAGATCAAGGGAAAGGCTATATCCCGGGTTAGCCCCTTGCTAGGCCCGTCCCCTGCTCCAGCCGACAGAGATATGCATGCTGGCCCTGGCAATGGTTGGGGCTGAACTATGTAGGATACCGACAGCCTGAGATACAACAAGATAGAGCTCGAGGAACCCCTTATTTATCAATCATCAATCAATCAATATAAATACTAGATTCTCCTTAACTATGACCCGCTAAAATGTGATGTGGACAACTCTGGTGAGAGTATTAGTGAATATAGCTCTCTCATTGATTCTGGCCCCACCTAATTAACAAAAAGAACATACTATATTACACCAAACTTACGCTACCTCCACTTTCCCACTACTCCTGTTCATAACGTATCAAACTGAAAACTGGCTCCACTTCTCTTTTTTTCGGAAATTTCTAAAAGCAGTGAATTGAACCACAACCTAACTCTGCGTCTATTCCTAGGTTTCCTATGACCTTTTCTGCCCGTACTTCGTTTTTCTAAGATTTTTTTGTGTTGTGATTGATATTTTTTTTTTGTGTGTTATTGTGTTGCAGAAATTAGGAGCCCTGAGATCTCTTCCAGTCTGGATTTTGAGTTCGGATTCTTTAAACGTGGGTTTTGTTATGATTTGTTTAGCATGATAATTGATAATTTCATGAAAGTATTTCTGACAATAGATTAATGTATCTCTGATATAGGCATTGAAAATATTGGCAGCGGATATTCGTAAGTTTTTCTTTTTTACGTTGCGCATAACATGTTTGATAAAATACCTTAATAAAAGTATTTTATAGTTCATAAACAAAGGGATGTGGTTCTATTAGATGTTAATGGGTTGATTCTGAAAACTGTTGTTGGTGAAGAAACCCACATGTACTCTTTTTTTTTTTTTGGTTTGATTGAATTTTTGAAATTGGGTATTGTAATTGTGCAACAGTATGTTTTCTCACTAGGTATTAGATGTCTTTTATCACAGTGTGGTTGAGCGTGTTGGTATAGCTATGTAGGACACCTCGACCAAAGAACATTTTATGGCAGATCCACATGAAGATGATTCAAGAGGTAATTTCGATGAGGATATTAATTTCACAATTATATACAAATGAGGTTTGCACAAATTTTCAAGAAGTTCCCTGATTAGAATCTTGGATTAGACAGATTTATAGGTCCATTATTTTGTGTTCTTGAAAAAGCATTTGTATAGATTGGTAAGAATCATAATACAATATCATGGTGATTCAATGTAACTAGCCTAGCTCATACTATGCTCTACCAATCAGGTTCCATGGTGACTACATATCGTAATTCTATCTTTCCAGCCAATCAGGTCCTTATAGCCTACGTACTTTGCTCCTAGTTACCAACCAGAGTAGGCTTGTCGAGCTGCCTAAAATTCTATTTAAGTTGGGTAATGGCTGCCCAGGTCAGTCACAGAATAACCTCGACCACTCAACTTGGACGGTAAATCTAGCTAGTCTAGCTCCTGCCATGAACGAACAATCAGGTTCCATGGAGACTACCAACCGCCTCTCTACCATTCTGGATAATCAGAATGCTCGGAGTTGACTTGACGATCTCCCAATAGTCGGCCAAAGTAGGCCAGTCGAACTGCCCAAGTTCGTGTGAATCGACATCGATTTGTCCATGTAAGTCACATGTGCCAAACCCTTACATTCACATTTTTAACGTTTATAAACGTTGCAAAAAAGGTTGCAACGTTCAAGGTTTCATCAACGAAACACCTATGTGTTGCAGTTGGCTTATAACAACTATCACGCTTATAAGCGTTGCAAAATTTTTGCGAAATTTAAGATTAGGGCTAAACTACGCCATTCAATGGTCGCGATCATAATAAAAATATCTGCGACCTATCTCAATCGTCCACTACGCATAAAACGTTTATGTAAGTATCAAATTCATCATATGATTGACTTCAACAGTTCATTTCACACGACTTATTCAATTCTACTTACTCAAGAACACCATGCATCATTTTGGGCCTCTTCACACGACTAATAATATTTTTATGAAACTTGACTTGCCACTCATGACCCACCTGTAACCTAGCTTGCGTGTGATTGACCGAAATAAAGAAACGTCAAGGGAACAAAAACTAAAATGAAACAAACACCAAAAGAACGAGCAAAATAAAGAATCCAAATCATCAATAACTTTAATTTATGAGTTGGGCATCTAATTGGTTTAGATTTTGTTCACAAGCTTCAACACGATATCAATTAAAACCTAAACAAAGGTTTTCTTCGGTTGAATTTGCAACTCACAGTAACTTGAAATACCCCAAAAAAGCTTATAATAAGGCAACGAATGATGGTGGAAAGCAAATAAAACTCCCATTTAGTTAGGGGCACAATACTTGGGCTTCAGTGCTGAGGCTAACTCATTTGGATCTTTGGGTTATCTATACTACAAAAAGATTGTCGAGATCAAGGGAAAGGCTATATCCAGGGTTAGCCCCTTGCTAGGGTCCGTCCCCCGCTCCAACTCGGGACAGAGATATGCATGCGGCCCTGGCAATGGTTGGGGCTGAACTATGTAGGATACCGACAACTGACGAGATACAACAAGATAGAGCTCGGGAACCCCTTATTTATCAATCATCAATCAATCAATCTAAATACTAGATTCTCCTTAATTATGACCCGCTAAAATGTGATGTGGACAACTCTCGGTGAGAGTATTAGTGAATATAGCTCTCTCATTGATTAAGCCCCACCTAATTAACAAAAAGAACATAGTATATTACACCAAACTTACGCTACCTCCACTTTCCCACTACTCCTGTTCATAACGTATCAAAGCTGAAAAACGGCTCCACTTCTCTTTTTTTCGGAAATTTCTAAAAGCAAAGTGAATTGAACCACAACCTAACTCGCGTCTCTTCCTAGGTTTCCTATGACCTTTTCTGCCCGTACTTCGTTTTTCTAATATTTTTTGTGTTGTGATTGATATTTTTTTTTGTGTGTTATTGTGTTGCAGAAATTAGGAGCCCTAAGATCTCTTCCAATCTGGATTTTGAGTTTGGATTCTTTAAACGTGGGTTTTGTTATGATTTGTTTAGCATGATAATTGATAATTTCATGAAAGTGTTTCGACAATAGATTAATGTATCTCGATATAGGCATTGAAAATATTGGCAGCGGGATATTCGTAAGTTTTTCTTTTTACGTTGCGCATAACATGTTTGATAAAATACCTTAATAAAAGTATTTTATAGTTCATAAACAAAGGGATGTGGTTCTATTAGATGTTAATGGGTTGATGAAAAACTTGTTGTTGGTGAAGAAACCCACAGGTTACTCTTTTTTTTTTTTGGTTTGATTGAATTTTGAAATTGGGTATTGTAATTATGCAACAGTATGTTTTCTCACTAGGTATTAGATGTCTTTTATCACGAGTGTGGTTGAGCGTGTTGGTATAGCTATGTAGGACACCTCGACCAAAGAACATTTATAAGCAGATCCACATGAAGATGATTCAAGAGGTAATTTGATGAGGATATTAATTTCACAATTATATACAAATGAGGTTTGCAAAAATTTTCAAGAAGTTCCCTGATTAGAATCTTGGATTAGACAGATTTATAGGTCCATGTTTTCTTGTCCTTGAAAAAGCATTTGTATAGATTGGTAAGAATTGTAATACAATATCATGGTGATTCAATGTAACTAGCCTAGCTCATACCATGCTCTACCAATCAGGTTCCATGGTGACTACATATCTTAATTCTATCTTTCCAGCCAATCAGGTCCTTATAGCCTACGTACTTTGCTCCTAGTTACCAACCAGAGTAGGCTTGTCGAGCTGCCTAAAATTCTATTTAAGTTGGGTAATGGCTGCCCAGGTCAGTCACGAAATAACCTCGACCACTCAACTTGGACGGTAAATCTAGCTAGTCTAGCTCCTCCCATGAACGAACAATCAGGTTCCATGGAGACTACCAACCGCCTCTCTAACATTCTGGATAATCAGAATGCTCGGAGTTGACTTGACGATCTCCCAATAGTCGGCCAAAGTAGGCCAGTCGAACTGCCCAAGTTCGTGTGAATCGCACATGCGACTGTCCATGTAAGTCACATGTGCCAAACCCTTACATTCACATTTTTAACGTTTATAAACGTTGCAAACAAGGCTGCAACGTTCAAGGTTTCATCAACGAAACACCTATGCGTTGCAGTTGGCTTATAACAACTATCACGCTTATAAGCGTTGCAAAATTGTTGCAAAATTTAAGATTAGGGCTAAACTACGCCTTTCAATGGTCGCGATCATTATAAAAATATCTGCGACCCATCTCAATCGTCCACTACGCATAAAACGTTTATGTAAGTATCGAATTCATCATATGATTGACTTCAACAGTTCAAATCACACGACTTATTCAATTCTACTTACTCAAGAACACCATGCATCATTTTGGGCCTCTTCACACGACTAGTAATATTTTATGAAACTTGACTTGCCACTCATGACCCACCTGTAACCTAGCTTGCGTGTGATTGACCGAAATATTTCTTTACATGTAGGTCTTACATGCACGACCAAAAATACGTGTTAGTTGCTGAGATAATCACATATCCTCTTGATAAGTGCCTAAAATATATCATTTGAGTATCATTTTCTTATGCTTTTCTTATTAGTTTTCTTGTTATTTTGTATATTACGTTTCTTTTTACTTCATTTTAGGTACAATGTCTTAATTTGCATAAAGGAGGAGAAAGGCGTCGAAATGGAACGTATCGGCTTACGTGCTTAAAGCTCGTATAGATTCGCCGGCCAAGTGGACTGCGGTGTGCTTTGAAGGCAGCGAGTCATGAGCTTAGTACTCTTGGCTAACGTGTACCCGGTGATGAGAAACAAGAGGTGCGTAGTTAGACCACAAGTTTATTAGGGACCGCACCACCTTGGTAAAGCACACATGTCTTTGGTGGAGGAAACAATCCAAAGAAGTGGGAATTTAGGTCTCTTTGTGACAAGCGGTGAAGACCATTTCTCTCTCAATTCAACCCAGACGTCTCTCCTCTTGCAGCGACTAATTATCAACCAAATCTGCCGCCGGTTCTACTAGCCATGATGCTGATGGGTGTATTTCAAGGGTTTACAGTCTCATATGAAGCTCAGAAGGGAGAAGAAGATGTGATACAAATTGATGGTTGTTTTGGGAAGGATTTGAGATGCCGAGAAAGGGGTAATCGCCAGGGCTCAACAACCATTCAAAGACAACAGGGAAACGAAAGTTTAGGCTGCAGTTAGATTGAATTTTGAGCTAATAAACATGGAAGAAATGGAGAACTGTTTACAGCTGAACCAAGGACTGAAAAATGATGTTGTTGCTGGTATGTTCTCACTGGCTGACAAGGAGGAAGGTAAACGAGCAGAGAATTGGGTTTATTTTATGCTTGAAATTCAGGTGGAAAGGAGTTGTTGAAGACATGGCTTATGTTGAATGTTTGTGTGAATATGTGCTCGAATTAGTGTGGTGGTTGTAGCTCAAGATTGTAGGTTGATTTGTAAAGACAGTTCAGTGATGCAGGATAATGAGTAGTGTAGTGGTGCAGGTTAAGGAATAGTGCAGTGTAGGATAAGGAGCTCATAACTGTCACACATGTTACTCATACGTGTGTATTAGCTGTCAATTTATAATTACCATGTCTGTATAAAAACCTGTCTTAACAGCTTTTGTCTGTGTGTATTTTATCTCTGAGAATAGATCAATCAGTGTGATTGTTTTTATCATCATCTCTACCATGTCATTATGGTATCAGATAGGTTAGGGTTTCTTCAAACCGACATTGATCCTGTAACCTAAAGCTTCATCTTCTTAATCCGCTGCATCTCTCTGGATTACAAGCTTCTGTTTTACTCACTGAAGAAATTGATCGGTACTCAGAGATTGAAGTTTTCTTGCTTTCTGATTTTTTTTGCTCATCGAATCATTCATCTCAGATTCGATTTTAGACTTCAATCTTTCTTTGTTGTTTTCTAAACATACTTTCTTGATTTTCTTCATCAATCTCACAACTCTGTGAGTTTTCTTCAAATCTTGTTCTTGAATCTCAGATCTATTTCTTAATTCAAGAATTTCTTGATTTTCTAATGGAAAATCCAAGCCTACTTCATCGTTTTCGTGTTCAACTTAATCAAATTACTAATTTTGTTACTTTGAAACTCAAGGAAGACAACTATTACACATGGAGGAACTTAATGAATCCAGTGATTCAACGATACAAGCTTCATCGATTTCTCAATGGCACATATCCTTGTCCACCGAAATACACATCACCAAGAAATGAAGCTAATGGTGTTGAGAATCAAGCATACACAGATTGGATTGAAGAAGATTCTACAATCATCATGTGGATAAATTCTACAATCTCTGAATCAGTAATTCCATACTTTTCAAGGTGCACCACATCCAATCAACTATGGCTGAGCATTGAAGACAGATTCTCTCGAGCTTCCTCAACACATTCTATTCAATTGAGAACAAAGTTGTTATCTCTTACTCAAGGTGAAAAATCAATTCCTGCTCTCATCAATGAAATCAAACTATTATCTGATCAATTAGCTGCAGCAGGTGAAATTGTTTCTGATAGAGAATTAGTGGTTATTACACTGAAAGCTCTTAATTCTGAATATATTCCATTTGCAACCTCTATGAGACATCGAAATCCTCCTATAACAAGTATAGAATTGCATAATAATCTTCTTAGTGAAGAAACGTGGTTAGTGATGACTCAAGACTGCTAAACAAGATTTAGATGCTAAGGCCTTTATGGCACATAACTATAGACATTCTTATAGAGGATCTTCAAGCAGAGGAAGCTACAAGGGAAGACACTCAAGTGGAGGAAGGTATCCTAATCCAGCTATTTTCTCAAGAAACAACTATGGGAGAGGCAATGGAACTAGTGAAACTCAACCTTATCAAATCTGTCTCTCTGATAGTCATCAAGCACCTAATTGCACTCATAGATTGAATTTTTCTTACAAAGGAAGACCACCACCAACAAATCTAAGTGCAATGCTAGCAGCAGCTGATATATTTGATAAAGAAGAATGGATTGTTGACAGTGGAGCAAATAATCATATTACTATTTGAAACATCTGCTTTACATGAAGCATCTCCTTATGATGGAACTGAGTTTATTCACACAGCCAATGGTGGAGGTATGTCCATAACTCATACTGGGAACTCTAGTAGAACTGTTAATGATCATTCTTTCTTGCTTAATGATATCCTTCTAGTACCTCAAGCCTCACAAAACCTACTATCTGCTCATAAATTTACCTCTGACAATAATTGTTCTCTAACTCTTGATTCTCATGGCTTCTCTGTGAAGGATCAAACCTCTGGGAAGATTCTTTTCCAAGGACCACATAGAAATGGTTTATATCCTATCAAATTCAACTCAACCCATCATGCTTATGCATCCACAATAAGTGACACGGACTCTTCTTCATAAGAGATTTGGTCATCCTTCTTTTCAGACAGTTCAGAAAATCTGCAAAATTTTACATATTCCTAATGTCTCAAATAAACCATTCTTCTGCAATGAATGTAAATTGTGTAGATCACAGAAACTGCCTTTCCAGTTGTCAACTTCTATAGCTCATAAACCATTACAACTGTTACACATTGATCTTTGGGGTCCTTGTTCTGTAGCTTCTATATCTCCCGGTGATCTGTACTATGCAAACATTGTAGATGAATATACAAAATATTGTTGGGTTATTCATTTATCTTCCAAGTCTGATTTTAAACATGATTTTATCTCATTTATTGCAAGAATTGAGAAATTACTTACTCATCCAGTAATCACAATTAGAACTGATAATAGAGGTGAATTTTTGAATACTTTTCTTGCACAATATTGTCAATCTAGAGGTATCACTCATGAACTAAGTTGTCCTCACACTCCTGAGCAGAATGGTGTTGCAGAGGTTAAGCATAAACACTTACTAGGAGTAACAAGAACTCTTTTACTTCAAAGCGGCTTACCAAATACATATTGGGTAGAAGCTCTTCACACAGCTAATTATCTTATAAATAGATTACCTACAAGAATTCTTGATTTTATATCCCCATTTGAAGCTCTTTTTCATAAACAACCAGACTACAACTTTCTCAAAGTTTTTGGCTGTGCTTGCTTTCCATGCCTCAAACCATACACTTTCAATAAGCTTGAACCCAGTAAATTGTGCATTTTCCTAGGTTATAGTCTGCATCATAAAGGATATAGATGCTTAGAACCAATTCGGTACAATTTATATCTCCGGACATGTGTAATTCAATGAATCTTCCTTTCCATATACTCAACTTACTTCATCTGCCTCTCCAAACTTTTCAATTCCCACATCTCCTACATCCGAAGATTCTTGTCTTGCTCCTACTATATCTTCTTCAACTGCAGATCTATCACCATCTATTCTTTCTAGTTCGTAGTCAAGAATGATCATAACATGACTACTAGAGGTAAAAATGGAATATATACACCAAAGTCTTATTTTGCTACTAAGCATCCTCTCTGCAATCAGCTTTAATGTATCACATTCCAAAGACTATTATAGCTGCTAACAAAGTCAAAGAATGGAGAATTTCCTCTGTAGAAGAATACAATGCACTCATGCAAAGGTGCACTTGGTCACTAGTACCACCGGATGATGCACAAAATGTAGTGGGATGTAAGTGGGTCTTTAGACTCAAGCATAATCCAGATGGCAGTATCAACAAATTCAAAGCTAGATTGGTTGCAAAAGGGTATCATCAGCAACCTGGTCTGGACTATGAAGAGACTTTCAGTCCTGTAGCTAAGCCCACTACAATAAGAATTGTTCTCTCTATGGCAGTTCAATTTGATTGGAAAATTCATCAGCTTGATGTCAGTAATGCATTTCTTCATGGAGATTTGCAAGAGGAAGTCTTTATGGTGCAGCCACCAGGTTTTGTGGATCCTTCTAAACCTTCTCATGTCTGCAAGTTACATAAAGCTATATATGGCCTTAAGCAAGCACCCAGGGCATGGTATGACAAGCTCAGTGCTGCTCTGAAATCTTTAAAGTTCATCAATTCAACAGCTGATACTTCACTTTTTGTTCATCAAGAAGGCACTCAGATTACAGTTGCACTTGTATATGTTGATGATATCTTACTCACAGGCTCTTCTTCACCATTTCTACAGCAAGTTATTGATCACTTACAACAGATTTTTCCTATAAAGGATTTAGGAGACTTGCACTATTTTCTGGGATTGGAGATCAAAAGAAATTCTGAGAGCTTGTTTCTTAGTCAAACTAAATATGCACTTGATCTTCTACACAAATTCAATATGGAAGGAGCTAAACCTTGTCAAACACCTATTGCAGTCTCTACTAAGCTAACAACTATTTCAGGCACTTTACTGGAAAATCCTACAGAGTACAGGTCTCTAGTTGGAGCTCTTCAATATCTTACCTGGACAAGGCCAGACATAGCATTTGCAGTTAATTTGGTTTGCCAGTATATGCAACATCCAAGAACTGAACACTTTGCAGCTGCCAAGAGAATTCTAAGATACCTGAAAGGTACTTTGGATTATGGACTTACTTTTACTAAAGGCAGCTCCTTTTTGTTAGGCTTCTCTGATGCTGATTGGGCAGGCAATGTTGAAGATAGAAGATCTACAGGTGGCTACTGTGTTTTCTTGGGTTCTAATATTGTTTCCTGGTCATCCAAAAAGCAGACCACAGTGGCTAGGTCAAGCACAGAAGCAGAGTACAGGACTCTTGCACATAGTGGTGCAGAAATGGTTTGGATTTGTTACATCTTACAGGATCTTCACTTCACTATTCCACAGATTCCTAGGTTGGGCTGTGATAATATCAGCTCTTTATCTCTTGCAGCTAATCCTGTTATGCACTCAAGGATGAAACATGTTCACTTGGATTATCATTTTATCAGAGAACTAGTTCAGTCCAAATCACTTGATGTGTTCTATGTTCACACTTTGGACCAGCTTGCAGATATATTTACTAAAGGTTTACACAGTCCCAGATTTCTTCATTTGAGGGCCAAACTCAGAGTCTCAGCACCCATGAGTTTGAGGGGGGATAAAGACAGTTCAGTGATGCAGGATAGTTCAGTGATGCAGAATAATGAGCAGTGTAGTGGTGCAGGTTAAGGAATAGTGCAGTGTAGGATAAGGAGTTCTCAACTGTCACACATGTTACTCATACGTGTGTATTAGCTGTCAATTTACCATTACCATGTCTGTATAAAAACCTGTCTTAACAGCTTTTGTCTGTGTGTATTTTATCTCTGAGAATAGATCAATCAGTGTGATTGTTTTTATCATCATCTCTACCATGTCATTAATTTGGGTTCGAAATAATGAACATCTGGTGGAGATTCAAGACTAGCTTGAACCAGAGAAGAAGAAGAATTTGCTGCCATGGGTTTTATGAATGTATGATGAGTAATGAAATAATTTGGAATAATGGGTTGTCTGTAAATTCAGCTTGCAGGGAAGGAGTTCGAATTTGAGTTGAGCTCAAGGAAGAATCAAGCTACAAATAACAATACCACCAGTTTACATCCATCACATGTTCGATAAAATGCCTGACTGGCTTAGTGATGTTGCAGTCTATTTCGCTACATCTGTTAGCCATGGTTCTTGTGGTGTTTATCAAGGGTCCAGGGAGCAACACCGAGATAGAGAAGTTGGTTTCGATTTAGAGGAGATATGGACAGGGTACTATTGGTTTGAACTGAAGCAAGAATGGAGACATGTTGTTGGTCTGTGAGAGATAGTGAACTACAAATAAGCTGAAATGGAGTTTGTGCGCATCTGGGTTTGAAAACAGTGAACAAATGAGCATTGTTGCCATTGTTTTACAAGGTTTGGAGCAGGTTTTGAAGTCAAAAAGGGAAGAGCTTGCTTTTCAGGGTGTTGAACTGGAGTTGTATGAACATCAGAAGTGGCTCAGTTCTGTGGTAATTTGGTTGAGCTCTGGAAGTGAAAGATGTGTGCTGCTGCCATGGTTCAATGGCTCTATATGAAGGATACTTGGCAAAGGCTAGGATCAGGTATAAAAGGCAACAGAATCTTACAGGGACAGAAAACTGGGGCACCAATCAGTCTCGGCATTGGGTAGAGCTTTGGGCCGTGAAAACAGTTAAGCAAAGGGTGTTATGGCCGTTGGTTTAGAATGTTGAATGGCCAAGATTATTGGGGTTGTTTAGGTCACGTGTTTACATGAATAAGAAGTTATAAAAGAAGAACCAAAACACCACATAATGAATAATCCCATACCTCCTTCACGTCTGTTTTCACCACCAACAGAGAGGAGATCTCTGCTCCTCTCCAAATCCCTACACCATCTGCATCCATACCACCTGCTTACCATTCCATCCATCATCCCCACCTGCATATCCATCACCACTAGCATACATCCACCAGTTTGCAATAATTCCACCACCTGCATCTCCACCAGTTTTGCATCACCATCTCACCTGCATCTGTATCCATCAGCATACCACCTTCATCGTCAACTTGCATAACCTCTGGAAGTCGCAGTTCACCAGGCCTGAACATCCACACCGGCAGCAGTACAACAGTACCAGTCCACACACTCAGCACTCATCGAAGTACATCACCAGTTTGCAGATTACAATAGCAAGCATCCAGGCCACCAGTTCCTCCTTCATACAGTCCACAACACCTTAAATTCCACCAGTCCACCTGTTGCTGTCTTGGTTTTGTATTTCTGTTTAGACTTGTTTTTCTGCGGCTGCCATGAACTCCAGTAGATAAGCATATTTGATTAGGGACAACTTCAACATCCGAACTTGAATTCAAATTGATATTTAAATACTTTGTTTCGTAACTTGTCTTGTTATTGCTTATTCTCTACCATGCTAATAATGCTTATAAGTTATTTGTGAATCGTTTAAGTTTCAAATTAAATTGGTTTATGGATGATTCTAATGCTAGTTGAGACCTCTTTGACCCGTAATTGTCTAGAGATTCTTAATACAAGTAGCGTTATATGAATGACACTAGTAGATGAGTCGAGCCTATGTATTCGTCATTAGGAATAGCCTATCTCAATGAACTTAATGCATTTGTTTAAGTCACACCTAGAGAGCATACTTCTAGGAAACTTGATGAGTAGAATCCGGTAGTCGAGCGCTTCCGTGTCCGGTGAATTAAGATATTGCGAAGTATTTGGCGTACTAAATATTCTAGGGTTGTTAGTAATGGGTACTTTGCAGAAACATAGCTATATCAATAAGATTCACGTTTCGTGACTGAGAAAGAGTCCTTGATCATTCTCATCCTCATATTTGCATTAATATTCAGAAATTGAATCGACAACTTTAGCTCAACTCTCCCTTAGGAACGAACCTACTTGTCATTGTGCTACTAGTTAGTGTAAGAGAAGTAAGGAATTTATTTTTGCGAGTTCGACACCTCGTCACCTCTCCACTCTTAATGACCACTTTTCACATGTCATTGTGTTGTACCTACTAAGCAACTACCACATTCCACATCACTGGTTCATTCAAATTGTGACACGTCTTACTCTCACAACCTATTGACTTCATCAGTCAGGTAAGAGGATGTAATGCAGGTAAACCCTAGCCATACAGGTAAGCCTTGGTCATGCAAGTAAGCCTAGTCATGCAGGTAAGCCTTGGTCATGCAAGTAAGCCTAGTCATGCAGGTAAGTCTTGGTCATGTAAGTAAGCCTAGTCACGCAGGTAAGCCTTTGGTCATGCAGGTAAACCTAGTTATGCAAGTCACATTTACAACAAAGTATTATTTTCTACCAATATACTCGAGACATCAACAATGTCACAGATGGGGGATTTCCATCAGGGTATTGATCTGGCGGTCTATGGCAATGCGGTGTGCAATACACCCATTATAAGAAAGTGTTAGGAAATGCGGAAAGTTAACAAGTGAATGATTATTGGGTGTGAAACCGTCCAGTCTTCCCTCCATAATAGGGACACGGTTTCATTACTTTCACACGATATACACCTTCTCACTCCTCCACAACTTCTACTTCCTATGAGATCAAGGTGTAGAGGCATGATTACACATAAATAGATTTTCTGATTGATTACACATAAATAGATTTTCTGATTTTCTGAGTGAAAGTATCCCGAATACACATAACACACTGCTTACGATCTTCAAGAAAGTTATACCTTCTGATACACGCTCATACACCTTCACCTCTCACAGAGTCTACCACTCTGATCTCAACGCTTCATCTGTTTCCATCCTTGAGACCAAACCTTCTCCTTCCTTTGTGACTGAAGCAAGACTGAAACGAATATTTCTTGGTTTAGGCCATAATTGTCTCGAATATAAAGTACTCTTGTGTAATACATTAGTTTAGGGTTTAGACTCGTTTCTCATCAACATACCCCATTTTACCATTTTTGTCTACATCTTCCTATTTAGACATTTATATTCACATACATGCGTTGGAGAATCTCTAACTCTGTCTATGGTTGATTAAGTTCCTATTAAAAATATGTAAATACAAATATAGAGTTTTTAAATATATATAGAAAACATACACATAAGTACTAACTAAGATAAACACATGATGAACAAAATGTTAAAGAATTGCTCGGTTGTCAAGTTTGGTTGTCATATTTTAGTTTCAAAACTCGAACCTAATTGATTTGATTACTAGAGTCAACTTCGTTAGATTAGAGTAGGAACATAGAAATATTGAGACTCTCTTTTGTTACTCACGAAGAATCTGAAGACATATTGGCATTAACAAACATTTCATCCTTCAATTCGAGGTTTGTTGTGACGGACCAGAAAATTACGCCTGGTGCACCTGAGGGCGCAGGTCATAACTTCCCCGATGCGTCATGATGAAGCTACGATCCGGGATTTAAATCTAGGCAAGTGCACATTCATTCACCTTTGCAAGCATACTCGTGGAGCATGGTGCAACTAATTTAGCTTCCACACCGTTCCAAACTCACCCTTGTCCGCAAAATGGTATAATGCATATCACATGCTTCACTTGCTTTGCCTCACTGTAGGAAATTCATCACTGAATTTCCTATCTAGATGAGCAACCGTCAGACTCCTCTTCACTAGGCTTCGACATTGCTGAGAGCATGCACTTGTCTTGATCATGCCAAGGGTGCATCAATCAGGCTCATGCCGTACTCTCCTTAGGCTTATGCAAGCTCCGCTAACTTGCATATCAATGTAGTTCACCTCTGAGGCCATGCCCAATGCGTCATTTGTACATGCCTAAGTCGAACGGATTGATATGAAGTATGAGCATCCACTAACTGGCATGCAACTTGCCTCATCAAGTCTGGCCACAATCATCTCTAACATCGAGCTACCGAGCTTAGATGATATGAGGGGACAAAGTGCTGGACTGGCAATGTTGAAACTCATTGCGGCTGCCTACGTACCCTTTCCTACTCTAAAGGGATCAAGAACAGACCGTAATCCACGAAGGGACATAAACTTAAGCTAACTCGTTTGCAATGTCGTGGCCTAGCAATAATGTTAATGGCCTGGTCCGTATAAGCCGTTTCGTCAAAATGCACAAATGCATCATCGGGTCCGCGGCGTGGCATTATGATGCCTAAGCATCAAATTCCCTCTTGGTAAGGCTTCGCAACTATAAATGAGCCTTATGCATCATTTATACTCTTTCGGCTAAGCTATGAAGCTTACTTGGTACATAGTCCGCATATGCACCTTCAACCAACTACCCCTCCCTATATATATATGTTAACTTGCAATTTCTACAAGTATGGAAAGGGGACCAAAATGACATGCCTGCTTCACTGTTCATTCGCAATGGTTGCGTTCCTTCGCAATTATTGTGTTATTTGGAAATGACATGTGTTCCTACGCAATGATTGTGTTAACCCGCATTAATTGCGTTCCTACGCAATGATTGTGCTCATTCACAATAGGGAAAATTAGGCTAAGGCCCCACCCATGGATAACCCATAATATGAGGCCCCTAGTTAAAAGAGTTTTAAAACCAGGCCCCTAATTAAAAATAAATTTTAATAGAGATCGAAATGACCAAATTGACCTTCACTATATAACTATCTAACCTAGGTTTTCTCTCAAACAGACACATTCATTTTCATTTCAAGAGAGAGAAACTGGATCTCACTCTCACCATACACAAAAACAGATCGGAAAAAAAAAAAACGAAAAAATCAAAAAAAATTGTTGAAATCGGTTGCAAACACGGATAGAAATCCAAAACTATTCATCATCTTCTGAATCGATAAACCCTAAAATCAGAACAACGGATCGAAAAACGTTAGAAACAAGAATTTCAGTTTCAGATTCAAATCCTAAATCGATTTAATTTGAATCGATTAAACCAAGTGCAGATTTCGAGAGGAAAGAGTCTGATGATAAGCAAATAGGTATGTTTTAATTTGAAGCTGTTAGTTTTGAATTCTAACAATCAAAATATTCTCAAGTACAAATTGTATGAGCATTGAAATGAAGAAAAAAGAACAAAGCGATTAACTAAAGATGTTGTTTCTCTTTAGTTAATTTGATTTTTAAGTTTCAATTTTCATGTTTTTAAATCAATCGATTTTTGTTCATTTGATTTGTTTTTTTTATTACAGATCCAAGAAAAAAGAACAAAACGATATTTGCTTTTGAATCAAATGATTTTTCCTTTGAATACATGTAATTTTTATGTATAAATTTAGGGTTTATTTACAACCTAAAATTCATTGTTGATAGATATTGTAGTTGATGTCCTAGTTCATGTTGATACAAGTACACTTGTATATTGGGTTATCAAGTTCATGTTGATGTTCTAGTTCATGTTTTAAGATGACTTTTGTTATGTGGTGATTTACAACATGTGTAACTGACGTCTACACATCCAATTTGCATGTGTAACTTGTGTCTACACATCCAATTAGCTTGTGTAACTTTCCTCTACACATCCAATTAGCATGTGTAACCTCCGTCTACACATCCAATTAGCATGTGTAACTCGAAGTTACACATTCATACAATTAGATGAGTATGAGTTTCTCTTACAAAGTTGTATTAAAATGCCTTAATCTGTAGGTTATACTCATAAAACTGTATTTGTAGTTAAAATTATTCAGATATATATGCATGATATTGAGAGTAGGTATATATGATCTTGGATGGCACTAAAAGTATGTAACTGACATGATATTGATGTCTTGATTATGCTGGTGATTGTTATATGATAAGTTTTATATTAATTAGCTTGCATTTATGGTTATGACACTATTCTTATAGGTGGTTACAGGAGTATTGATGGTTCCGGTGGTAGAAGATCTAGTGAAAGTGAGATTGGAGTGAAATCAATTGTTGAAAGCGAAGAACGAAGATCAACATTGAGTGATCCGCCTATAAAATTTGATTTAAGAGTAATGTTTCTTTTTTTCCCTACATTGATTGATTATCTTGTCTACATTGAATATAATGCTTAAATTTGTATTTATTATTAATTATCTTGTTCAATCAAATGCAGTTTTGTTCTAGATATTCGTTAATTATCTTTGTCTGTAACTATAATTTTGTTACTTTTTATGTGTTGATGTACAACATGTGTAACTTTCGTCTACACATCCACTTAGCATGTGTAACTTGTATCTACACACCCAGTAAGCATGTGTAACTTGTATCTACACATCCAATTAGCATGTGTAACTCGCAGTTACACATAGATATAGTTTGTTCCAGTTATGAGTCTGTTTTTTCTTTCAATTAGCATGTACGACTTTCGTTTACACATCCAATTAGCATGTGTAACTTGCATTTACACATCCATATAGCTTATGTACTTGATTCAGGAATTTTCCAAGTCTAAGTCTGTTTAATTAGCATGCGTAACTTACAGCTACACATCTAATCACCAAGTGTGACCTTCATCTACACATCTATATAGCTTGTGTATTTTATTCAAGGTTTTTCCATCACTGAGTTTATTTTTTCCAATTAGCATGTGTAACTTTCATCTACACATCCAATTAGCTTGTGTAACTTTCCTCTACACACCCAGTAAGCATGTGTAACTTCCGTTTACACATCCAATTAGCATGTGTATCTCACAGTTACACATAACTATAGCTTGTTCCATTCTGAGTTTGTTTTTTCTTATTCATTACAACTCTTATTTTTAAGTCTTTCACAACAATAACAATCAAAATATTCTCAAGTACAAATTGCATGAACAAGAATTTGAATTTGGGTCACAAATCGAATTACCCGTTCTTGCTATTAAAGCAATAACAAATTAATGCAAAAAAAAAAATGAGCCAAAAAGACTTGTGATGCATGTATAACAAAAACGAAGATCAGCTGCATCTTTAAACCCTGGTAGATTTATTGGAAGTTTCCATGTTCCAAACCAAAACAAACCAATATTGGAAGTTTCCATGTCCCATGTTCCATGCAACTCACAGCATCCATGACAACCTGAAAAATACAAACATACAATAAAAATATCAAAAATCAAATGAACTCAATTCACTCCTCGGGCGTTGCCCCTCGTGAAAAATATATCCTATGCAAAGAAGCTAAACATAAAATGAGCCATCAAGATACTCAACGGGAGAAATATATCATATGCATAAACCAATAGATACAATGTGTCTTACAGATACAAATTCTACAATTGTTTACAAATACACATGCAATGGGATATATATGTGTAACTTAAAGTTACACATGCTAAAAATACAACAAGATATATATGTGTAACCTCAAGTTACATATACTGTAACAAAAAAACAACATGTCTACATCATCAATTTGAAGTTTTTCTTCTGAAACAACATTGTTTCTTCATCCACTTCTCAGTATCAAACAAAAAACTCACAACAAATTCACAAAAACAAAAAACAACGAAAAATACAAATTCCAAGCTAAAAATACAACAAGATATATATGTGTAACCGCAAGTTACACATACTGTATAACAAAAATCAGCATGTTTACATCATCAATTTGAAGTTGTTCTTCTGAAACAACATTGTTTCTTCATCCTCTTCTCAGTATCAAACAAAAAACTCACAACAAATTCACAAAAAACAAAAAACAACAGAAAAATACAAATTTCATGCTAAAAATACAACATGATATATATGTGTAACCTCAAGTTACACATACTGTATAACAAAAAACAGCATGTCTACATCATCAATTTGAAGTTGTTCTTCTGAAACAACATTGTTTCTTCATCCTCTTCTCAGTATCAAACAAAAAACTCACAACAAATTCACAAAAAACAAAAAACATCAGAAAAATACAAATTCCATGCTAAAAGTACAACAGGATATATATGTGAAACCTCAAGTTACACATACTGTAACAAAAAACAACATGTCTACATCAATTTGAAGTTGTTCTTCCGACACAAAATTGTTTCTTCATCCTCGTCAGTATCAACAAAATATAAACAACACATTCACAACAAATTCTCGGATCGGACATGCAAGAACAACAAATAATCGAAAAAAAATTGAAATCAAACCAAATAAAATTCGTACCTAGATTTGTTGTTTTCCTTCTTCTGAAACAATGTTATTTCTCTTCTTGTTTTCAGTATCAACCAAAGTTCTCAGTATCAACCAAATAAAAAAAATAAAAAAACGAAATAAGAAAGATCCAAATCATAAAAATCGAAATCAATAGAATTCAAGACTAGATCGAAAACACACCTACAATGTTGATTTCTCTATTCCAACCTCTTCTTCCTTTTCTAAGAGTCAACAAAATCCAAGCAAAAAAAAAAAAAAAAAACGATAATCAGTAGAAAATCGAAATAAAAAATTATATCAAAAAAACTAGTGAATCAAACCTATTTTATACAAACAGATACAAACCTATCTGTTGTTCTTCAATGCAGCGTCTTCCTCTCGTCAGATCTGAAAACAACTGAATCAATTCAACGATTTTCTGACAAATAACGTGTTGTTCTTCCTCTCGTCTTCAATATAGCGAATCCAAAATCAACGCACCTGTTTGTTGTTCTTCAATGCAGCTATTTTGTGAAGAAACAATTCGAATTCAGAAGATTTGATATCATGAAGAGAAAATCGCCGGAGAGCAGAGAGATGAGAGAGTAAAAAAAAAAACCTGATTTGATTTTCTGTTTCTATTTCTGTATAAATCTACTATAAATAGTGGAGGTTATTTTTGGTATTTTTAGATTTATTAAAAAAAATGATGACATCAGCAATCTGGAAAATTTCAAAACCTGGCCCCAAAAATAAAAGTTCTGGGCCTAAAAATATCAAAAACTAAAAGTATGGAGTTGATAGTGAAGGATCCATTTTGTGGGGCTTCTCTATATTGAACCCATATAGTAAGGGGGTTATAGTATTTTTCACTTCACAATAATTGCGTTCCTACGTAATGATTGTGTTCATTCGCAATGGTTGCGTTCGATGGTTGCGCAACACTCGTTCGGCTAGCCCTCTCTGGCCTGATGCACAATGATTGTACGATATTGGCTCTAGGCCAATAGCCTTCATAATGCACAATGATTACGCTTCAAACTCAAGGCCAACTACCCAACTGGCCTAATGCATCATTTGATGCAAGATTTGGACTTTAGCCAATATGCTTACGCGATGTGCCTATCTTGGCACCGAATATGGCCCCTGGCCAAATGCATCTTACTATGCAAAGGAAGCTTTAGATGAAGCTTCATCTCGAGCCATGGCACATCCTTCAGCATGCGCCATGCTAAAATTGCGGGTGTTACATTTGTAATACCGACTTGACTTGTTCAGTTTCTATTTGCGTTCTCAAGTCAGTATTTATTGAAGACATATGTCTCTAGTATTTGTGATTTGGTCATTATACTATGATCAAAGTGCCAACGAAATATATACTAGTTGTTTTATACAACTTTGGTATATAGAGTTACGAAGTGTTGTTTAACTATGAACTTTGTAAAATCGACGTAATAATAATTAGTAATTATTTAGTGTGTTGAACTTTCAGTTGAATCAACACCTTAGGATTGTGTTCAATTACATAGTTTAAGGGAGTACATTGGTGAAATTTGTTTCGTAGCTAAATAGGTGATTCGAAGGATATACACTAGGTTCAATCCCTTTAATGGATCTTTACTAGGACTTCTCCTAAAGATATCTAGTAGGGATCTCTACTATAACCGATCATAAGAAGTCGGATCTCTACTAAGACCGATCCTAAGGATCTCTAGTAGGATCGATCCTCATATAACCAAAAGTGCATTTTCCATTTGTCTATTATCTTAGGGTTTATGTACGTAGATATCGAAATGTCATTTGGTTAGAAATGAAAGGTTCAAAACATTACGACATAGTATTTGAATATGTATTAAACTCTTATTGCTTAATATTCAAGATTTTTCTTGGATACTCAAGGAGAGGTCCCAAAACCAAAATATTATGATATTTCTAGGTACTCGGATTTATATGGTTTTCATATCCATAGGTCTGCATATCTCTAGTTAATATATACGAAAATTATATTAGTGACAACATATGCTAGCTAATATTAGTTATCAACTAATAGTGATTTAGGTATATGAGTTGGATTACATTTGGAATTTGTCAAAAACGAAAAATATACATTTATTGCATTGATGCGTGTCGTGAGTGCAATCAAATTAAATCTCTTATTTCCACACAATTAACTGGTAATATAATGGAAGCAAGGATCGTTCCCACGAAGAGCAGGGAGTTTAGTTGTCAAAAAGGTCACAATTGGGGGGTTTTGTTTTTAGACTGTAAACAAAGTAAATAAAGCAATTGAAAATTGAGTTGCAAGCAATAGGGAGAAATATGAACAGGGAATCCTTCTTCGTTACTAAATAGTCATCAAAGTAGCATATTCATCTATTCTTTATCATTCACAGATTATTATCAACCTTAGAAAGCAGTTGTAGCGCGCGGTGCTATCCTCAAAATTCCTTAAGTCCTTTGGACACTTTGAAGCGCTCGAATGCCGATTCTATTCTATAAACCACCTAGAAGTAGCGCACTCTAAGTGTAATTTGGTCGAATGCTTTATATTTTGTGAATTTAGGTCAATCCTAGTAGTTGAACTCTTAGCGCAAGGTTCACTTTCTAGTGTTGTTTCTACTTGCGATTGCTCCACAGAATCCATCTGCAAGGTTTCACAATTTCTACTCGTGTAGAGAATTATTCAACAATTATGGATATCCTAATTCTCTACCAGCATTGGGTTAACTAATAAACTAGTTCAGTTGGCCACCTAAACAATTTATCAATAAAACATAAAATTAATTATTTTAAATACAAACAATAATCATGTGAAGAGTTAAAATAGATGTATATGCTAAATTGAATCATATATTAGAACTTAGAATTCATCCCCAACCACTAAGAAGTTTAGCTACTCATGGGATTAGTGAAACCCATGAGAAACATATGATAAAAGTAAGAGAAATAATTACGGGGATGAAAATAGCTCCAAAACCCTAGTTTTATTCTCTTGTGTTCTCCTATCCAATGACTTGATAAAAGATTAAAAGATATCTCTAAAAATATTAGAAGAGTCTCTTATATAGTACCCAAGTTGTAGGTGCGCCCGTGCTCGAATTCCGGTCGAAATAAGATGCCAAACTTGCCAAAACTCCACAAAAATCATGCCAAATTTGTGTGAAATAAACACACAGCCAATGGGCTGCGTCAAGTGTTGAGCAAACCCTGAATAAAGCCCGACCCACTTATTTTTTTTGGCTTGTCATTGGGGCATTCTCTTCTTACGGATAGGATTTTCCGGCCGCGTATTCTCCTGGAACTTTTCTTAGAATTCTTCTCTTCAAACACGGCTGGGTTTTCCTATACGCAAACTCTCCTGGATGTTTTGCTCTTTTCTTTTCATTCTCGACGGCTAAGACTTTCTAGCCGTAATAACTCCTGTGGCTTTTATCTATTTCTTTCCTTTCTTGATCTTCATCCCGAGACAACACCATTTTCTGTTTTCAAACTCGAGCTAAACTAAACCCATCATCATTTTACTTGAACTTTTACCACAGCAAGCCATTAATCCCAGCAGATTCGATCACCACTTCCTATTATCTCGAGCTCAGCTTCATTGCCATCTCCAACAGTAACCGAGCTATGCAAATATTTCCATATATCTTCCTAGACTCGAAACTATATCCATTTATCTCTGTTTTAGAGCATTTCTAACTCGAGCCCTTGTTAATGACAGCAGCCATCAGTCTCTTCATTATCGATCACAGCCAAAATCACCGTGGCACCCATTTAACCATCACCACTCCAAAACTCAGACGTCCTATATATATATCAGCTCCAATGGCAGCAATGGTTCTTCCCTGTTAATCTTACTTGACCACTTCCGGGCATTTCTTAGCTTCATCTTCTGCGTCGTTCATGCCTTTCGAAACCAACCACAAGCCTTCTATTCCCTTTATCTCTAGATCACATTCTGTACATCGCCATCACTGCTATTAATGGCAACAGTCCCTTAAGATCATTACGCTTTGTATTCATCTCATTATCCATCATCTGCAACTCTTTCCAGCGATCACTACTCGTTATCACTTCTAAATTCCAACTCTCAATCCGTATCACCATTACCAATCTTCATACACTAGTGGAAAACAACCGATTTAAGATAGTTAGATAGTGTCGTTTTAACGAATTAAACGACACTTTCGGAATGTTGCTGAAAGTGTCGTAGATTCAGTGTCATTTTTTGGAACGGCACTTTCTGAATTCCCATGAATTACGATGCTTTCTAAGTGCCGCTACGCACGACATCTGGATATCGTCTTAGATTTAATTTTTTTAAATATAAAAAAAAAGTTAGTCAGATCTGGCTAGCTGACTCCAGTTATTCTGACTGGGCTGAAATAAATTTGATTAAAATTCAAATTATACTAAAATGAAACTCAAATTACACTGAAATTTAAATGACAATTCAAATTCAAATGAAATTACTCAACTTTCAAATTCAAGTGAAATTCAAATTCTCAAATTCAAATTAAACTTCCATATAGAACCTGATTCGTCTAATACCAAATGACAACTCCATTACATTGAACTGTACTCATAAATTTAGTCCAAAATAATTAAAAAAAAACTTCTAATTATTAAGGTTTCTTAAGTGATACAAGTCCTGAGAATTTCAACAACAATTTCATTCATTAGGATCTTGGCACTAGCTTGCATGAGAGCAGAACTATAGACGCACAACCCTTTCCAACATTTCCACATCCAGCAGGAACAACGATCTTACCATCAACCATGACATTAGTTAGCCTCATGAGACCATCGAGAACAGAGTGACGGCATCCATGAAGGTTCAAACAACATTCAGGAGAAGAGTAAGTCAGACCTTATACCTAACAGAATTATACATAACATTCAAGTGCTCACTTTAAATTTATCTTCCTCCACGTACTCCCGAGCTTCCTCTCCAAGATGCAACCTAATCTCAGTTCCTCGTCCTAGTGGTTCATTCCATTCATCCTCAGAAACAGCAATGCTTCATCAGCCTTAGACTCTCATACGTACCTGAAACCAGTATTACAAGATTGTAAGATAGTTTTAACCAGATCATGAAAAATATCTACCAATGTAATAATGTAAAACGCCAACAGTTTGTCATCATTGTGTTTGCTAATGACTTCGATACAACTGGCAATAGATGGACAGAGTAAAAACCAACTCCAAACTGCCCAATTAGATTGAGGTCACCACTTGTTTGCTAATGAATTCGATATATGACGAGGTGTCAATCTCTCAAAAATAAATTTCTCTACTTTTCTTTAACTAGCAAGTAGTATAATGTAAGTAGGATCGTCCCAAGGGAGGTATGAAGTTCAAGTTGTTATGCAAATACTCTTAGCAAAGATGATTTTGTTGTTGAAATGCTGAAAATTGTAAAATGTATTCAAATATGAGAATTAATTGATTAAAGGTTCAATCTAGACCACGGAATACAAACCAAATTGATAGATAGCTATATTCTTCACATTATCATGTTACTAACAACCCTAGAATAATTAGTACGCTCAACTATTCCGTTACTATCTCCTACCTCACTAGGATACGGAAGCGCTCGACTACCGGTTCCTACTTGCCAAGTTTCCTAGAGGTACGCTTACTAGGTTTGACTTGAACAAGTGCTCTAAATTCTGTGAGATAAGGTTGCTCCTAGTGATGAACTCAAAAGCATGAATCACCTACTAGTGTTGATTTCTACATATGGGTACTTAACAAAGTCCCATCATCAATACCCACATATTACTACTTGTGTTTATCTTCTCTAGACAATTACGGTCGAAGAAAATCTAAACTAGCAATAGGATTATGAATCAACTATTTAATTTCGAACTTAAACAATCAACAAATAATTCATAAACAATAATAGCATGGTAGAAATCAATCAATAACATTAATTAATGCAAGAGAACAAGTTTTTCATATCAAATATAGATTCATATTTCGGGCTTCGAAATCGCCCTTAATCAAAGAGAGTTTTAGTTACTCATAATATTGAAGTTCATCATCATCAAATAATAATGGAAATAAAGTAAAGAAGATGAAAATAATAAATGAAAGCAAACCCTAGCTCCGGCTCTCTGCAAAACTCCAAGAAGAATACGTATTTTTTATAAGAATAGAAACCCTTTCTTTTTATAGCCTTCCCACTTTCCAAAATTAGGTCTTCAAAGTCCATCACCAAAAAGTCCACCAAGCCCATGAACCATGTGTGAGAAACCCATGTGAAAATATACCCCAAAAGTGGTCGCCGGAAAAACTGGTATTGTGGCCGGAAAACTGCCGGAGAAGTGCCCGGAAAACGGCGCAGGTGACCGGCAAAGTCCGCCCGGTCACCGGTTCAGTGAGTCAACTCGGTCGGGTCACGGTCAAGTCCGGGTCAAGGTCAGAAGCCGTGGTGTGAGTCGAGTGTGAGTCGAGTGTAATCAGATTCGACTAAGCTTCATGAGCTCGGTCGGAACCGCATCACCAACGGGTCCCCATCTTGTCAAACCGCAACCATCTTAACCCGCAGTTCAAAATTTAATCGATCGACTAAGCTTGGCATGAGCCATGCTCCCACTGGTCTGAACCGCATCACCATCATCCTTAATCGCCATCTTCACTAGCAACTGCCGTACATCTCGCTACAACAACATCCAGTTCATCCTTGACAAAATAATCACTTCAGCTCCATCTCCCAGCACCAGAACTTCAACCCAGTTCATGTATCATGCCTCTGCAGCTCGGTCATTTCAACCACGTAACCGCACAATTCCATTCATCCACAGCCCATGGCTCCTGGTTACTTCCACCGCAATGCCATATACATTCTCCGCCTCAACTCGACTGCAACAGCTGCAACCTAAGCAGACCTGCATCTCACCCATTTCATATTTATGCCCAGACATCTTCATAAACCATCAGTGCCTTCAATTTACCCAAAGCTACACCTGCTCAGCATCTTACACTTCAGCTTCCAAACCAATGCACTTCATTCCTGCAATGCAACTCAGAAACATTGTAGCTCCACCTGAAATATCTCAGTAACAATTGACACACACCAGCCTTTCTTCTCAAGTCCTTCACTGCAGTACTCCATTTCATTGCAGCAGCAGCTGCAAACCCATTGTATCCACCATCATTTACTACACTGTGAATCCAGGCCCCAATTTAACAGCACAACCATTTCATTGTCTTTGTCACCAACTCAGCTGCATCTTAAAGCCAAAGCCATCTAGTCCTTCAGCAACTGGTTCATCCATACATTCCTCACATATTTCCATAACCAATCTCAGCCACTTGCATTCATACTCAACTCATTTCATCTTAGTCGCTTCACTCAGTTCATGTACATGGATACTACGGCTCTAGTTCGACTCCCCTTGGCCAGTAACTAGCTCCCGGCTCAACACCAAAGCAGCTCACAACGCACCTGCAAGCACAAAGACATCCCGATTTCATCCATTCTCGCACCATGGCTCGTAGCCTCAATCTCCCATCAATCACTGTAACCCATGAATTAGAACAACACCACAAAACTCATTGTTTCCATCAAAACTGCAGCTCATACCCATCTTGTCTTGCCAATTCCACCTCTCATGCTCAGGACTTCACTGCACACAAGCATTAAATCCATCCTTAAATAGCCTCTGAACTGCAGTTCATACATTCTCAGCGTCCGAGTGCCAGCAACGACATCATCTCATCTCCAAACCGAACCCATTTCAGCTCCAATCTCGAGCTAAGAACCATCAGAACACCACCACCTTTCCTTGTTCTTGCTGCTGTTGAGATACCCCCAAAAACCCACAAAATCATTCACACAATCCAGTAACATCATCAATTCTTCCCTGTATTCATTCATTACTCTTAATCTCTTCTTTCAGCAACTACTCCGAATTGTACCCATCTTCTATTTCATCACAAGCTCATAATAACTCCAACCCTAACTTGTATTTCCAACAAGAATGAGATGTAAAATCGACCAGAACCCATCTCATTTCCTTTGTGTTCTTATCATCGCCAACCTAGAACCACGACTTCCATTTATGTCGAAACCTTGGAGAACCCATGAATTCTTCATCTAAGCAGCCACCAGTTCAACTCTCAAACAACGAGTTCATTTAAACCCCTAATTTAATTTCACGGGTTTCATCTTCTCTCGGATGTCTAAGCTTCACGATCTTGCTTAGCCTTGTTTTTCTTGGTTTGAGATAGGGCGAGAGAAAGAAGAACCAATGATGAGAGAAATGATTTTTCTCTCGTAATTTAGGTTTCTGTAGGAATTGAAATGGATATATCCACCCGGGTGATATAGATAAGGGTTGTAGCTCTTCTTAGGCTTGTCGGTTTCAGATAACCGACAGCCTAATTTCTTTGTTGCTCAACCGTAGCTAGCTTTTCTCGCCTGTGAATTGGTCCTTTGTGCTCCTTTTCGCTCCAAATGAACACCTTTTCCTTCCTAGAAATCTTCGCAAAAAAGCTCGTCTCTTACTTCTCATATTCACTCTTCTCTTCAATGAGAATCATCATTAAAGTTGTCGTGCTTTTCAGACAGAAAAGTTGCATCACTAAAGCCAACATACTTTTCAGACAAAGATGAAGAAATAAAAGTAAATTGTGAGAAATAATCCGCCTCCAAAAGCATTTGCACATGAGATGAGACTTTTGCCCTGTTTCTTCTTCTTTAGTTCCAAGTGACTCCAAAGTACCTAAATATTCAAAAGCAAACATAAGACACATATTTTACAAGAAAACTTAGCGAAGAAAGCATAAACAATAGATAAATATCAAGGTGTTTTAGACACCTATCAAATTCCCCCACACTTAGACTTTGCTAGTCCTCGAGCAAATCAAACAAAATAATTCTAAAAGATACATACAACTCCGTCTCGTCGAGGCTACGGTTACTCTAAGCATGAATAACAGGCCTTTGAACCCCTAGGTGTCCCTAGTGGACGAGTTTTAGTCTCGTGAAGGTTTACAAGAGGTCTGCCTACAAAACCTATATTTCAAACTCCGTCTATTTGTGACAAATCAATGAATGAATCCAAAATGACTACAGGAGGAGGTACCTTGCACAAATTCAGTTCATATTCAAGTAAATAAAGCTTTAATTAGATAGTCGAACAAGCCACAATACTCGGAAACTAACAAACCACAATCACAATGAAAAGATTAAGAAGATGGATATAGATGTAGATGTTGGCGAATGTTCACAAGTGATCGATGTTTCCCATATCTGCAGAAGGTCACCGCCAAGATGAACCTATCCATCCTATTGGATTGAGCTCTTTGGTCAATTCTAATGTCAACACACTGGCATATACAAGGGAACCAGTGGTCAACAAACTTATTTCTACATCAACTCACTGGCATATACAAGGGAACCAGGAGTGACTTTATTCACCAAATATAATACTTTCTTTTCTTTTTCTTTCTTTTTCACTTTTTTTTTTTTTTTTTTTTTTTTTTTTTTTTGTGACAGCATGATTCGATCTTTTGGATCCAAGCGCATGCTTCTTGTCAGCAAGTACATGATAGTTGCCTTGGATCCTGCATTCCACGCTTGTTTAGGCGACGGAGACAGGGACTACGTTTCACACATACTGCTATTCCCAAGTGTCATTCTTATTCCGTTTGGTCTAATTTGGTCGGTCTCTTCTTTTTCTTTTTTTTTTTTTTTTTTTTTTTTTTTTTTTAGCAACTCAATCACTCTATTTCATCCTAGCAGTAATAACACGTCGATGTTTAGTGACCCACCAAAACACTTAGAGAACAATAGATAAATATGGAAAAATAAAAAATAGAATGCGATATGGTGATATTCCGAGATATGGTAACGACTATCATGTTATTTGTGATTCCTGAGCTATGTTCATTTCTTGTTAATTAATGGGTTCCTCAACTCCTGCAATCAAAATGATTCCATCCACTAATGGTGTCATCCTAAAGGCACAAGTTTCTAGATTTCGGAGTTCAAAAAGCACAAATTTTTCTTTTTTTTTTTTTTTTTTTTTTTTTTTTTTATTTATGGCATACTATATTGTCCTCAATGTAAAACAAACTATACAAACATATAAATGCTCCCCCACACTTAAACTTTACATTGTCCTCAATGTAAAATTGAATCATCCAAAGAAGGTTCAAGGTGGGAAATTCCGCAAATGATATGCAAAAACAAGAAAATAAAGATAAAATGCTTAAAAATAAAAAGATAAAGGGAAAGATACAAAACCGGTGGGTTGCCTCCCACTTAGCGCTTGGTTTAACGTCGTCGGCCCGACGTTCGGCTCCAATTACTCCTCCAGAGGAGTGGATCACTCAATGTGATCATATCCGATTCTCCGTCACAAACAGCTGCTCATAATATGGTTTCAAGCGATGGCCGTTAACCTTGGAAATCAGCCCTGTTTTGGGACTAGTAATTTCAACTGCACCATGCGCAAACACATTAGTAACAACAAATGGTCCAACCCATCGGACCTAAGTTTACCCGGAAACAATTTAAGACGAGAATGGAATAAAAGAACTTTCGCCCTATTTCAAAACTCTTTCGGGAAATCATTTTATCATGGAAAGCCTTGGTCTTTTCTTTATAAATGCGTGAACTTTCATATGCATCATTTCGTATCTCTTCTAACTCATTGAGCTGAAGTTTCCTATGTTCACGCATTTACATCTAATTCCATATTACATACCTTGATAGCCCAATAAGCTTTGTGTTCAAGTTCCACGGAAGATGGCAAGGTTTGCCATAGACAAGCCTAAAAGGAGACATACCGATGGGTGTCTTATAAGCTGTCCTATACGCCCACAAAGCGTCATTGAGTCTATAACTCCAATCTTTCCTTGTAACATTCACCGTCTTCTCTAAGATGGACTTAATCTCCCGATTGGAAATTTCAGCTTGTCCACTCGTTTGTGGATGATACGGTGTGCCAACTTTATGAGAAATGTTATACTTCTTTAGAAGAGCGTGAAAGGATCTCTTGAAGTGCGAACCTCCATCACTAATCACCACTCGAGGTGTTCCAAACCTAGAAAAGATATGTTCCTTCACAAACTCACAAACAATATGAGAATCATTGGTAGGAGTGGCTTTAGCTTCCACCCACTTAGAAACATAATCTACAGCAAGAAGTATAAAAATTTCCCATTGGAATTCACAAAAGGCCCCATAAAATCGATACCCCAAACATCAAAAATCTCAACAGCGAGAATTGGTGTTTGCGGCATTTGGTTTCTAGCACCAAGGTTGCCTGTCCTTTGACACCTATCACAAGCCTTACAACATAGATATGCATCCTTAAACAATGTAGGCCAATAAAAACCACTTTCGAGAACCTTGAGGGCTGTCCTCTTGGCTCCGAAATGGCCACCACAAGCATATGAGTGACAAAAATTCAGAATTGATTGGAACTCGGATTCAAGTACGCACTGCGGATCATTTGATCGGAGCAATGCTTCCACAAATAAGGTTCATCCCATATATATTGCTTAGCAATCTTCTTGAGCTTGTGTTTACGGAATGTAGACATGGAACTAGGTACTTGTCCCGTCACCAAGAAGTTAACGATATCGGCGTACCATGGAGTTGTGCCACCAACCGCAAAGAGTTGCTCATCAGGGAAGCTATCATGCAAAGGAATCGCTTCTTCGGACACAACCAATCTGCTTAAATGATCCGCTACAAGTATTCTCACTGCCCTTCTTGTCCTTGATTTGCAAGTTGAACTCTTGAAGAAGAAGAATCCACCTTATGAGCCTTGGCTTAGCATCCTTCTTTGTTAGCAAGTATCGAAGTGCGGCATGGTCGGGAGAAAACAACCACCTTTGTACCCACTAAATAAGATCTAAACTTCTCGAGTGCAAACACTATGGCCAAAAGCTCCTTTTCAGTAGTTGAGTAGTTGATTTGTGCTCCGTTGAGAATTCTAGAAGCATAATAAATGGCATATGGAACTTTGCCATCTCGCTGTCCCAACACGGCTCCAACGGCATAATCACTCGCATCGCACATCAACTCAAATGGCTTGCTCCAGTCCGGTGGTTTGATGATTGGTGCGGTAGTCAACAACTCTTTCAAGGTGTCGAAAGCTTCCTTGCATTCCTTGTCACAATCAAAGGCCACATCTTTTTGCAAGAGTCTACACAGGGGCATTGCAATCTTGGAGAAATCCTTGATGAATCTCCTATAAAAAACCTGCATGACCAAGAAAAGAGCGAACCTCCCTCACATTTGTGGGGTATTGTAAGTTCCGAATCAAATCTATCTTAGCCTTGTCAACTTCTAACCCCTTAGAGGATACAACATGACCTAGCACAATCCCATGATTGACCATAAAGTGACATTTTTTCCCAATTAAGCACAAGATTAGTTTCTACGCATCGTTTAAGAATAAGTGCAAGGTTATCTAAGCATTTGTCAAAAGAATCACCATACACGCTGAAATCATCCATAAACACTTCTATGATGCTTTCCACATAATCTGAAAATATACTTACCATACAACGTTGAAAAGTGGCTGGAGCATTGCACAAGCCAAATGGCATGCGTCTATATGCAAAAGTGCCAAAAGGGCAAGTAAACGTTGTCTTTTCTTGATCTTCCGGAGCTATCACAATCTGGTTATAACCTGAAAAACCATCAAGAAAGCAATAATAAGCATGTCTAGCCAACCTTTCAAGCATTTGATCAATGAATGGTAAGGGAAAATGGTCCTTTCGGGTGGTAGAGTTGAGCTTTCGGTAGTCAATGCACACTCTCCAACCGGTTTGGATTCTAGTTGGAACCAAGTCATTATCTTCGTTTTTCACCACCGTGATTCCGGACTTCTTTGGAACGACTTGAATCGGGCTCACCCATTTGCTATCGGATATGGGATAGATCACCCCTACTTCCAACAACTTCAGAATTTCCTTCTTGACTACTTCCATCATCGGAGGGTTCAAGCGACGTTGAGCTTCCCTTGTTGGTTTTGCCCCCTCCTCAAGAAGTATTCGGTGCATACATGTGGAAGGACTGATTCCTTTGATATCGGCAATGGTCCACCCAATGGCAGATTTGTACTCTCTTAGCACTTGAACAAGCTTTTCCTCTTGCACCTTGGTAAGGTTGTTGGCAATGATCACGGTAACTCTTCCTTGTCACCTAAATACACGTATTTAAGGTGATCCTAAGAGGTTTCAACTCAAGAATAGGTGCCTGCACAATCGACGGTAAAAGTTTCTCATTAGTAAGCGGCAAAGAAACATAAGACACATTATATTTTGGTGGAACTTCTTGTAATGAGTTAAGAGATAAAACACCTCTTTAAGCTCATCACAAATAGACAATTCACTTTCAATGTCTTTGTATTTTCCATAACCTAAACCTTCCACTATGGTGTTTTCTAAAGCATCTTCACCATTCAATTCAAAAATCTTTTGAGCTAGAGAATCAATAATATCAATTGAAAAACAGGAATGCACATCACTAGGATATCTCATAGCCTCAAAGATATTGAAACTTATGACTTCGTCATCAAATTCCATAGTTAAAGCGCCCTTGAAAACATCAATCTTTGTTCTAGCGGTTCTCATGAATGGTCTACCCAACAGCAAGGGAGTAGACGATGGTGAATCTTCATCCATCATGTCAAGAACATAGAAATCAGCTTGAAATATGAGTTGATTGACCTGCACCAAAACATCTTCAATAACCCCTTTCGGGTAAGAATTAGACCTATCGACAAGTTGTATAACAATACGGTATTCTTAAGAGGTCCAAGATTCAATGATTCATAAACGGAGAGCGGAGGCATAACATTAATGGATGCTCCTAAATCTAACATAGCACGTTCAAACCTGATTTTACCAATAGTACATGGTATGGTGAAACTAAAGGGGTCTTTCAACTTAGGTGGGAGTTTCTTTTGAAGATATGCCGAAGCATTCTCCCCACACTCATTACCTCGTTAGGTCAATTTGTGCTTGTTAGTGCACAATTCCTTCAAGAACTTTGCCCAACGTGGAACTTGCCTTATCGCCTCAATGAGTGGAATGTTCACTTCAATCTTCTTAAAGATTTCCAAAAGCTCTTGGTACAATGTCTCCTTGTTCGACTTTGCAAACTGCTAGGAAAAGGCGGAGAAGTAACATAAGTAGAAACATGAGTTCTAGAGTTAGAATTTGTTACCGGGTCACCTTTTTAGGGGTTGTTTCACCCTCTTCTTTCTCCAACTCAGGTTCATGGGACACCGGTGAAGTTTCCGGTTTCTCTACTTGCTTCCCACTTCGTAACTCAATAGCATTGGCATTCTCCTTGTGATTTATTGGTTGCGAAGGAAGTTTTCCCTCTGCTTGTGCTTCCAATTTGCTCACGGCATTAGCTAATTGACCCATTTGTGTTCGGATGTCCTTCATCTCCATTGCTGACTTTTGCTTATCTTGCACCATTGTGTTGAGAATGAGATTCAACTTGTCATCTATACTCGTGCCTTGAGTTTCTTGTGGTGGTCTTTGCATGAATTGATATCCTCCTTGTTGATTGAAAGTAGGATTTGCAGCAGCTTGCTTGTTTGCATAGCTGAAATTCGGATGATCACGCCAACCTGGATTGTATGTGTTGGAGTACGGATCGTACCTCGGCCTTTGCTGATTTTGGTACATAGCACTTGCTTGCTCAACATCTTCGGTATATGATGATGGTATGACGGCTGCAGCTATTTGAGTCATCATTCTCTCCATGTTGCCCATCCTTTGTTCCATGTGTGAAGAATTGCTAACTTCATTCACCTTCCTTACTGCTGATTCATCTCGAGTGTAGAATTGTTGAGTGTTCGCAGCCATATTCTCCAACAAACTTGTAGCTTCCGCAATGGTCTTGTTGGTAAGTGCACCACCACTTGCGGCATCGATCAAATTTCTATCATTAGAAAGCAGCCCCTCGTAGAAATATTGAATCACAAGTTGATCGCTGATTTGGTGGTGTGGGCAGCTAGCTAAAAGCTTCTTGTAGCGCTCCCAATACTCATGGAGAGTCTCTCCCGATACTTGCCTAATACCACAAATCTCCTTGCGAATCACGGCTGCTTTTGATGCTGGAAAATACTTCTCAAGGAACAATTTCTTCATCCCATTCCATGTGGTTATGCTTCCAGCGGGTAAGCAAAAGAACCACTCTCCTGCAAGTATCTAAAAGAGAGAAAGGAAAAGCTGTCATCATAGCCATATCCGCATCTGCAGTTGCTTGCTTCATACTAGTCACAACATGATGGAATTGTTGCAAGTGACGATTAGGATCTTCTCCCGCTAAACCTCGAATTTGGGCAGCAAGTTAATCAATTGTGGTTTCAACTCAATGTTTCCATTCAGCTGAATACATAAAGGCTGTTGATCTAGGTTTGGAGAAGTGAGCTCCTTGAGTGTTCTTGGAGCAGGTGGTCGACCTCCCATTGTGTTGTCTTCCTCTTCGTCCGAGTCCGAGAATTCACTTGGTGTAGAACTTTGAGGAAGTGGAGTGTTGACTGCTCGAATGAAATCCTTAAGTAAAGTGCCCGAACGAAGACGTATACCAATTGGACTTGGTCCGCCCTCTCCACGCATTCACCAAAGAATTAGTACCTGAAAATCAGATTCTAAGAGGTTGAATAAGTAGATAGAAATTGAAAATAAAAGCAAAAGTAACAACTAAGAATAAAAATAACAACTAAACTCGCCACTGCCTCCCCGGCAACGGCGCCAATTTTGACGAGGTGTCAATCTCTCAAAAATAAATTTCTCTACTTCTCTTTAACTAGCAAGTAGTATAATGTAAGTAGGATCGTCCCAAGGGAGGTATGAAGTTCAAGTTGTTATGCAAATACTCTTAGCAAAGATGATTTTGTTGTTGAAATGCTGAAAATTGTAAAATGTATTCAAATATGAGAATTAATTGATTAAAGGTTCAATCTAGACCACGGAATACAAACCAAATTGATAGATAGCTATATTCTTCACATTATCATGTTACTAACAACCCTAGAATAATTAGTACGCTCAACTATTCCGTTACTATCTCCTAGCTCACCGGATACGGAAGCGCTCGACTACCGGTTCCTACTTGCCAAGTTTCCTAGAGGTACGCTTACTAGGTTTGACTTGAACAAGTGCTCTAAATTCTGTGAGATAAGGTTGCTCCTAGTGATGAACTCAAAAGCATGAATCACCTACTAGTGTTGATTTCTACATATGGGTACTTAACAAAGTCCCATCATCAATACCCACATATTACTACTTGTGTTTATCTTCTCTAGACAATTACGGGTCGAAGAAAATCTAAACTAGCAATAGGATTATGAATCAACTATTTAATTTCGAACTTAAACAATCAACAAATAATCCATAAACAATAATAGCATGGTAGAAATCAATCAATAACATTAATTAATGCAAGAGAACAAGTTTTTCATATCAAATATAGATTCATATTTCGGGCTTCGAAATCGCCCTTAATCAAAGAGAGTTTTAGTTACTCATAATATTGGAGTTCATCATCATCAAATAATAATGGAAATAAAGTAAAGAAGATGAAAATATTAAATGAAAGCAAACCCTAGCTCCGGCTCTCTGCAAAACTCCAAGAAGAATACGTAATCTCCTTTTTTAAAAGAATAGAAACCTTTTCTTTTTATAGCCTTCCCACTTTCCAAAATTAGGTCTTCAAAGTCCATCACCAAAAAGTCCACCAAGCCCATGAACCATGTGTGAGAAACCCATGTGAAAATATACCCCAAAAGTGGTCTCGGAAAACCGGTATTGTGGCCGGAAAAGCTGGGAGAAGTGCCGGGAAACGGCGCAGGTGACCGGCAAAGTCCGCCCGGTCACCGGTTCAGTGAGTCAACTCGGTCGGGTCAACGGGTCAACTCGGGTCAAACCGAGTCAGGGTGTGAGTCAGAGTGTAATCAGATCTGACTAAGCTTGGCATGAGCCATTACAGGTCTGAACCGCATCACCAACTCCTTAATCAGCCATCTTGGCCCTGCAACTTCTGTAACCTGCAACTTCAAAATTTCAGTCACAGATCAGTCCAACTCACTGGCAACAATACCAGCTGATGCTCCCACACACCAGAACCTGCACAACTGCCATCATCCTCTGAAATTCCTGTTACTTGCCATCATCCTCTCAACAAATTCCATCCTTGACAAAATAATACTTCACTCCAGCAAAGACTTCAACCCGGTTCATGTATCCCATCTCATTTCAACCACCTGCAACAACATCCATTTCATATTTATGCTCCACCTGCAATGCCATATACATCTTCATAAACCATCGCAGACTCCGCATCTCACCCATTTCATATTTACCATCTTCATAAACCAGCTCAATTTACCCAAAGCTTTCGGCATCTTACACTTGACTTCCAAACCAATGCACTTCATTCTGCAATGCAACTCGAAACATTGTAGCTCCACCCGAAATATCTCGGTAACAATTGACACACACAGCCTTTCTTCTCAAGTCCTTCACCGCAACTCCACTCCATTTCATTGCAAAGAAGACCGCAAACCCATTGTATCCACCATCATTTACTACACTGTGAATCCAGGCCCCAATTTAACAGCACAACCATTTCATTGTCTTTGTCACCAACTCAGCTGCATCTTAAAGCCAAAGCCATCTAGTCCTTCAGCAACTGGTTCATCCATACATTCCTCACATATTTCCATAACCAATCTCAGTCACTTGCATTCATACTCAACTCATTTCATCTTAGCTGCTTCACTCCTTCAGATACTACAGCTCTAGTTCGACTCCCCTTCGCTGTAACTAGCTCCAGCTCAACACCAGCAGCTCACAACTGCACCTGCAAGCACAGCACATCCCTGATTTCATCCATTCTCTGCACCATGGCCTGTAGCCTCAATCTCCCATCAATCACCAGAACCCACTGAATCACAGTAGCAACAACACCACAAAACTCATTGTTTCTCGGCATCAACTTCACTGCAGCTCATACATTCTCAGCGTCCGAGTGCCAGCAACGACATCATCTCATCTCCAAACCGAACCCATTTCAGCTCCAATCTCGAGCTAAGAACCATCAGAACACCACCACCTTTCCTTGTTCTTGCTGCTGTTGAGATACCCCCAAAAACCCACAAAATCATTCACACAATCCAATAACATCATCAATTCTTCCCTGTATTCATTCATTACTCTTAATCTCTTCTTTCAGCAACTACTCCGAATTGTACCCATCTTCTATTTCATCACAAGCTCATAATAACTCCAACCCTAACTTGTATTTCCAACAAGAATGAGATGTAAAATCGACCAAAACCCATCTCATTTCCTTTGTGTTCTTATCACTTTGCCAACCTAGAACCCCGACTTCCATTTATGTCGAAACCCATCGTAACCCATGAATTCTTCATCTAAGCGACCACCAGTTCAACTCTCAAACAACGAGTTCATTTAAACCCCTAATTTAATTTCACGGGTTTCATCTTCTCTCGGATGTCTAAGCTTCACGATCTTGCCGCCTTGTTTTTCTTGGTTTGAGATAGGGCGAGAGAAAGAAGAACCAATGATGAGAGAAATGATTTTTCTCTCGTAATTTAGGTTTCTGTAGGAATTGAAATGGATATATCCACCGGGTGATATAGATAAGGGGTAGTAGCTCTTCTTAGGCTTGTCGGTTTCAGATAACCGACAGCCTAATTTCTTCGTTGCTCAACCGTAGCTAGCTTTTCTCGCCTGTGAATTGGTCCTTTGTGCTCCTTTTCGCTCCAAATGAACACCTTTTCCTTCCTAGAAATCTTCTGCCAAAAACAGCTCGTCTCTTACTTCTCATATTCACTCTTCTCTTCAATGAGAATCATCATTAAAGTTGTCGTGCTTTTCAGACAGAAAAGTTGCATCACTAAAGCCAACATACTTTTCAGACAAAGATGAAGAAATAAAAGTAAATTGTGAGAAATAATCCGCCTCCAAAAGCATTTGCACATGAGATGAGACTTTTGCCCTGTTTCTTCTTCTTTAGTTCCAAGTGACTCCAAAGTACCTAAATATTCAAAAGCAAACATAAGACACATATTTTACAAGAAAACTTAGCGAAGAAAGCATAAACAATAGATAAATATCAAGGTGTTTTAGACACCTATCAATATACAACGCGAGCATTCCCTGAACTTCGCGGTCCCTAATATGTAATTGAAATTAAGAAATCAATGGCAGCAGTCATCATTCTGTTGATGCCATCATGGTCTTCATAGTCTACTGCCAGCTGATGGTTATTTTCAATGATGTTGTAGTAAAAGGTTCGTTGAGACTTGTGAAGGTTCGATTTTTAAATTTAATAAAACTAAGAATATAGCAAACTCAAATATAAAAAGGTGTTTGTGGAAATTATGGAGAGGATGGGGCTAGGAATTCACCATTGGCCGATATTAGTGATTTAATAAAATAATAATTATGCAACCCAGCATTCAAATTGATTATAATATTATTGCCTAGACATGTAGATTTCCAAAAGAATAGATGTTAATCCAAGCATAGAACATCAAAACCCTAAAGCAAGCATATTCTATCAAGAGAAAATACACCCAACTAATCAAAATCATATAAATAATTTTTAGTTCAATGCAAAAATCATAATAGAGTTGTTATAATTAATTAAAAATAGAAATGTACAACTTTTACCGAAACAACGGCTTCCTCCATAGCCCCAAGGATTGGGTTTAACTCATCATGTTGGAAACACACTCAATATATGATTTCATTGCTCAAAGTGTTTACAAATGATGAAAAGGAGACAAAAATGGTGAAAAATCGGGAATTGCAACGCTTGTGAGTCTTTGCAAATACACTGTTACATTGAACGATAGTTGAAAAGTGTTGTTGACTGTCGCCGATGTAGTAGCAGGAAATCCCACACTACACCCTTCACTAGAATTCACACAATTAAGTCATTTTAAGATGAACAATTATATTCTTTATTGATTAAAACTCACTAATATTACAAGGTGAAAAGGAAAATAAGCAAAGAACTTTACAACCGCTCTAAACATTCTCTCTCCTAATAACTTGCTCCTCAACCCAAAAGGATCTCCCCTTTCATAAGCCTATTCGGCTCTTTATATAGGGCATTATATGGTGGATGGCAGCTAAGCTGTCCTTTATTTTCGGATCTGACTTGCGACATTCTCGCAAGTGTACAAACGTTAAATCTCGTAACACTCCTAAATCTCGCTAAGTCTTCACATCTTTCTCGTGTTCAGGTTGTCGTCATCCGTTGCGTCATTTATATTACTCCCCTGCGATATTCTCGCAATGTGTCGTTTATGGATTTCGCAAGGATCTTGGTGTTGCGATATTCTGATCCTACATCTTGCCTCTTCTCATGTCTTCTCTGCGAAGGGGAGAATGTCATGAGAACTAATACTTTCAAAACGTCGCAGCTGTTCAAATTTTCATACTTATCTATTTTGACATGATTCCGTACTTTTACACAAAATTTATTACACGTATCTCTTCCTCTATCCATTTCTTGACACGTATTTTTCAAGTGCTTTTTCTCAACCGTTCATGTCTACTCTTCGCATTAAATGTGTTTGCCTTTTCGAGAAATCTTCTCTCTATATATACTTTCCTTAATTACTCCTCTCTTCCTCTTTTTTACCTTCCTTCTAGTTTTTTCTGCAACTTTTCTTCAACATCTCTCCGTAATTTCCGTTTCTGCTACTGTAAATCTTCTTCTTTTTACTTCTTTTGATCTTCAATCTTCTATTCATTCCCATACTCTGAAAGATGCCTTAATTTGGTCGTAGATATGAAATTCTTTTGGGAGAGGTTCAAAAGGATTTGCAAGAGAAAGGTTTCATATTATCCACTATTCCCAATCAGGAATCTAAATCCATTCTTTCTGCCAAATTGTTTGTTGATCATCATTGTGATGATCAAAAAATCATAGTTTCGCTAGGTCAGATTCTCGCCGGTCTTCCCATTCATATATATAACCCAGATCTTCCTTTGTTTTATGAAATTCTTGCTCATGCAAAATTCCCGCGAGCCATATACCAATTAAGCGGAGATTGTATCCGCTTAATGCTTGAGTTCGCCAACCGTGGCGCTGGTAGGGGATCTCTTTATCCCAAGGAAGTCAGAAATCCTAAATTTGAAGACTTAGAGATATTCGCTGAAAAATATTCGGTGGAGAGTTCTTCGAAAATTATGAAATAATAAATATGAAGAATGATAGAACTCGCTGGGGTGCACGTCTGAAGAGAAGAGAAAATATTCCCAACGACAAAATACTTATGCAGGATATTGATTGGCATTCTGGAAAGAATAATGTTCCTCGTCATTCCAAAGACGACAAATGGTGCGTCTTTCCCCTACTTTTGAATGGACCTTATATTTCAGGTTCAAATGTTCTCCCCGCCAATCTCGCCAGTTATCATCCTTGGGTTTTTAATTGGCCAGAGAAATCAAAAGAGGTATACTTCCTAAATTTCACTCAATTTGCAATCTTCATTTCTCTTTTTAATACCTACTAATCTTGCGAGATTTTCAGATTATCAAGTTGAGGAAGAGTTATAAAATAAATGCTAAGGCGAGTACCCTAGCAGCACTCCGTTCAATCACGGATGAAGTAAGAAATACTTTTCTTTATTATTTTTAACAATATTGTTTCCTCTGTTTCTTACCTTCATTCGTGTGCGAAGGTTGGTCTTTGAAGTTGTTGGAGAAGAAGAAAATCCTAAGGTTTCTAAGACCAAAGGTAAAGGTAAAGGTTCTCTTCGCAAGGATAAGTCTACTGCCCCACCTTCTAAGAAACGAAAGATCCATTCCTCTTCTCCTTCAAATCCTCAATCCAGCGAAAGCTCTGATGAAGATAATGATGATGTTGATATTTCTCTCACAAAGGAGAATCCTCCAACTGAATCTTCTATGGCACAGCTGTCTAGCATTTTCTCTGACTCCATGCAAGGAATTGGAGATGATCGTCTTTCTAGTACGTGCGAAGCTCTCGCAAGTATCTGTAATGCTCCTTTACTAGAGGGTAATGACTCTCTTCATGGGGTCTCAAGATCGGTGACCCCCAGCTTCCTAAATGCACTTGGTGTCTTGGTATGTCTTTGTTCCCTTATTTCTTCATAATTCCGATTTTAAGTTATATCTTGATAATTTCTTTACTTTCCTTTATAGTCCGGGAGAGCTTCCTTTGTTGTTGCCTCGGATCTCGAGAAAAGGCGTAGCATTCTTGAAAAGAAGAATCTTCAACTTCGCAAGAAGAATAAAGAACTGGAAACTGAAGCTGTTGCTCTTCACAAAAGAAATGAATAACTTGAAAGTGAAACTCCCACTCTTCGCGAGAAGACCAAACAACTGGAAGTTGATTCTTTTACTCAGAAGAATCAGATATCTAGTCTTCAAAGCGTCGATCAACAACTTTATGGTATGAGACTCTTCCCTTTTTCCTTTGTTTTGTTCTCTCATTATCTTTCCTTATCTAACTTACCATTTTCGCAGACATCTATAATCTTTCTGATGAAGACATTCTTCTTCAATCATTTCCTGAACCTATGGATAATGATGCTCTTCTTGCTCATCTCAACGATTCTTTGGATAGTTTTGCAAATAACAAGATTAAATCTCTTCCTCTAGATGAACTTAATTTAATCCAAATTTCGCCTCTTAGAAATTGATCATAGATCTAGTTTAGGCTTAGCCAACCAGCTTAAACGTCTGTATCTTAGTTCTAAAGAGAAAATTAATACTTTAAGGAAGAAGATTAGTGATCTTATAGATGACAAAGATCGCATCACTAATCAAGGTGCTCAAGCATTAGACTAATCAAGGTGCTCAAGCATTAGCGAAATTCCAAAAAAGTCTTCTTGAGGTTCAAGTTGAACGGGATGAATGCATCCGCAAAAATTCTATACTTAACAAAAGAGAGAATCAAATTCGCTCCCTTCTTCTCATAAATAGTGACGATGAATTCACTTGGGCTGCAAAGGTTCTAGATGACGCCAGAAATAATTTAGGTGTTAACGTTAGTCTTCAAGATGAGCATACAGCCTTGATTAGGGATATGATTTCTGATAAAGAAGGTTGTTAATTATTCTTCTTTATTTTACTGTTTAAGTTTTATGAAGCTTTCATTAAGTTGCTAATTCATTGTCATATGTTCACAGAGGCTGAGGAGATATTTCACAAAAGAATTGAAGAACTTGAATCTGAGAAAGAACAGCTCGCAAAGGACTTCTCTCTTCGAAATGATAAATATTCCAAATTAAAGAAGCAGCTACAAATTACTGTAGCGAATTTCAAAAACGATGTTGTTCTCTTTCGCAATCAGACTATTAAGAAAGTCTGCGATGACAACAGCATTCCTCATTCTTCATACCCTTGTCTTCTTGACGAAATCCCTGAGAATATGCCTTCTTTGGATATCTCGACAAACGATGCTAGAGAAGAAGAATCAGATGAAGGTGAAGAAGTAGAAGAATCTGATGAAGACGAAGAAAATGAAGAAGAAGAATCAAACAAGAAATAATTTTTTTTCTTCTTTCTCTTTTTGTAATAACTGTACATTCCTTCTTTTAATCTTCTATTTTTGTAATCTTTTGCTGCAAATTTCTTGGATCTTCAAATATTAGCTCTACCTTTGTTGTTCCTTTCTGCACATGTTAAAAGAATAATTCCTTTTTTTTTGCAATACAGTTAGTCAATATATTATCAACCTTTGCGTAAATATATCATATGAAGACAAATAACATGTTTTTATTCTATACATTCCCATACTTGCCTCTGTTATTTGCGTTCAAATGAGAGATTAAGCAAGTTATTTTCGAATAGTGATATGTATTCATGCCTCAATCTCGCAGTTTGCTCGCTGAATTTTAGTAAGTAAGGAAATCTTGGTTTCTTCCAAGATTTCCTTTTTTCTTTTTCTCTTATGTGGTCTTATTTTGCCTTCCTAGTTAAAGGTCTTACTGTGCCACCTCTTGTCATTGCGACAAAATCACAGGACGTCTTTACACTTTCATGTAATGACCCATTGATCTTTCCTTATCATTTCTTTAGTATTGTTGCCTCTGCAGGATAATTTTGTTGCGACAATATGATAGGCCTAAAAATCCTTGCGAAAATAAAGCCCCATGACATTGCCGTCTTGCGACGAAATCTCAGGACGTCCTTACACTTTCATGTACACACCCATTGATCTTGTCTTATCTTTATTTTTTGTATTATTGCCTCTTCAGGACTGTCGCACAAATATGACAAGCCTAAATTTCCTTGCGAAAATAAAGCCTCATGATATTTGCGTCTTAAGACAGTTATCAGCTCCCTAATGGAGGGTTCCGCCCTTATCTTCCCCCTGGTTTCCCCTTCAAGGAGGCGTACTTCTGCCATACAAGGCTAGCTCCCCCCATACGGTCTTAATAACAACCAGTTGTTTTTGCATCCTCTTATCCCTTTTGCCTATAGGTTATGGTTACGAGACTGCACCCTAAGTGGAGTTTTCTTCGGGCCGAGTGCAGCATATGCCGAGACTTGCCAAGAATGGCCGAGACACTTCAAATGCCCTGCACTCTTGGATCAACCGTGTACCTCGGCGCCTTGGTAAAATGTCGACTCCTTAGAAGAGACCCTCGGTCGTCCAATCTAAGTCTTAAGCTTAGATTCAAAATCCAAGGTATCTCCCCTGGATGGGATTTATTGACCCCAATTCTCCATGACTCAGGTTCCAGGGGCGGTTAACCTTTTTCCTGAGCCATGCAATAGGTACCCCCTTCTATGACGCACTTTAGGTCTTACATTTGCCTCTTGCGAAATTTTGATTTCGAGAACTAGGGTGTACGCTATAGTTGGTTCGCCTCTGTCTGATTAATTTGTTGATTATTTGTTTTTTTTTTTTTTTTAGAACAAACCCATCGTACATTTTTCTTTCACCTCCCCATTTCTTCTTTGGCAGTCAACAAGTACATTTATTCTTTAAGTCTCTTATTTCTGCTACTTTCTGCCTTTGCATTTTTGAATTTTCCTGTCATTTTCTCATATGTTGCGAAGTCTTCGCCACTTCTTATCTTCATCATACATTTGTTTCACAAAGATTTCTTCCTCTCTCTGTTCTATTACATCTACCATTAATCTTTCACCTCTTTGGTTTTCTTTGATGTTGTGTTTCCAATTCTTCTTCTTTGCATCTCTTTCTTCGCAGGATTCTATATCGATTTCATAACACTTCTTTCCTTCAACCCAATCTCCCTTTATGATGCCAACACCAGTTGGATGAGGGAACTTGATACATTGATGGAAAGTCGATGCCACACCTAAGATTTCATGTAACCATGGTCGTCCGATCAATGCGTTGTATGGTGATTCCACATCAACTACACATAATAAAATTTCAGAAGATAATCCTTTCAGTGGAATTTGCATGTGAACTTCTCCTTTTGGCTTATTTGCAGTACCGTTAAAACCATAGATTTTGTACGTTGAAGGTATTAGATTTTCATCTTTCCCTCCCATAGTTTTATAAGTATGATAAAAAAGGATATTAACGGAACTCCCAGTATCAATCAAAATTATATTGATTGCCCATGAATTCTCAGCTTCATCATCTTCATCCTCGCTAGGTTTTGGGTTGATCTCCAATCGTACCACCAATGGGTTATCGTGCATTTATCCACCCTCAGGTACTTCCGCGGTAAAAGAGATAGTCTGCTTTTGCCATTCTTCCAGTGGTGATATCTTCGCAATGTTCATTATTTCTCTATCATCGGCACCTCTTGCGAAAACCCTGCTGAGAGTGTTATCGTGAAAATATTCAATCTTCTTGTATGAGTGTAAGATGAAGTTACAAAACAGATTCTTTGCCTTTGTGCCAACTTCAATCACAAATGTTTCTCTTTCTTTTGCCGTGGTTGGCTTGTGAATATCTGGAGGACGTGGTAATGCTTGAGTTTGCGTTTGTTCTATTAGAAAGTGATTTAATTTTTCCTGATCTATCATCCTGAGAATGATTCTCTTTATATTTTTGCAGTCATTTGTTGTATGTCCATGGAAATGATGATAAGAGCGAAATTCATTACTTCTGTAGCTTGGAGGTGGTTCACTCCCCGTGTTCCATGGTGCGGGTATGTTTTCCATTAGGATTATAGCTTCCCATATCTTCTCCACACTAGCATTCAAAGGTGGCATTTTGGTTTCTTCCAATATTATCTTAGGATTTCGCTGTCCTCTGTGAAAGTTTTGCCTCTGACCTCCATAATTTCCCTGCGGCTGATGACCTCCATACGTTTCTTGTGGGTGATCAAGTCTTTGGATTTTGTTATTTCCACCACGGATATAAGAGTTTCTCTCTCTCTCAAATTCTTCTTGATCACGGCTCCCCATAGCTACTAGCTTTTGCTGTCCATCTCCCATTACCCTCTCTTGTTGCCCTTGCGAGGTGCTCGCCACTGTGTTTATTAACTTGGGTAATAAGCTTCCATTCGCTGCACTTGAACTTGTGTTCGCAATGGGGTATGATTCCATCTCATTTTGCTTTTCCTCAAGATCAATATACTCCTCCTGTAGTTCTCGCAACTCAGTCATTGTGATTGTATTTTTGATTCTGAAAATCTGAATGTATAACTGATTTGTTGCGAATATAGGATTAATGAATGATAGGATGAGATATCTTTCGTCCACACGACCAGCCATATCACTACACATTGTTTTCCATCTCACGGTTAGATGCTTCAAACTTTCGCCAACCCTTTGCTTCAGCCCAAATACATCTTCAATGCCAGGTCGCGAGGAATTATTGCTTATGTATGCTCCTAAAAATATAGCTTGCAAGTGGTTGAAAGATGTTATAATGTTCTTTGGAAAACCTTCAAACCATTTTAATGCCTCTCCTGTTAAACTTGATGTGAAATACTTGCATAATATTGCATCATGGTTCTCCCATTGTAGCATACATCTCACATAAGCTTTGATGTGTTGGACTGCACAAGTTGTTCCATCAAAAATGCTGGTTAACGCAGGAAAATTGCATTTCGGGGGTATTCCTCCTAATTGTACTTCTTGTGTGAATGGAGTTTTCGCAGCTTCCTCTATAGCTTCATCTAATTGTCTCTTACCTCCTCCTCTTTTATTATTTATCATTCCTCTCATCTCCGCTAACTCTCTCAAAATTTGTTCATTTATACCAGAATTTGGATCCATTGGTCTTTTCAACTCCGCCTCTCTTCTCATGCGTTCATCTCTGTTTTGACTTCCTTGTTCATCATTTTCCTCCTGTCTTTCTCTGCGATTTTCTCTTTCACTTCTTTCATTGATTCGCACACTATTATATCTCTCATTTTCTCCTCTTTGCCGTCTTTCAGTTCTCCTTTGTACTCTATCATACTCTTCATTGATATTAGCATTATTGCGGTTTCGCTCACGCCTCCTTTCTCGATTATCATGGTTATTCTGTCGAATTGCCTCTTGTAGCTCTTGTTCTTCCACTTCCACTTCTGCTCTTAGTCTTTCTCTCTCGCGAGCTAAATGTGTTTGTTCAGTGTAGTGTTTTTCAATTTCATCCTCAATTGCTCGTTCATTTCTTTGTATTTCTCTTTGTTTTTCTTCCTGATTTTCTTCGCCAACTTGATTATTTCGCCCCTGACGGTGTCTATTTCCTTGAATTCTATCAATCTACTCATTTTGAAGAATTTCAGCACGTTGAATATAACGATCTTCCAATACTTCTCTTCCTTCGCGACGTTCTTCGCCGGGATTTTGTATTCCCTCTCGAGTTTCATCATTAACATTTTCTATAAGCAAATTTTGTCTTATTTCTTCTCTAACTGATCTTGAACGTGATCTTGTAGTGCTTCTTGACCTCCTATTTTGCAATCTTATGTTTTCCATCCTCAATTCGTGATTTTGCCTTGTCAAATTCGCACGTTCTTCTGCTTCTAACCGCCTTTCTTCATGTATTGTTTGTCTCAATGCTTCTAATACTGTAATCTCTTCATTTCCATGAATTATTCCCCCAATTACTTCTTGATCTCTCTCCTCTTGTCCATTGTCTCCTAATTGTTGCTCTTCTCCCATTTCATCTACAGAATCTGATCGCCAAGTATGTACACTCACTCTATTATAATCCACAGTTCTATTTTGTATTGGTGGTGTACGTTGAATTGGCGGTGGAATTTGATCTTCTCTATTGTTCCTTGTATTCATTCTTGAAGATTCCCCCATCTCGTCTCTCCTTTCTCCAGCAAGTCTCCTACTCCTTCTAATAGTTGTTGGTTGTTTTGATGCATGTCTTCTTCTAGCCATTTTTCAATCTTAATGAATTGTTGAAAATTATATGAAATTCCTTCCTTTTTATTCCATTTTTTTTCAAATCACAATATCAATCTTCAATCAGTCCCTGTTTCTAGCGCCATATGTAGTAGCAGGAAATCCCACACTACACCCCTCACTAGAATTCACACAATTAAGTCATTTTAAGATGAACAATTATATTCTTTATTGATTAAAACTCACTAATATTACAAGGTCGAAAGGAAAATACGCAAAGAACTTTACAACCGCTCTAAAATTTCTCTCTCCTAATAACTTGCTCCTCACCCCAAAAGGATCTCCCCTTTCATAAGCCTATTCGGCTCTTTATATAGGGCATTACATGGTGGATGACAGCTAAGCTGTCTTTTATTTTCGGATCTGACTTGCGACATTCTCGCAAGTGTACAAACGTTAAATCTCGCAACACTCCTAAATCTCGCTAAGTCTTCACATCTTTCTCGTGTTCAGGCTGTCGTCATCCGTTGCGTCATTTATATTACTCCTCTGCGACATTCTCGCAATGTGTCATTTATGGATTTCGCAAGGATCTTGGTGTTACGATATTCTAATCCTACAGCCGCAAAGACTGTTACAAAACCAAGAATAAACCACGGTTTTTAACGACAGACTTTGGAAGCGTTTGTTCTTCGCGTTCTTCAGTTATACACCAGCGGAAAAATATCATGTAACTTGACGATTCTTCACTCTGCTCTCTGCCCAAACCCTCCATCACTCTCCATCCCTTTCTATGAGTCCCCTGCACCCTATATATACTCGTCAGAACCTCCAAATATCGCATTAAACTCCCAAATATTTTCTCATAACTCGGCAGTGAAGAACAATATTCTCGGGAATATTTTTTTCCCAGAAATAACTCCACACGCTGTTTTATCGAGCAAAAATACTCCCAAGACGTCCAGTCATCGTCCAGAAGTGGTCAAACATTCAGCAGGCATGTGAAAACCTCTTGATCACATACGCACAACTCGGAATGGACTAACCAAAACCCGAGATACCCTGATTACTTCAACGCAAGAATCTAGACAATTCTATATGACAAAATGAGCCATATCAGGCCTGTTAATACCAGTCACATCATCCCAACAATTCTCAGCCATTGAGTCTCTTTCTATCCTGCCCAAAACGCGAACCCTAAATTCTGCCATTGATGAACACCGTTTCCCGCCAAACTGGAAATTTGAATAAAGAAGATGACCTCCCCCTAACAGAGATGGGGGTGCGAATAGCAGCTGACGCCCTAGGGTGCAAATAGTAAAGGAGATTCCCCTTAGTAATTGAGGTGCCCCTTATCCAAAACTGGGGTCTAAATAACATGTGTCCTTCGGGTGCTTTCGATAACTTTTCGAGCCGATTTTCCCAAAAAATACCTACACACACATAAAACACAATAATAAGTACAAAAATGAGCACTAACAATACAGAAAATTGAGGACAACTTAGACACAAAAGTGTTTTTATCAAATACCCCCAAACTTATTATTTGCTAGTCCTCGAGCAAATCTAATCTAGAAAATAAAATGACTACACTTAACACGTGCAAAGAAGCCGTTAAACCGCTAAGTGGCCCTAGCGGCAGAGTGTTGTCTCCAGGAGGGTTTACCGTGAGGTGTACCCACAAAACCTTTATACTCCAGACCCTAGCTATCTACGCAGAACCTTGGAAGGCACTAAAGAATCTCCTTGGTTGGCATACTCTCATTGACTACATGAGGAAGTACCCTGATACGAAATTCCAATTGTTGTACACGAGTTTGCACTCAAGCATACTAAAATTCATATATAAGTGACAGAGCTCTACTCAGATAGTTTCTGGACATCATAACCAGACCTATCCTAATGGACTGGGATACTGGTCTAACTAATATAAACACAGCCGGAAAATACAAGGGAACCAGCGGGTGATAATCCCAACTCTAGGTCAACACAACGGGCATATACAAGGGCACCAGTGGTCGACTTTATTGAATTTATTCCGGTTGGTCTAATGGTCTGGTCTCAATTCTCTCTTTTTTTTTAAAATTATTTTGGGTTTCTCTATCACTCTATTTCATCCTAGCAATCGTAACAACTTGAATCGTGTGCCCCACCAAATCACTTATAAGAAAATAAAAATAAAAATAAAAGGTGAAAAGGATTCAACGAGATATGGCGAAACTACCATTTTTTTTTCTAACACCTGAGCTCTGTGCTTTTCTGAATAGACTCTATAGATGTTTCCATCTAATCAGATTGGTTCATCAACTCCTGCAACCAAGATGTTCCCATCCACTTAGATTGGTTAGTGCCAACCTTAATAAACATAAATTTCTAGGCTCTGGAGTTTATTTATTGCAACTAAAAGCCAACAAAAAGTTTCTTCCCCACCCCCAAACTTAAATCTAACATTGTCTTCAATGTTCTAAAGATGAAATTAAAAGCATGAACAAGAAGAAACTGTTACCACTTGATGGATGGAAAAAGAAATAAGGAAGGATATTCACAGTAAGCATGAGCGTGGGTGCCTCCCAGGAAGTGCTAAATTTAAAGTCTTTAGCTAGACATTAAATACCTCAAAAAGGATTGTCACCTTCCAAAGTCATATAGCAATAGTCGAAACCATTGTGGGTCCATAAGACCAAATAGAGCTGACACAAATATGAGACAACTGCACTGGTTCAGAAAAATGAAAAGAAGGAGCACGTCCTCAACTAAGGTTTCTGTCAAGACAACTGGTTTTATCTGAGGCGCGTAAAGTCTTGATAAATAGATTCATCTGAAAAATGGGTCTATAATACCTGGGTCACCTCCTGGACAGTATCAGGAGGATCGAGTTGTGGAGTCTGAATAGACTCAAGTAATATCTCAGACGCACAAGGCGCGAGTCCCAAGTTAGGGACTCTAATTAGGGATACGTGACAATCACAAGAACCATCACTACCCCCAAACTTAGGGTTTCCATTACTCATAGACAAACCTCTAACTATTGCTTGAATTTCCGAATCTTTAGAGTCCTTAAAATACTCAAGAGATTCTTATATTTCTCTACCCCCAAACTTAAGGTCATCATTACTCTCAAAAAAAACCTAAAACTATTGCCTGAATTTCTGGGTCCATAGAATCTTTAAAATACTCAAGAGCTTCTTCTAAAGATTGATCACACATCTGATCTAAGAAAATGGTTTCCTCAAAATCATCTAGAGAATCTACCAGTAAAGTATCAATCCAATTATACTGAACTAAAGTGCTAATCATATTCACTTCTTCTAAATCATCTTTCTCAGAAGGTTGTCTAGTAACATTAAAGACATTTAGTTCAGTGGTCATATTACCAAAGGATATGTTCATAAGACCAGTCCTACGGTTGATGACAAATAAGTTATTGTGGCTAAAAATGGGCGACCTAAAATCACCGGGATTTGAGCACTTGGGTCTGAGCAGTGGGTGTTTAGAACAACGAAATCCACTGGATAAATAAACTTATCAACCTCAATCAGAACATCCTTTATGACACCACGTGGGACTTTGACATACCTATCAGCTAATTGTAGCGTCATTTTAGTCGGTTTCAACTTACCAAGACCTAGCTGGGTGTATACATGATACAGGAGTAATTTAACACTAGCTCCTAAGTCAAGTAAAGCTTTATCGACCATTTGATTACCAATCGCACAAGATATGGTGGGACATCCAGGGTCCTTATACTTAGGGGTGTTTGGTTGAAGAATGGAACTTACTTGGCCGCCTAAAAGGCTTTCTTTTGGACATTAAGCTTACGCTTTCGTGTACAAAGATCTTTAAGGAACTTGGCATAAGCGAGGCATCTGCCCTAATTGCTTCTAACAAAGGAATGTTGATGTTCACCTGCTTAAATGTTTCCATTATCTCGTTGAAAGTCGACTCCTTCTTTGTTGGGGCTAACAAATGTGGATATGGGGCTCTAGGAACATAAGTAGTCCTATCAGAAATTTCTTCGGACTCCTTAGAGATTGTTTCAGTCTCCTCATCTACGGGTTTCTCTTGGGAAGTAGAAGGTGGAACTACAGTATGTCCACTAGGCATGTATACCTTATTGTCTACTATTTTACCGCTCCTAAGGGTTGTTAAAGAATTCACATGTTTGTATGATTTCTCTCCTTTGGGATTAGGATCAGTATGCCTAGGGAACCTTCCATCTTCTCTCTCATTTATAAACTTAGCTATTTGGCGGACTTGAAGTTCTAATTTAGCAAGAGACTGGGAATTATTCTTAAAATTCTGCTTGGTTTCCTCTTGAAAATTAACCTGGATCTTTACTAACATTTCCTGGCTTTGTGATAGCATATCCCGGCTCTTTCTTAATATACTAAGAGATTCCTCCAAGCTAGTTATTCTATTCTCGAGATGGGTTCCGGGCCTGACTCGAAGAGTTCTTAGTATAACCAAAACTCGGGGGAGGCCGAGAATTACTAGACTGGCCTTGATTCTGTCCCTTAGACCAAGAGAAATTAGGATGGTTCCTCCAACCAGGGTTATAGGTCTCTGAGTATGGGTCAAACTTCTGATGGTTTTCAAACCTAGAGTTGTTATAGACAACATGGGCTTGTTATTCACTAACATGTCCTTCCCAAAATGAGATATTAGGTTCTACTCCACAATTAGAGACTTGAGAGTCTCTAATCCTATCATCAGGTTCAACAAGAGACCTATGTTTAGGATGATTCAATTCCAAAGCTTCTAACCTTCTAGACAAAGCAGCAAACTTAGCATCTGAACCGAAGCTTGTATCTACCATATTGGTGCTACTTCTATTGACCAAGAGTCTCTTAGGGGGTGGAACACAAGGTTCTAACTGTTTGGATTTTTCAGCAACAACTCCTAAGAAGGTAAAAGCATCATCGGCATTTTTACTAGTGAACTCACCAACGCACATAGATTCGACCATGGCTTTGGTCGAATAGTCTAAACCATCATAAAGAATCTCTACTAGTTTCATTTTCTCAAACCAATGGTGAGGACATTCGGATAGGAGATCATTGAATCTCTCTAAAAACCTATAAAGAAATTCTCCCTCTTGTTGCATATTGGAGCTAATTTTCTGCCTAACAGCTGCAGTTTTATGCTTAGGGTAGAATTTCAAATAGAAAGCAGCAATAAGTTCCTGCCATGTTTCTATGGATTCAGATGGTAAGTTGTTAAGCCAGGTCTTGGCTTTATCTCTTAAGGAAAAGTGAAACATCTTAAGTTTCAAGACTTCATCAGTAAGGTCCTTAATCTTAATTGTTCCACATATTTCTTCAAAGTCCCTAATGTGAAAGTAAGGGTTTTCATCATCTTTTTCTAAGAATATAGGGATCATCTGAAGAATACCAGGATTCAACTCTAAATTAGACGTAGAGGCTGGAAATTTAATGCATGATTCCCGGTTGGACCTAGTTGGGTACATGTACTCCTTCAAAGTTGTCATTTTTGGCACAGTAACAATCCTAGGGGTGAATTCCTCACTAAGACTTAAATTCTCAAAACTGAAGTTTCCAAAAATAGGGCTCTCCAAAGAAGAGTTTTCGAGTTCCCCGTTTACAAAATAAGAACTTCTAGGCTCTTCACTAATCAAACGGCCAAAATTATCTCTTTTCCAAGCACGCTCTCTAATGGACCCGGGCATACACTAGAAAAAACAAAAAGAAGAAAAATAAATACTAACAGGAAGGGAAGTTCTATGCAAACACAAACAAGGCTGACTCCACCATAGCAAACCTACTGATTTCTAGCAAACAAAAAGCATGATGGCTCCACTTAGATTGTTTCTAGACCAGCTTCTAATCCCTCGAAATGGAATTCGTTACAATTTAAGAAAACCCCTCTGGAATCAGTCCGAGTTAAAGTAAGCTAAATAGAGACGAGAGAAGCTCGGTGGAGCTTTGATACCCAAGGTCTCACCTAGGCATTACAAGGCGGCGCATTCAACTTACAGAAACCATCATGAACTTCGAAGTATGCTTAAAAGAGTAACCAATATTTTTCGAAAGACTTTCCTATTAAGCTCGTCACCCTATCGGTCTCGTTCTAGTTAGTATTTTAAGCTTGGGTTCGCGTTTGGTATCGTTTTCCTAAGGCGGGCAAGAAGAGAACGGTGATGAAATCCGAAACCTTATATTGTATGTCCAGGCCTTGCCATTTACTAGGAAATTAAAGCAGTTGTATTCAGTTCCTCGACATATATGCAAACGAAGACTGACAGGGGATTCACGGGTGTTTCGGTAAACTTACCTCCCGTACTAGACGGGCGAAGAACCGTTATAGTCGACTCGGGCCACAACTCCTATGTCATGTACGAACCCGAGGGGCCGAGGAAATATCGTAATTTCTGTCCTTCTCTGCAAACAGTTTAATATTTAATATACTGCCATTCCGTAGGGTTTAAAAATAAAATAATGTCCAAGTCCAAAGTACAAAAGTCCAAAAAGTGAAGTCCAAAATAAAAAGAAAATTAAAACAATAGAGAATATCCTAATACAGTTTTTAAAAACTAAAAAATAATAAAAACAAAAAATAATAAAATTTTCTCTCTCTTTTTTTTTAAATTTTTTCTTTTCGCGTTGTCTTTTGACACCAAATATTTAAGTAATCACCAAAAGCTTTGGCAACTCCTTTTTCTTTCGCTCCAAATTCCAAAAATCTGTAATGAAAACACAAATACCCAAAAATGTAAAATAGAACAAAAATACTAAAAGTAAAAACCTAAAAAATAAATCTAAAAACTCTAAACCTAAAGACAAGGCCGCGTTGGCGGCGCCAAAAATTGATGGTTATTTTCAATGATGTTATAGTACAAGGTTCGTTGAGACTTGTGAAGGTTCGATTTTTAAATTTAATAAAACTAAGAATATAGCAAACTCAAATATAAAAAGGTGTTTGTGGAAATTATGGAGAGGATGGGGCTAGGAATTCACCATTGGCCGATATTAGTGATTTAATAAAATAATAATTATGCAACCCAGCATTCAAATTGATTCTAATATTATTGACTAGACATGTAGATTTCCAAAAGAATAGATGTTAATCCAAGCATAGAACATCAAAACGCTAAAGCAAGCATATTCTATCAAGAGAAAATACACCCAACTAATCAAAATCATATAAACAATTTTTAGTTCAATGCAAAAATCATAATAGAGTTGTTATAATTAATTAAAAATAGAAATGTACCACTTTTACCGAAACAACGGCTTCCTCCATAGCCCCAAGGATTGGGTTTAACTGATCATGTTGGAAACACACTCAATATATGATTTCATTGCTCAAAGTGTTTACAAATGATGAAAAGGAGACAAAAATGGTTAAAAATCAGGAATTGCAACGCTTGTGAGTCGTTGCAAATACACTGTTACAATGAACGATAGTTGAAAAGTGTTGTTGATTGTCGCCGCAAAGACTGTTGCAAAACCATGAATAAACCACAGTTTTTAACGACAGACTTTGGCAGCGTTTGTTCTTCGTGTTCTTCAGTTATACACCAGCAGAAAAATATCCTGTAACTTGACGATTCTTCACTCTGCTCTCTGCGCAAACCCTCCGTCACTCTCCATTCCCTTCTATGAGTCCCCTGCACCCTATATATACTCATCAGAACCTCCAAATATCGCATTAAACTCCCAAATATTTTATCATAACTCGGCAGTGAAGAACAATATTCTCGGGAATATTTTCTTCCCAGAAATAACTCCACACGCTGTTTCTCGAGCAAAAATACTCCCAACACGTCTAATCATCGTCCAGAAGTGGTCAAAAATTCAGCAGGCACGCGAAAACCTCTTGATCACATACGCACAACTCGGAATGGACCAACCAAAACCCGAGATACCCTGATTACTTCAACGCGAGAATCTAGCCAATTCTATCCGACAAAATGAGCCATATCAGGCCTGTTAATACCAGTCACATCATCCCAACAATTCTCAGCCATTGAGTCTCTTTCTATCCTGCCCAAAACGCGAACCCTAAATTCTGCCATTGACGAACACCATTTCCCGCCAAACTGGAAATTTGAATAAAGAAGATGACCTCCCCCTAACAGAGATGGGGGTGCGAATAGCAGCTGGCGCCCTGGGGTGCAATTAGTAAAGAGATGGCTGATAGGTGTAGAATACACCGTATTTACTATCTAGAGTTTATGCTTTCTTTGCTATTTTTCGTGTGAATTTTGTATTTTACGCTTGTTTTGAGTTTTGTAGTTACTTTGGAGTCGCACAGAGGAAAAGAAAAAGAAATCATCAAAATTGAGCAAAAAGGGCAAACTTGTCATTTTATCAAGGGCGAAGACTATATGGAGCCCAGCCAAGGTTAAGGGGTGACTCAAATTACTGAAGGAAGGACAATAATAGTTAAGGGGAGGTCAAAGAGGTGTCCCTTATCCAAAAGAAGTGAGTGAGAATAGCACTTGGGGTGTACTTAGTGGGTGTTTGAATCCACCCATACCCTAAGCCCATCCACCCATACCCTAAGCCCATCTACCCATACCCTAACCGTACCCGGACCCATACCCTAACCCGGATCCAAACCCAGCTTTCATATCCAACCCTAGACTCGAGAAATCATTCAATCATTTCTTTTCACCTGAGAGTTAGAAACAAACAGCCATGGCTGCCGCTGTGAAAATTGGGTCTGAGCTCGATGTTGAACAGGGAGAAGAAATTTAAGATGTTAATCTTCTTTGTTGAGAACCCGAGAGATGAGAGAGTGATGGGTGTGAATCGGTGATGAGATTTGCTGGAATCGATAGATTCAAGAGCTATAGAATGAAGAATTAAGAGATGGGTTCTGTGAAGATGTAGTATGTTCTTTGCTCTTTGAGATCGAATGAGAAGAAAATAGGGTTTTGGTCTTTGTGTGAAACGTGAAGCAATGAGTTCAGGGGAGAGTTGATGTGGTGGTTGAAGGTGTTGATCATTTTGGTGTTGGGTGAGTTGAAATTGGAAAGAAATTCTGGTGGAGTTGAGGGCTGTAGCTGAGAAGAGATCAGAGATTGAAGCAGAGTTGAGAGAACAGAATCGAGGATGAATTTGCCGCTGTTATGAAGCTCAGAGATGAAGAGATGGGTTAATGGCGATTTGGGTTTGAGATTCAATTGAGTTTAAGGGGTTGGTGGTCTTGTTGAAGAATTGAGAATCCATGGGTTTGATTCAGATTAAGTGAATGGGTTCGAGGTTGAAACTTGTGAGTTGGTTTAGATGGAGGCAATAGAAGATGTTCATGAGGTTGTATTCAGTGAGATGGGTTTCTGTGAATCTCCAACTGCTGAGCTGAGGACTGAATGTATGAGCAGATAGGTTGAGCTGAGGATCCTTGTGGAGGTATGAAGACTCGGTTATCTGGCCAGAGATGCAGTTGAGGTTGCAGCTGCTATTGATGGCTCAGGTTGAGGATCAATTCAGGGAAGTGCTGAAGGTTGGCCTGTGGTGTTGAACTCAGGGTATAAATGGGCTTTGAGTCAGGTCAGGTGCAAGTTGGTGGTTGTTATGAACGCAGTGCATGGATAATGGTTATGATGCCGTGAGAATATGGAAGAATTTAAAGTTGAGCTGAAATTATAGAAATAAAATGGCTCGAGTATGATGTGCTTGATGAGCAGCTGGAAGTGAAGATTTTGCTTGGATGTACTCTAGTGCTGTGTTGTAGGGAATTATAATGGGAAAAACTATTACAGCTCAAGGAGATGGCAGGTGCAATATAAGAACGGAATTAAAAATGCAGGTGATTGAAGCCGAAATGTATGCTTAGGTGAATGAATGTGGAGAATGTGAAAGGCTAAGTCGAGCTCACTTGAGAAAGATAACTAATGGGAGTTGTTGAATTGAGTGGAATGGACTTGGAACATGGCAAAGATATAAAGGCTTGAGTCGGTCTTTATTAAGTTCACGGTGGTTGAACCGGAGGGAGAGTAAGGAACCTGGATGGTATTGTGTTGTGTTTGCATTGAGAAGATATGGTGCTTGTTGGTTGTGGTCGATAGCAATGGCCGGAGCTGAAAGTGTGATCTTTGGTGGAAGTGCGAAGTGAAGCGGCTCGGCTGGATCGACTCGAGTCAACTGACTTAGTTGACTCCGAGTTGACTCAGTGATTCACTCTCCTGCCTTGACTTGTTGACTAACAGTTGACTGACGGCTGACCTACTTTGATCGTTAGTCCTAACGGAGGACTGACGGAATATTCCATCGAATATTCTCCGACGGACAGAAATTTTCAGGCGGCCGGCGGCGACAATTCCGGCCGATTTCCGGCCATAATCCCAGTTTTCCGGCGAGCCAAAAATTCCAAAATTTTCTATGGACTTCTCTCATGGGTGTGAAGACTTGGGCTAGGAATTGGATGGAGAATTGGACTCAAATTTGGAAAGAGAAGGTGGAAGAGTTGAGAAAAGCTTGGATTTGGAAATTGAATTGCAAAAGGAAAAGGATTCTAATCCTTAGAAGATTTGGAGAATTTTGAAGCCTATAAATAGAGAAGTTTTCTACAACTTCTACACACCTCTCTACACACACATCACTTGTGTTTTTGCTTGCTTTTCTAAGATTTTTCTTTTTAACTATTTGTGTGAACTCTTGAAAATTCTCCTTTTAATTATTATTATTTGTGTGAATTTCTAAAACATGAGTAGCTAATTTTCTTATTGATTGAGGATGAATTCCTAGTTCTTAACATATGATTTAAGTTTTTGTTTTAAAATTCTATCTTGAAGTTTTTCACATAATTATCGTTTGTTTTTACTAATAGGAGTGATCTTAAAGACATTCATGATTGATTGATAGATTGTTTGGAGTGCACGCTAAATTGATTTGTTAATTCGATCTAAAGCTAGTGAAAGTTAGGAGATAAGTAATCGTTTCTTGACTCTTTACATAAGTAGCAAACACGAGACCTTGCGGAGGGATTCCGTGGAGCAATTGTGTGTAGAAACAACGTTAGCAAGTAGACCTTGAGCTAAGAGTCTAACTACTAATATCAACCTAAGAAATTCACAAAACTTAATGCATGAGCTAAGTTACATCTAGGTTGAGCTAATTCTAGGTGGCTTGGTGATTAGAATCCGGTAGTCGAGAACTTCCGTGTCCGGTGATACAAGGGATTTAGGGGTTTAGCACTGAGCTAGCTGCTTTACCTACGGTTGGTGATAATTTGTGACTAATAACAAGTAGAATAGAACATAACTTGATTCATTGTTTCGTAACGAAGAAGGATTCCTTGATCTCGTCTCTCTTATTGCTTTCATCTTTCAACTTTCGATTTTAATTGCTTTGTTTATTTTTCTTTTGCTTTTTACACCCCCCTTTCGTGACAACTTTTACAACTAAGATCTCTTGCTCCTCGTGGGAACGAACTTGACTTCCATTATATTATTTTTTAATTGAGTGGAAATATTGAATTAATTTGATTGCACCTACGACACGCATCAATGGCCCTTAGTAATTTAGGTGCCCCTTATCCAAAACTGGGGTCCGAATAACACGTGTCCTTCGGGTGCTTTCGTCAACTTTTCGAGCCGATTTTCCCATAAATGTTTATTCCCAAAAAATACCTACACACACATAAAACACAATAATAAGTATAAAAATTAGCACTAACAATACAGAAAATTGAGGACAACTTAGACACAAAAATGTGTCTATCACCAGCATCACCCATATCAACAGCTCTATCTGAATCTTCCTTCCTGTCGAGCCACAGCTTCACTGGAAGCAATCGAACCAACTCCGATCCAATCAATAGTCACCATCCCATCTTCTCGATAACCACCAACTCCCTTATTTCTCGTTGTTGCTCTATTCTAATAGTAACCAAGCTAGCTCTACCTCACGAGAACTCTTCATCAATCACCGACAGTAATAGTTCATTACAGACTCGAGTTTTTCATCAACCACGATTAACTCAGCGAAACCATTCTCATTGGTATTATTGTGCTCTTGTTTTCCATGAAAATATATGGATGGTAGCACGCAAACTAGACCAGAGTACTGGTCATGAAAATTAGAGGAGAAAGAACAACTCTTTGTTGATCGCAGGTTGCATGGGGACGATGGTGTACCCTGGCGAAGCCTACATGCACCTTTAATATTCCAATACAACTGTCAGTCTTGTAAGATTGATACTTCAGTTCCTTCCGTGGCTGCCCTGAGTAATTCTACAAGCGCCTTTATCAATATCTGAATTTCAGCCACCCCCTAGTATCTCCAGCGACTTCCTTTAGCACTTCCGGTTTAACTGTCAGTTTAGAAGAACCGACGAACTTAACTTCTCGTTTCGCCCATAACTTCTTCATATGATATCGGAATGAGCTCATTCTTTCGCCATTGGCTTTGTATTTTCATCCTCTTCGAGATGATATCAAGGACTCTTGTATTTGAACGAGTTCCACTTGGTCTTTGGCCCTTCTCCGTTTGCGGCTAACTTCTTTTATTGCACAATTAAGTGCAAATTCACTTCTTTTGGATGATTCACCTAGCAAAACATAAATAAGAGAAAACAAGAGTAATATACAATAATTTGCAAGAATATATAGCAATTACTGGCATGGATTCGACACTAAATATATGCAAAATATGCACATAAAAAATTCCCCCACACTTGCCTTTTGCTAGTCCTCGAGCAAACTATCTAAAATACAACAACTCCATGTCGTTGAGGATACGGTTGCACTTAGCATGTGCAACAGGCCTTTAAACCCCTAGGTGTCCCTAGTGGACGAGTTATAGTCTCGTGAGGGTTTACCAAAGATATACCCACAAAACCTGCTCCAACTTCAAAGCGTTCCACCTTCCCAAGCATCCAAAGAGCTATGAGGACATAGAGTTTCTGCATGCTAGTAATAAGAAGTTAGAAATACAAAAGAACATATTCTCATTCTTAAATGTTGAGTCAGAAATAACCACACCATAATGAGAGAACGCGTGTTTGAGAGCGACCAATAATCATTTCTCCTCGACTTCTGCCTCACTTAAACAGATTTTATGATAATTGTACTCAAAAAGATAGCTTTTTTATGGGTCTCACATGTGTGTAGTTAGGAATGAAGAAAGTATCCTACACACGTTGAATGGTGGGAAGGAAACCTTCCGAATTATTTGTGGAGACTCCACAAAATCGTGGAAAACAAAAATATTTTTCTGATGATCTCTAAGAAAGGAAATCAACCATTATTATTAAAAATAGAGGATGAGAGTACTTACCACCTTCACATCTGATTGCAATGATGATAACTGTAGGATCATAATATCGCAACGCATAGGGCTCGCGGGATCAATAAACGACGGTATCGCGAGGGAGTCGCAGGAAACTAAAATAAACGACGCGATGGGAAATAACGACACACAAAACAACTGAAAGACATGAAACCTGGCGAGGGATAAGAAGTGTCGCGAGATTGAATAGTTGTACACTGGCGACACTTCGCGAGATATTCCCGAAAATAAAGGATAGCTTAGCTGTCATCCACTATGTATTACCCTATATAAAGGGTCAAGTGAGTCTGTAAAAGGGGGGATCTTTTTAGAATTGTAAGGCAAGTCATTAGGAGAGAGAAAGTTTAAGAGTGTTTTAACTTCTAAGTGTAATTCTATTTTCCTGTGTAAACACTTCGTGAATTCAATCAATAAATGTTCTTGATCTTACATCTTCTAATGGATCAATTAAGCAAAATCGAGTAAGGGGTGTAGTGTGGGAAATCCTGCTACTACATATGCGCTAGAAACAGTGGGGCGTGCAGAGATTGACGTAGAAATTGGAAGGAATTTGGATTGATGAAAAAGAGATTTGGAGAAGATACTCAAAAATTCATTGGAAAAGAAAAATGACTAGAAGAAGAAATGTACAAGGGCAACCAACGATTGTAAGAAGAAGTGGGAGACTTATTTGGAGAAAGGAGGAATGAAACAGGAGAATCATCAAGGATGAATAGGAGAAATGATGGAGAAGATCAAAATCAGCCACCAATCTCCCCCGTAGCGAACACGGCCGAGGATTATGATAGAGTAAGTGTACATACTTGGAGATCTGATTCTGAAGACGAGAGAGAAGAGGAGCAGCAGTTGGTGAACAATGGACAAGGAGGAGGAGAGCAAGAAATGAATGGAGAAATGAATCCAGTAATTGAAGAAATCGCAAAGCATTAGAAAGATTGAGACAAACAATACATGAGGAGAGACGGCTAGAGGCAGAGGAATGAGCAAACTTGACAAGACAGAATCATGAATTGAGGATGGAAAATATGAGGTTGCAAAGTAGGAGATCTAGAAGTAGCGTGAGATCAAGTTCAAGATCGAATGGAGAAGAAAGAAGGAGAGTTTTACCAACAGAAAGCACCGATGAAGAAACACAAAATCCGAATATAGATCATGGCGAGAGAAGAGAAGAAATAGAAGATCGTTATATTCCTCAGCCCGAAAATCTTCAAAATGAGCGGAATAGGGAAAATCAAGGAAACATGCAACTCCAAGAAGTGAATGACCCAATTTCTTGAAGGGAGAATAATCTTGCATGGGAGAGAAGAATTGAGAAGAAACCGAGAGATCGAAGATGACATTGAGAGACACTACATTGAACAAAGCGCGACTAGCTCGCGAAAGAGAAAGAATGAGAGCAGAAATGGAAAATCAAGAGATGGAAGAAGCAATCCCGTGAATAATCATGACAACCGCGAGAGAAGAAGGGAACAAAATCGTACCAATAGAAATATTAATGAAGAATATGAGAGGGTGCAGATGATGAGAGCCGAGAGGCAACCAAGAAGAGAGAACAACCGATATACTGGCGTGCGAATTGACGAAAGAACCGAAGAAGAGCGTCGCGAGGAAAGAAGAGGAGAAAATAACGAGCAGAAGGTCAAAATAGGCACGAGCGAAGAAGGAGAGAAGCAGAGCTCAAAAGACCAGTAGAATCAAATTACGAGGCAAATGAACAAATCTTAAGAGAACTAGCCGAAATGAGAGGATTACTTTGAATAGTAGAAGGGAAGGAGGAAGGAGACAAGTTAGACGAAGCCATTGCGAAGCCGCGAAGAATCCCTTCACGCTAGAAGTACAGATGGGAGGAATACCTCCTAAGTGCAATCTACCCGCATTAACCAACATCTTTGATGGAACAACCCGTGCGATACAACATATTAAGGCTTATATGAGATGTATGTTACAATGGGAGAATCATGATGCCATATTGTGCAAATATTTCGCGTCAAGCTTAATAGGAGAAGCACTAAAGTGGTTTGAAAGTCTACCAAGGAACACAATCACATCATTTAACCATTTACAAGCCACATTCCCGGGAGCATACATAAGTAACAACTCTTCACGACTGTGTATTGAAGATGTATTTGGGTTGAAACAAAGGGTTGGCGAGAGCTTAAGGCAGTTGACAATAAGATGGAGAACCATGTGTAGCGAAATGGCAGACGGGTTGAGGAGAGATATCTCATCCTCTCATTTGTGAATGCTCTCTTCGCGACTAACTTGTTATACATTCAAATTTTTAGAGTCAAAAATACAATCACGATGGCAGAATCTGCGAGAATTACGGGAAGAATATATTGCCTTAGAAGAAAGAGCAGAATGAAATGAATTCTTATCCATCGCGAACACAAGCTCTAACGCTCGCGAACGCAAGCTTGCTGCCTCAATTCATAAATACAGTGGCGAGCACTTCGCAAGGACAGCAAGTAAGGAAAGCTTATGAGGGACAGCAGAAGATAGTAGCTATGGGAAGCCATGATCAGGAGGAATTTGAACAAGAAAGGAACTACTATAACCGTAACAGCAATAATAAGGTTCAGAGGCTAGACAATGTGCAAGAAACTTATGGTGGACGAAGGCAATATAACCATGGAGGGCAAGAGAAGCCGCGAGAATAGTATGGGAACCAATTAGGATGCCTCCACCGAATGCTAGTGTGGAAAAGATCCGGGAGGCTATACTCGTGATGGAAGAAGTACCAAACACCTTGGAACGCGGGGATGGAACCACCACCAAAGGCGACGAAGTCATGAGTTTTGTTCTTACCATCGCTTTCATGAACATCAAACAAACGACTGCAGAAACGTAAAGAGAATTATTCTCAGGATGATTGATCAAGGGAAGCTGAATCACTTTCTAAAAGGAGAAGAAAAAGGCCGACATTACCACCACCACCATAAATGCACGAACAGTGTCAGCGAAAGGAAAGGAAACATTTGTGATAGAAATCGGAACGAAAGCCAAAAATTTGAATTGCAACTCTATCGTCCACTCTTATCGCACAATCGAAGATTTTCATGACAACGTGCTCAGTAGAGTCTTTGCGAGAGATGCAGATGATAAAGAAATAATGAGCCCGGCGAGAACGACCTTGATTAGAAAAGTGGCAGCTGAAGACTATTTCTTTCTCTGCAGATGAAGTGCCAAAAGCAAGAGAAACACATGATAGCCCGTTGGTTGTGAAACTAGAGATTAACCCGAAACCAGGTTGATGGAGAAGATGATGAGGCGAGAAGCTTGCCAGGCGATCAACCGAATCTTAATCGACACCGGAAGTTCGGTGAATATTCTCTTCTACCATACTTACAAGACGATGGGAGGAAAAGATGAGGATTTGATCCCCTCTACATACAAGATATATGGCTTTAATGGCACTGCAAACAAACCAAAGGGAGAGGTTCACATGAGAATACCTCTACAAGGATTATCAACTGGTATTTTATTCTGTGTGGTTGACGTGGAATCTCCATACAATGCGCTGATTGGGAGGCCATGGCTTCATGAAATTTTGGGAGTTGCGTCAACGTATCATCAATGTATTAAATTCCCACATCCAAATGGCATTGGTATTATACATGGAGATTGGAAGGAGTCTCAACAATGTCATGAAGTAGATGTAGAAAGCTGCGAAGAAAGGAATGCCAAAAGAAAAGGTTGGAAACAACATGTGAGAGATGAGCAGAGAAAGGAAAAATTGATGGTGGATGCCATAGAAGTAAGGACTGAACATACCTCGCGAGGTGAATGCCTAGAGACAGGCGAATATTATGGTAATAAAGAAGCAAAGGATATGGGGAGCAAAAGGCATAAGAAGTGAATAATCAACAAAAACAGGAGAAAAAGTAGCAATTGAAGTAATGATGTGCGAGAATCTCGCAGCCAAGAGTATATGGGAATTCAATTAAGAAAGAAAAATGAAAATACATAATTGTGCGAATACTTCGCAAACAAGAATCAGCAAATAATGAAACATGAATGATTGAATGATTTAACAAATATGAATAAGTAAAAGAATGGGACGAACCTTTATGGCGTACACCCTAGTTCGCGAATAACATTTCGTAAGAGGCAAATGTAAGACCTAAAGTGCGTCATAATGGGGGTATCTCTCGACATGGCTCGGGGGAAGGTTACACCGCTCCCGAAGCTCCGAGTCATGGAAATTTGGGGCCTATGAAAGCCTATCCGGAAGAGGTACCTTGGATTCCCAACTATATATGTAGGTTATACCCTGGTTGGGCGACCGAGGGTCTCTTCTTAGGAGTCAGTGTATGCTCAAGGCGCCGGGTACACGGTTGAGCCTGAGTGCCCGGGATGGATGAACCTACCCTGGCCATTCTTGGCAAGTCTTGGCATATGTTGCACTCGCCCGAAGAAAACTCCACTTAGGGTGCAGCCTTGTAACCATAAACCCTATAGGTATAAGGGATAAGAGGCTGCGAAAACAACTGGTTGTTGTTAAGACCGGATGGGAGGAGCTAGTCTTGTATGGCCGATGTTTCGCCTCCTTGAAGGGGCAACCGGGGAGATGATAAGGGCGACGCTCTCCATTAGGGGAGTGTCAAAAGCAGACGCAAATGTCATGAGGCTTTGTTTTCGCAAGGAGACTTAGGCTTGTCATATTTGTGCAATGATCCTGAAGAGGCAATAATACTAACGCGAGGGTAAGACGAGATCAATGGGTCTTTACACGAAAGTGTACGGACGTCCTGCGATTTCGTCGCACGACGACAATGTCATGGGGCTTCATGTTCGCAAGAATATTTAGGCCTGTCATATTGTCGCAAATAAAACATCCTGCAGAGGCAAAAATACTTGAAAAATGATAAGGCAAGATCAATGGGTCTTCACATGCAAGTGTAAAGACGTCCTGCGATTTTGTCGCTATGAAAGGTGGCAGGGGAGGACCTCTAATTAGGGAGGTCTAACTTGGAAGTCCACACAAAAATGATAAGGCAAGGTCAATGGGCCATTGCATGAAAATGTAAAAGCAGCTTGCGACCTTGTCGCAACAAGAAAAAATAAAGTGAAGACCACCAAAAGCATAAGGCGACATTGTCGCAACGATACATTTTAATAACAATGATGACAAATAAGATCTTTCATCCGAAGATAAATAACAGAGGCAAGTATGGGAATGGGAAAGTGAAATATTGTTATTCATATTCCGATGAAAGAGTTATACATCAATAATGTTAGCCAATTATATTACAAGGAAGAACTACCAAGAAATACACCGTAATAAGGATACGTAAATGTACGAGATATTACAAGCGTAAAAGAAAACAAAAAGAGTTATTTCTTTGGCGATTCTTCTTCTTCGTCTGATTCTTCATCTGGTTATTCTCATCGCCTGAATTTTCTTCTTCGCCAGCCTCGCTATCGAAACGTCCGAGACAAAGTGATTCTCAGAACCTTTTCAAGGAGACAGGGATATGAATGCGAGGGATATTGTGATCCTTACAAACATACTCCATGCCTCCATTTGAAAACGAACAAGCATCATTGCTAAAATTCTCCACCGTCGTTAGAAATTGTTTCTTCAACTGGAATATCTATTCTCGCGAAGGGAGAGATTCTTTGCGTTTTGTTCTTTTTCGGTTTCGAGTTCTTCAATTCTTGCCGGAAAATTCCCGCGAGTTGTTCTTTCTCGATTCAAGCTCTCTAATTCTAACCCGAAGCCTCTTCTCAGATTCTCGCAAATAAGTAACAACAAGTTAATAATTTACAAGCAATATTACGTAAATAAGAAGTAGTAAGGTGTAATAAATAACCTTCTATATCAGATATCATATCTTTAATCAAGTAAGTATGCTCGGCGTGAAGACTAACATCAACACCTAGGTTATTCCTGGCATTATCTAAAACTTTCGCAGCCCATGCGAATTCATCGTCATTATTTATAACAAGGAGGGAACGAATTTGATCTTCTCGCTCACTAAGCAAGGAATTCTGGCGAAGCAATTCATCCCGCTCAATTTGTAGTTCAAGGAGAGATTTTTGAAATGTTGCTAATGCCTGTGCACCATTGTTAGCAATGCGATCTTTATCATCTATAAGGTCGCTAATTTTCTTCCTCAAAATTTTGATTTCTTTATTGGACTCGAGAAACATTCGTTTAAATTGGTTGGCAGCACTTAAACCAGATCTATGTTCAATTTCTAAAAGACGATATTTGGTCTGAAGTTCATTTAATGAAAGGGAGTTAATTTTGTTTGATGAACTACTTAAAGAGTCGTTGAGGTGAGCGAGAAGAAGGTTATTATCCATAGGATCGGGAAATGTATGGAGAAGGATAGCCTCATCGGAGAGATTATATACATCTGCGAAAGTAATAAGTTAGGTAGCAATATGCGACCGATAAAATAAAATTAGTGAAAGGAGGAAAAATTTTATACCATAAAGGATTCTTTGATTGGCGTTTTGAAGAGTGGACACCTTATCCTTTTGGGAGTTAAGTTCGGTGTTTAACTTTTGAATTCTCTCGTCTTTATCGCGAGATGACGAGCTTCTGGTCTCTAATTCTTGAATCTTCTTGCTCAATTGCAAATTCTTCTTTTCAAGATTGTTGCGCCTTCTCTCAAGGTCTGAGGCAACTACAAAGGAAGATCTTCCAACCTATAAAAGAAGATAGAAAAATCATTAAAACATATATATATACTAAACAATTTAAAGTTAGCAGGGAAGTATGCCTGTACACATACCAGAGACCCAAGTGCATTCAAAAGGTCAGGAGACACAACTCTAGAGACTCCATTGAATGAATTATTGCCTTCCAATAAAGCAGCATTACACACGTTTGCGAGAGCCCCACAAAGAGAAGCTAGGGAGCATCTCCCATTCCTTGGAAACAATCTGAGAAGATCTTTGGATAATTGATCCATGGAAGAATCGGTCGATGGAATCTTCTTGGCGAGAGAAGGATTCGATTCATGGTTATCCTCGTCGAAGATTCGAGCTTGAGCTAAGGCGAGAAGAGGATTGGACCTTTCGCTTCTTAGTTAAGGGGGCGGAGGATTTACCCTTGCGAGCTTATTTTGCCCTTACTTTTAGTCTTCGCAGCAATAGTTTCTTCAACTCCAACCTTCGCATACACGCGTAAAGATAAGAAATAGAGGCAACAATATTGTTTTAAATAAGAAGAAAGGAAGTGATTCTTACTTCACTGTAAGCGATCGAAGCAATGTCGAGTATCCTCCGACGGATCCTTTTTGTAGCTTCTTTTCAACCTTGGCTATCCGAAAGATTTCACAAACTCAAAGCAATTATAGAAAGAAAATTACGAAAGCCAAATTTGAAGTCGGAAACATACCTCTTTCTTCTTCTCGTGCCATTTGAATTCCCAAGGATGATATCCTCGCGAGATTCGCAGGAAGAATATGCGAGCCCGCGATGTAAGGACCATTTAAGATCAAGGGTACGACCCACCATTTCTCATCTTTGGAATGACGAGGAGAGGTATTATTGCACGGGTGCCAATCAATGTCTTGCATGAGTAATTTATCTTCAGAGACATTATCCTTTTCTTCAGACGAACGCCCAAATGAGATCTCGATTCACCATAGTTATCACCGAATAATTTTCAAAAAAAAAGTTTTCCACAAAGTGTATTTCTCAACAAGCCTATCTCCAAATCTGCGAATTTGGGATTTCGCGCACTAGGGTATAAAGATCCTTTGCCCGCACCGCGGTTCGCGAACTCAAGCATCAGGCGAATACAATCGCCACTTAATTGATAAACAGCGAGAGAATTTTTCATGGGCCAAAATTTCATAAAATAAAGGCAACTCAGATTGTACAAGGGAATAGGAAGTCCCGCGAGAAGTCGACCGAGCGAGACTATAATCTTTTGATCATCACATTGATGATCAGAGAAAAGATTTCTGAAAGAATGGATGAGGGTTCTTGATCAGAATGGTTGACGAGTAAAACCCTTCTCGAGCAACTTCGATGAACTTCTTCAAAAGAAGTTTTGTATCCACGATCGATGGAAGCCATTTATCAAGTATGGGAATGGATGGAAGATTGGAGATTAAAACAGCGCTAGAAAGGATGAAGAAAAGCTTTGCAAGAGAGGAGCGCAATTTGCGGAAGGAGAGAATCAAAGAAAAGTTGCAGAGACAAACTAAAAGATGAAAAGGAGGGGAAAAGAAAACTATATATAGGGGAAAAGAGCCTCGAGAAAAACGAGGTCATTTAATGCGAAGAGACATGAACGGTCAAGAAAAAGTGGTTGAAAGAGACGTGTCAAGAGAAGACATTAATAATCAAAATCCGTGTAAAAGTACAAAACTGAAGATTCTAAAGATAAGTAGTCGCGGCAACAATATTGTAAAAATCTCATGGTACTCTTCCCCTCGCAGGAGAAATATGAGGAGAGATAAGAGACGATACTTCATATATATCTCAAAGAAGCTCCGGAACTTCGCAAAAGAATAGAGGCAAGTACGTACTTTTCAAGTACAAAGTATTCTTCCTTTCGTTCCTTCATCAACAAAGATCAAAGATTACTACAACAACGGATTTTTCCTTCAAGATCGCTCTTCAAGCAATATTCAAGGAAAAAGAGGCAAGATGTAGGATCATAATATCACAACGCATAGGGCTCGCGGGATCAATAAACGACGGTATCGCGAGGGAGTCGCAGGAAGCTAAAATAAACGACGCGATGGGAAATAACGACACACAAAATAGCTGAAAGACATGAAACCTGGCGAGGGATAAGAAGTGTCGCGAGATTGAATAGTTGTACATTGGCGACACTTCGCGAGACATTCCCGAAAAATAAAGGATAGCTTAGTGTCATCCACTATGTATTACCCTATATAAAGGGTCAAGTGAGTCTGTAAAAGGGGGGATCTTTTTAGAATTGTAAGGCAAGTCATTAGGAGAGAGAAAGTTTAAGAGTGTTCTAACTTCTAAGTGTAATTCTATTTTCCTGTGTAAACACTTCGTGAATTCAATCAATAAATGTTCTTGATCTTACATCTTCTAATGGATCAATTAAGCAAAATCGAGTAAGGGGTGTAGTGTGGGAAATCCTGCTACTACAATAACACCACTCTCACAGCATCCAATAGAAACGTCTTCCTTCGGCTCATCTTCTTCATCTTCTTGGTCTTCGTCTTCGATCTTCAACTGCTGATGATAAATTCTTGAACTTCGTAGAACTCTGACAATTTGTAACTGTTTCTCTTCAATTTCCTTGTTGCTTGAAACTTTCTTATTTTTCTTCCCCATGGCCTTATTGAACAAATAACAACCTAAATGCAAATCTTTTTGTATTTTTTTTTGTATTTTTTTTTCTTTTGTTTTTTTTTTTATTTTTGATAAAAATATTGCAACTACACAAATAATAACAAAATTAAAATTAGCATGGCCATTAAAGAAGTACTTTACCACTTTGTTCTTCACAACTTGTATTGTCTTCGTATCATAAAATTCAATAACTCTCATCTTTTGATAATCTTCACTCTTGTAAATAAGTCTTCATACTTTAATATAAAATTCCGCTCCTTATATGTAAGTCTTCAACATGTATATAAAAAATCTTCTCATGTATATGTTTCTTTACTTGAAATTTCGCTCTTTATTGAATTGTTGCTTGTAAACCTTAAACGTCTTCAACTTTCCTTGTAGATTTTGATGTCTCTCCACTTGTTGATGATGATGGTGTTTCTATGGATCTTTTGTTGGCGAGAGACAGACTAGTGCTAACTGCAAATCAAACTACAAGAAGGTGGTTTTCATATATATACGTCACCCTCATGATTGACATAATTAGCACTCAAGAGATCAAACAGTAGTGCTTCTATTAGTGGGAGGTTGGGTAGCTCACCATTCTACCCGGAATTAACGTACGGTGACACACACTCAAAAGAAAGCTCTTTAGTCAGCTACAAAGAAAATTTGGTCTGGTGCCTCACTTGATATGAAAATAGGTAGTCTCCACTAATGATTGATCAGAAACTCTAATAATTCATTTCTCTCTGCTCCTAATTTGCATCACCGGCATGATTAAATCCATTATTTAACACTCTAACAAGCAAGAAATCCAACGTAGTTCCCTAACACTTCCAAGTTCAGTTATGTCGGTCAGAATTCTCTATGTAAACATACCTAGAAGTATGCTAGTGACTCTAAAATCTCTACAAGTTGAAGGTTTTATGAAAAAAAGTGAAAAATCTATATGCAAAATACTCCCCCACTCTTAAACTTCACATTGTCCTCAATGTGTAAAACCGAAAATTCTGAATTCTGACGTAACATAAGATAAAACGTAAACACTATACAAATTGGTAAGGAATTTGGAAAAAATCCATTTCACAAAAGTTGTTCATATACGTGTTTTCTACACAGTGTCAAAAGTGAACAGTGTTCCGATAAACGGTCTGACAGTTATGGTCTCTGGACTGAACTACGCGCAGTCTGAATTTTTCTGACGAAAAGGTATTCGTCATAATTCTCTTCTAAAATAGATTCCGGACTCAATGAAATTAAACATGGGGATTCAAATATCATATGAAAACAATAAAAACAAAAAATAAAAGGTTTTAAGATACAAAACCTATGAGTTACCTCCCATTTAGCGCTTAGTTTTACGTCCTCAGCCCGACTTGGCATTCTACAAACTACTCCTCCAGAGGGAGTACATCACGAAGCTCAATCACGTCCACATTCTCCGTAGGGAAGTTTTCGTAATATGGCTTTAATCTATGGCCGTTTACTTTGAATATCGTCCCTTTCGTGAGACTAGTAACTTTAACTGCACCATAAGGAAAAACATTAGTAACAACAAAAGATCCACTCCAACGTGACCTTAGCTTACCAGGAAACAACTTAAGACGAGAATTAAATAGAAGAACTCTTTGGCCCACAAAAAAAATCTTTCGTGAAATCATCTTGTCATGGAAAAGTTTAGTCTTCTCTTTGTATATCCGGGCACTCTCGTAAGCATCATTACGTATCTCCTCAATCTTATTAAGTTGTAATTTCCTATGTTTCCACGCATTGTCATAATCCAAGTTGCACATATTTATCGCCCAATAAGCCTTATGTTCAAGTTCAACTGAAGATGACAAGCTTTTCCATACACCAACCGATATGGAGACATACCAATCGGTGTTTTATACGCCGTTCTATATGCCCAAAGTGCATCGTTGAGTCTATAACTCCAATCTTTACGTGTTGTGTTAATGGTTTTCTCCAAGATGGACTTGATCTCACGATTTGAAATTTCAGCTTGCCCGCTAGTTTGTGGGTGATATGGCGTACCGACCTTGTGATTTATATTGTACTTCTTGAGAAGAGCATGAAAGGATTTCTTGAAGTGCGAACCTCCATCACTGATAACCACTCTTGGTGTACCATGTCTAGATAAAATATAATCCTTCACAAACTCACAAACAACTTGAGAATCATTAGTAGGGGTGGTTTTAGCTTCCACCCATTTTGAAACATAATCCACATCAAGAAATATATAAAATTTTCCATTCGAATTGACAAAAGAACCCATAAAATCAATTCCTCACACATCAAATACTTCCACAGAAATAATTGGTGTGAGTGGCATTTGATTTCGAGCACCTAGATTGCCCGTTTGTTGACATCTATCACAAGCTTTACAAAAAATGTATGCATCCTCAAATAAGGTAGGCCGATAAAATCCGCTCTCAAGGACTTTGAGAGCGGTACGTTTAGAACCAAAATGACCACCACATGCATAAGTATGGCAAAAAGTAAGGATGGATTGAAATTCAGAGTTAGGTACGCACCTGCGGATTATTTGATCGGAATCATATTTACACAAGTAGGGCTCATCCCACACATACTGCTTGGCTATCTTCTTAACCTTAAGCTTTTGAAAATTAGACATTGTACTAGGTACTTTCCTTGTAACCAAGTAGTTCACTATATCAGCGTACCAAGGTGTTGAATATTCAATTGAGAAAAGTTGTTCGTCTGGAAAACGATCTTGTAAAGGAAGTTCTTCTTCGGAAACAACAAGTCTACTAAGATGATCCGCAACAGTATTTTCAACACCTCTCTTATCTTTGATTTCATAATCAAACTCTTGCAATAACAATATCCACCGTATAAGTCTCGGCTTAGCTTCTTTCTTCTTAAGTAGGTACTTAAGTGTTGCATGATCGGAATACACAACCACCTTTGCACCCACCAAATATGATCTAAATTTTTCTAGTGCAAACACTATAGCCAAAAATTCTTTCTCGGTGGTAGAATAGTTAATTTGAGCATCGTTTAGGGTCCTAGATGCATAATAAATCACATGGGACAGCTTGTCCACTCTTTGACCCAAAACAGCTCAAGCGCGTAGTCACTTGCATCACACATTAATTCAAATGGAAAACTCCAATCCGGTGACTTGATAATCGGCGTAGCTTGTCAACAATTCTTTCAATTTGGCAAAGGTTTCTTTACACTCTTTGTTGAAGTCAAAATCAACCTCTTTTTGCAACAATTTGCACATCAGCATTGAGATTTTGGAGAAATCTTTGATAAACCGCATGTAAAAACCTGCATGACCAAGAAACGAGCGAATCTCCCTCACCGAAGTGGGGTATTGTAAGTTCCTTATTAAGTCTATCTTTTCTTTGTCAACTTTGAGCCCTTGAGAGGAAACGATGTGACCTAGCACTATACCATGGTTTACCATAAAGTGACATTTCTCCCAGTTTAAAACCAAATTAGTGTCTATGCATATTTTTAGCACAAATTCAAGACTATTTAAACAAATATAAAATGAATCACCATAAACACTAAAGTCGTCCATAAATACCTCAATGATGTTTTCCACGTGATCGCTGTCGTAGGCATCAAAAATAATTACACTTTCTTACTACTCAAAATATATTATGAAGCAAGGGCAAGAAAGGATCGTTCCCACAGAGAGGACTTAGGTTGTCGTTTGTTTCAATTTCTTAAATAAACAAAGGGGGGATTTTTTTCTGATTTTTTTATGGATCTAAAATAAAATAAAGCACAGAAATCAAGATGTTAAGGTATTGGTTAAGGATTTCCTCTTCAATCACAAACATGTTTCCGACACAATAACTAGAATTGATATTTTAATCTCAACTTTTATCAAAGGCCCTAGGATACCTTGATCGCAAGTTTATCCCGCAAATCTCCTCTTGTCATCAACAAACACATTAAAAGATGCGAATATGAATTCTAGAACAACCTAACGTGTAAAAGCACTAATCAAGTTTAATTCTCTGTATGCATTAAGTTCTATGAAACCAGGCCAATCAAAACAATCGAACGTGTAAAAGCACTAATCCGATTTAACAAAGGTTATGGTTCACATATGATTACAAGGATGCATCACTACAAGCTATAAACATATTTATGCTACTTGTAATCAGGAATTTATCACTTTTGCGTATAACAAATCCTAATCTAGCAATAGAGATGAAAGCAAACTCAATCGATTCGCGACTCGACTAAACAAACGTTCAAATCATGTAATAATATTAATGGTGAATCATAAACGATAATATGAGAGAAAACTAATTCATTGCATAAAAATCATGTTTGGAATTCCAACTTATTCCTTAACCAAAAGAAAGCTAACTCATGTTTATGGAGTTCATCCAAAGAAGAAATAAATCTATCATGTTCACCAACCCTAGAACAAAAGTAGAAGCAAAGATAATCCATCCCCTGGAGAAGTAGTCTCGGCTCTTATACCAACTTTCTCTTGTTTTCCAACTTCTAAATCTAGGCCAAATGTCCAGCCCATGATCACAACAGCTATTCAGGCCTCAAACAAATTATAAGCCCAGTAAATATTTAGCCTTTGGCCTCTCAGTTCCAGGGAAATGACAGCCTATTATCTAGCCTTCAACCATAGGCCTGCCAATGGAAGAATATCCGTCGGATATTTAGAAATCCGATATCCGACAGGTTAAGCACTACCGGATATTCGATATCCGATAATATCCTATAGGATATCAAAATCAGATATCGATTCCGATAGGCTAAGATGTTGGATATCCGATAATATCCGGTTATACCAAAAAAGCTTTAAAACCCTTGTAAAACATTTTCATAATTGACACTTATCGGATATTTATCCGACAATATCCGATAATATCCGATACTAAAATCGAAATTAGGACAAACTACAAATAAGTTCCTATACTATCGGATATCGGATATTAACATTTCGGATGGGGTCTAATCCGTTTCCGATATGTTAAAGAAGAAATATTCGATCTGATATCTGATATCCGATACAACGAATAAAATCCTATAGGATCTCGAATATTCGGAAACGGATTCCGGATATCAGACAAATATTGACAGGCCTATTTAACCACACCTCCAGTTCTATTCCCTTCAGCAGCTGCTTACAATAACCAACAACAGCATCATCCTCGACCATTCTGCAACTTCTACTAGCCTGCAATCTCAATTCAACCACCACTGCAACACCAACAATATCAATTTTTTTTCCCTGCTATCTTGGTTTCAAACAACTCACAATTCTGAACTGCAACCCATGGAAAACTCTAACCTTCACTGATCAATCCCAGCAAAAAAACACGAACCTCAATAGTAACTCCATATCCAGTTCAGTACCAGCACCGTAACTGCCTTCTTCTCAGCATAACACTCCTCAAACTACTTCGGCGATTAATTCTGATTCATGCCCATCGATTGCAGTCACAATCTTGTATCGCCAACCATCAAACCCTTGTAACATCCATGGCAGCACAATTTCTCAGCTAACTTTACTCTGTAAACATACCCAGATCAATACCACCACTTAAATCGCAGCTGCAACCATCTTCTTAGTCACCTCAAGCACACCAGCTCTAGACTGTAACTGCAACAACATCATCTGAAGAAGCTCATAACCACCAGCACAAAGCACCAACACCTGAAATCTCACAACTCCATCTGCAATTCAGTTCAGGAAACAATATACATCAACACACTTGAGCCAATCTCCATATCAAGCAGCACTTACTCAGCACAACCTGCACTTCTGCAACACAGCCAAGCTGCATCTTCAACTAATGCTGCACAGCACCAGGTCTTGCTATATCATTCATGGCAAAACTCGCAAGAAAACCTCAATTCTGTAATCAAACCCTCAATTCCATACCAGACTGAACCCATTCTTCACTATAAACTTGATTTCCATACGAACACACGCCTGCAATCACCAACACAGCAAGTTCCAATATCACTGCCAAATTTTCCAGATTCGAGTACCCAACATCACATGAGTGTAGGATCAGAATATCGCGACAACAACAATTCACAAAGGCAACCGATAACAACATTGCGAGTAAGTCGCAGAAGATTAATATGAATGACGACCGGATGACGATAGGAAGATATGAAATCTGGCGAAAGCTAAGAAGTGTCGCGAATACGAATACTTGTACGCCTGCGACACTTCGCGAGAAATTTCCGAAAATAAAGGACAGCTTAGCTGTCATTCACTATGTATTACCCTATATAAAGGGATGAGTGAATCTGTCGTGGAGAGGATTCCTTTCGGATTAGAGAGCAAGTCATTAGGAGAGAGAAACAGAGCGGATGTTAGTAAGATCTTAAGTGTAATTCCATTTTCCTGTGTAAACATTTTTAAGAAAATTATTAATAAATAATCATAATTGTTCATCTATTATCTTTTGAATGGATTGGTTAAACAAAATATAGTGAGGGGTGTATTGTGGGATTTCCTGCAACTACATATTGGCGCTAGAAACAGGGACTGAAGAAAGAAAGAAGGCAATCAGAATCATTCAAATCAAGAAAATGAAAGAAAAAATAAAATGTTAAATTAGATGAGACAAAGGAGAAAGATATGGAGTACAGTTCGGACACAAAGACAATGATTGATGAGTTTCATGAAAATATCAAAGGAAGAATACACAAGCGGGATTTTGAAGGAAAGAAAATCACAGATAGAGAGGTGACATTGCCTTTAGAATAATGGGAAAAGCAAAGGATAACATTCATGAGAGAGAAATATCTAAAGAAAATTTGAATCACACATCTCTTTGGTAATCACAATAAACGCGTGCAAAGGAGAAGAATTAGTAAAGGCAACGCAAACATGGACAGTAAATAGAACTTTAATCGATACGGGAAGCTTGGTGAATATCATGTTTTATCATGCTTACAAGAAAATGGGTTATAAAGATAAAGAAATGATTCCTACGGCCTACAATATCCATGGTTTTGGTAAATCCATAACAAAGGTTAAAGGAGAGGTGAAAATACGAATTCTGTTGGGAGACATCGAGACACGAGTAACCTTGTGTGTAGTAGATATGGAATCGCCATACAACGTATTGCTAGGGAGACCATGGGTACATGCAATAAAAGCAGTAGCATCAACATTTCATCAATGTATCAAATTTCCCACACCAACTGGAATCGGCGAGATTAGAGGAGATGTGGATAAAGGAAGGATATGTTATCAAATTGAAATAAAATATCATGAAGAGCAAGCAAAGAAACGAAAGTATCGCAGGAAATCGGCGAAAGCGACTAAAAAAGAAGAAGAATTTAGAGTTTACATGATAAGAGCAAAGGAAGGAAAAGGGATACCTAGCGAAATTTCGGGAGAAGAAAATGAACTCGCGAAAGAGTGGAAAGGACCAACCCCTATGGGAGAATCGCAAGCTAGCTACGTTGCGGCAGAGCAAACGAAAGAAGTGAATGTCGGAACTAATGAAGAGCCCAAAATGTTCAAGATTGGGACTAGTATGGAAGCGGATGAGGAAAAAGGATCGTAGAGATTCTTTGCGAGACTATAAGGATATCTTCGCGTGGAACATGGATGATATGCCAGTATAGACCCATCGATAGCTTGTCCAGATGGAAATAGATAAAAAGGTGAAGCCGTTCAAGCGAGAGAATTAGAAAAATCGCAATGACTTATCACCCCCAAATAGAAGAAGAATTGCAGAAAATGCTAGATGCGGGAATCATCGAGCCAGCAAAGTATCCCGAATGGATAGCAAATATGGTTATAGTCCCAAAGAAGAAGAAGGGGATAAGAATTTGCATAGATTTCACGATTTAAACAAAGCTTGTCCTAAAGATAGTTTTCCATTGCCGGATATCCCACAACTAGTCGAGTCGACAGCAGGAAATGAAAGAATATCATCTCTCGGGACGGGTATAAAGGTTACAACTGATTCCTCTCGCCGAGGAAGACCAAGAGCATCTTGCTTTTTCGCTCCCGAGAGGGTTATATTGTTATACAAAAATGCCGTTTGGTTTACGAAATCTTTGGAGCAACATACCAAAGAATGGTAGAAGAAGTGTTAGCGAGAATGGATACATAAAACACTTTGAAGTATACGTAGATGATATGCTCATAAAAAGTAAGAAAGCGAGAAAACCATGTACAAGATCTGAGAGAAATCTTTGAACAAATGAGGCGATTCAACATCAAAGTAAATCCGGAAAAATGTACCTTCGGAGTGGCATCGGGAAATTTTTGGGTTATATAGTATCAAAGGAAGGAATACAAGTCGACCCGTGAGAAAGTGAAAGCGGTTCGCGATATGCCAACTCTGCGACAATAAAGGATGTTCAAAAGCTAAATGGATTATTAGCATCACTAGGAAGATTCATCTCGCGGTCATCCGATAAGTGTAAACATTTTTTCAAAGATCCCGAGAAAGGGATCGAAGTTTAAATGGACAGACGAATGTGAGAAGGCTTTACAGGGAATCAAAGAACATCTAATGGAAGTATCCATTATGCAAAAAGCAGAGCCAGGAGAGGAATTGTTGTTGTATCTTGCGACAACGTCGCACGCGTTAAGCGCGATATTGCTGCGAATAGACATTTGGAGTAGAAAAACCGATTTACTACATCAAGTAAGACTTTTAATGCTGCAGAAAGGAATTATTCAAAGATTGAAAAACTAATCTAGCGTTAGTATATGCAACATTTAAGCTTCAGCATATATTTTCAAGCACATCTTTGTCGAGTGGTAACAAAAGTACCAATCGAATCAAGTAATGAAAAAATTCAAAAGATCGGGAAGAGTAGAAAGGTGGAATGCTCAAATAAGCCATTATAAACTCAAATATGAAATATTATCCTCAACCAAGTCACAGGTAGTCATGAGACTTTTTGCGAGAATTTCCTTTGGAAGAAGACGAGCAAGTGGATGAAATGATGGATGTAGAAGAAGAGCATGGAGACCCAAATGATTTGTTAAGCTGAACCAAATAGATGGGAAATATTGGTAGACGGATCATCAAATGGAGAAGGTAATGGAGTGGGAATTGTTGTGATTTCGCCGAGAAAGGCAATAAATTAGCTTTCTCATTTAGATTGGAGTTTGAATCCACCAATAATGAAACGGAGTATGAAGCTATAATACATGCTCTAGATTCGCAATAGAAATGAAGTTAGAAAATGTGAGGATTACCAGCGATTCGCAATTAGCAATTCGCCAAATAACGAGAGAAATATGCTACGAATGAGCCATCTTTGCAACAAGACACTGAAAGCTTGTCGAAGAATCGTCAAAGACAGATACCAAAATTGAGGTGGAGGCATATATCAAGGAGAAATAACAGACTCGCAGATGCTTTTGCCTTTATATCAAGTATGATGACAGACCCCATCTCGAGGAATATCAAAATACAAACACTTTTGGCACCATCAATCAATAAAGAAGAAGAACAAGAAGCGGATACAATGTTAGTAGAAGACATACCACAAGGTCGCGATAAAGATTGGAGAACGGAACTTCACGCTTACGATGAAAGGGAGGTGCGAGAAATAGATTAGAAGCACACAAATTGAAAAGCCGTGCAACGAATTATGAACTAAGAGATGGTGTACTTTATCGACGATCTTTTGATGGACCTTCACTTCGATGCTTAACGAGGGAAGAGGGAGAAATCATATTGAAGATGTTGTATAGTGGAGATCTTGGAAATCATAGCGGTGGAAGATCTCTAGCATATAAAGCAAAAACGCAAGGATATTCTCGGCCATATATGCATGAAGACGCGAGAGCAATGTCAAGGCGCTGCGAAGATTGTCAAAGGCATGGGAAGAAAATACATGCACAGGGCACCATTAAATTCTTCTACAAGTGTGTGGCCTTTTGGAAAGTGGGGTCTAGATATTGTGGGACCTTTTTTACCAGAGCAGTGGCAAAGAAGATACTTAATTGTCGCAACGGATTATTTCACCAAATGGGCGAAGTGAAAGCGGTACAACACATTCGCGACAAAGACGTTTTTACTTTCATATTCGAGAATATTATATGCGATTTGGGATCCCCTTGTGCAGTTGGTATACGATAATGGGAAAAAATTTGAAGGGCGAACATAGAGTTGTTACTTAATGCATTTCAAATAAAATGTGGGAAATCGACTCCACTATATCCGCAAGCTAACGGTCAAAGCGGAGGCAACAAATAAAACAATCGCGGATATATTGAAGAAGAAGTTAGAAGGGCACAATAGAGGATGGTGCGAACAAGTACCCAAAGTGCAAAGTATGGGCATACAATACAACCGAAGAGAAGCTATTTGGAATGTCACCTTTTGCTTAACATATGGAGTTGAAGTCGTGCTCCCAACGAAGTGATGATCCCAACAACTAAGAAAGAAGTTTGGGAGAAAAATCTTAGTGCGGGTAACATTCTAATCAAGTTGGACGAACTAGAAGAGAAAAGGGAGAAGGCGTTACGACACATGGAGAATTATCAACGAAGATCGGCGGAGAATATAACAAGCGTGTGAAGATACGTGAGTTTCAACCGGGAGACATGGTGCTGCGAGAGACACCAATATATCAGCGAGAAAATGGAGGAAAGCTGGCGAGAAAGTGGGATGGACCTTATATTATCAAAGAAGTAGTTGGTAAAGGGGCTTATAGATTGATGGATCCTGAAGTCAAAGATATGGGACAAAGATTAGGCAGGCCGTGGAACAGATTATATCTAAAGAAATACTACCCATAAAAATGAGTTAGATGAAGTACTTTAATACAAGATATTTGCAAAATTCAATAAAATACGAGATCGAGATATCGCCCGAATGTCTCATGCGAGCAGAATGGCAAGAAATGACGAATGAATGAATGAATAAACATGATCGAATGAATGGGACGAACCTTTATGGCGTACACCCTAGTTACGAATTATACTTCGTAAGAGGCAAATATAAGACCTAAAGTGCGTCATATAAGGGGTATCTCTTAACATGGCCCAGGGAAAAGGTTACACCGCCCCTGAAACCTGGGTCATGCAGATTTGGGGCCCATGAAAGCCTATCCGGAAGAGGTACCTTGGATTCCCAACTATATATGTAGGTTATACCCTGGTTGGGCGACCGAGGGTCTCTTCCAAGGAGTCAGCGTATGATCAAGGCGCGAGGTACCCGGTTGAGTCAAGAGTGCGGGAGCATGGAACTTCCTTACCACTCTTGACAAGTCTTGGCGCATCTTTGACTCGGCCGAAGAAAAATCCACTTAGGGTGCAGCCTTGTAACCATAAACTCTATAGGTATAAGGGATAAGAGGCTGCGAAAACAACTGGTTGTTGTTAAGACCGGATGGGAGGAGCTAGCCTTGTATGGCCGATGTACGCCTCCTTGAAGGGGCAACCAGGGAGATGATAAGGGCGGCACCCTCCATTAGTGGGAGCTGATAAGTGCCAAAGACGCAAATGTCACGAGGCTTTGTTTTCGCAAGGAAACTTAGGCTTGTCATATTTGTGCAATGATCCTGCAGAGGCAATAATACTAACGCGAGGGTAAGACGAGATCAATGGGTCCTTACATGCAAGTGTAAAGACGTCCTGCGATTTCATCGCAAGACGACAATGTCATGGGGCTTTACTTTCGCAAGAAAATTTAGGCCTGTCATATTGTCGCAAACAAAATATCCTGCAGAGGCAAAAATACTTGAAAAATGATAAGACAAGGTCAATGGGTTTTTACATGCAAGTGTAAAGACGTCCTGCGACCTTGTCGCAATAAAGGATGGCGGAGTAAGACCTTTAAATAGGAAGGTCAAGCTTAGAAGACCATCAAAGATGATAAGGCAAGGTCAATGGGTCATTACATGAAAATGTAAAGGCGGCCTGCGATCTTGTCGCAATGAGAAGAAATAAAAGTGAACATGCTCGCGAGATTATGTTCAAACACCTTAAATAAGGAAAAAGGGAGAAAATAAGGGGATTACCCGATCAAAGACTTAATCCTTACAAACAAAAAGAAGTTTTGACAAATTACAAAGAAAGTTTAATTCTCTACATCAATATTATCAACCATAGAGGAGAGTCGAGATCTTTCATTGCCTTTATCGCCTTCACCTTCACCTAGGTTGGTGGATTTTCATCGAAATGTTTTAAAGACCTTCATTTTCGCCAATTGGTGGATTTTCATCGAAATTTTTTCATCGGATCTTTGTTGACAACTTCAATATTAGCGATATCTTGGCCGCTTTCATAGTCATAATCACTATCGGGAGAATCGGGGACTTCATCATCACTTACTTCCAAAGGATCAACATGAATAGGATCAAGGGACTTAGACAATAAAATCTCATTCACAAGGACTTGACTTTGAGGGGAATTGATGAAACAACGCCCTTTGACGATTCTTGCTATCTATGTCTTTACGATAAGACATATAATCAAATCTTCGTTCTCGCACGGTCGCGAGAACGAGCAAGAGAAGCGGCAGTAACCCATTTTCTTTGCGAATCTTAGAATAATCTGATCCGAGTGTGGAGATAACAGAGCGAAGCTTTTTCTCGAGTCCGCATAACAAATGCACAAGATTAAAGAAAGCTTTTACGGAATATTTTTGGAATTTTCAGGATAATTAAAGATTTTTCGAAATAAATCAATGTATTAAGATAGTCAAATAATATGACTACCTTCCTTCTGAGAAGTAAGATGCTGAATTAAAGCTGCAAAGTTATTCCCCAAACAGTCCATGGCATCATCAAATGTATCTCCAACTAGGCCTTTCAATCGAGCTCATAAGCTTTTTTTCATTGAAACAAGTATGGAATTCTCGGATCACAAGGGTGGAGTTGGATTTTTCTAATTTGGAACATTGATCCTTGAATTGGTTTGCTTTTAGACTCAAGGTTATTCTACCCTGAATAAGTTTATCTCTCTCGCGATAATTTCTTCAAGTTGGTTTTTCAAAGTATGAATAAATTGTTCTTGTTCTTCACGCAATTTTTGACAAGCATCATATTCTTGCGAATAAGTCGCGACTTTGTTTAGAGATCGCTTCTCTGAGAAAGAGTCCCATTCTCATCGATAAAGTTTCCAACTCCAAATTAGCCTTAGTCAAAGAGTAAAAAAGGCGAGATAAGTCTTTACTTAATGAATCTTGCTGCGGAGCTAAATCAAAGTTTTCTTTAGACAAATTATCTATTTGATCAACAGCATATGTATGAAGATTATTTAAGAAGTTATATTGCTCCATCCAAGCGAACCTCTTCAACTCGAACCTCTTCAACAATCGATTCCAACTGATATATCTCCATTATTCGTTTCTGGTTTAGAGCTTGAAGGGCGAACAAGACTTTAAGTTGTAAAAAAAAAAAAAAAAAAAAAAAAAAAAGAGCTTAAGGGGATAGAGTTTACCTTTTAACTCTTCATTCTTCTTGCGAAGATTATCACGGTCTAGTGAGAGGTTGTGAAATTTTTGATTTTCAAGATGGAGATTATTGCATTTAGCAGTCATAGCTTGAAGATCATTTTTCAATATATTAATTTCTTGAACTAAGGATGCTTGCGAGATCCTATCGTAACCGAGATGTTTACTTAAAATCTCGCAGACATCGACGGGACAGATCGATGTAAGTCTTTTGGCATCATTCACAAGGTCCGAGAGAACTTTGAAAGCCACGTCTATTCCTTCCAAATTTTACGCAGAAGAGGGATTTGCTCGGGCAAAGAAGGAAAAGACGAATCATTCTTCGCCAAAGGAACATCATGAGAAGAGGAGATTTCAGGAAAAGTAGTGATGGGAGGGATGACAGAGACATTGACGGTAGGAGAAGGAGTAAGTTCATTTGTAGTAGGACTATTATGAGGAACTTGATCTATGAGGAGTTGAGGCATCGGAATATTGTCACTTGTGACAAGATTATGCTGCGGTGATTTCGCAGCAGGAGAAGAAGGTGTAAATGAGGGAAAAGGGACATCAGAGTAACAGATTAGAGTGGCGAGACCTTTTGGGAGTTTTGTCAATAGTTTTGCCATCCCGTGAATGATAAATTAAGTAAGAAACTTGAGAGGCAAGTACGTTGTTATTAAAAGGTAAATGCTTCTTAAAATACCTTATCACTCGCAGGTTTTCTTTTAGAAACGGTATGTTTAGCTTGCGAAGAGGACTTTTGTGGCAAGGTGGATTCTTGTTGAGAAGTTGGTTTATTTGTGAATCCAAAGAAAGAAGGGGATTCTTCACGGTGAACTTGGTGATGGGTTTGTTCTTGCTGAAACAAAAACGGTAGAAAAAGATTAAAAGGAATAGGATAATCTTTAAAGGGAAGTTAATCACAAAATCAATCAATCATAGAATCGATCGAATCTAGCAAGATTAACAAACACGGATGCCATGGAAGTGATAGCAAATAAGAAATAGCGAAGGATGATGAAGACGATGGTGAAGAAGAATAACGGAAGAACGATTACGAGACGATAAAGGAGATGAAATAGAAGGAAAGAAATGTTCTTCACAAAAGACTCTCCTATAAATAGGCAAGAAAGTGTTATGACCGGATAACATTAAATGTACCGGTAAAAAGAATGGTTTTAAACACGTGTAAACGGTCATTCCTAGATTCATGGAGCTATCTTTGAAGAAGATTTTGGAAAATGAACGGTTGCGACAAAGAATTCGGATATCGCACAACGTAAGGAAACATAAGGAGAGGCGAGAAGATGTAGTATTCGGGTATTGCACAACATATTTTCTTATCATATGAGATTCAATTATTTTCCTAACTCGCGAGAAGAGATTGCGAGATCCATTATTTTCCATAACCCATGAGGCAAGAAATGATATTTCATACATACTTCTAAAAACTTCGGAACTTCGCCAAAGAATAGAGGCAAGTACGTACTTTTCAAGTCCAAGTATTCTTTCGCTCGTTCCTTCATCAATAAAATCAGAGACTATTACAACAACGTATTTTTTTCTTAAAGATCGCTCTTCAAGCAATATTCAAGAAAAAAGAGGCAAGATGTAGGATCAGAATATCGCGACAACAACAATTCACAAAGGCAACCGATAACAACATTGCGAGTAAGTCGCAGAAGATTAATATGAATGACGCACTGGATGACGATAGGAAGATATGAAATCTGGCGAAAGCTAAGAAGTGTCGCGAATACGAATACTTGTACGCCTGCGACACTTCGCGAGACATTCCCGAAAATAAAGGACAGCTTAGCTGTCATTCACTATGTATTACCCTATATAAAGGGATGAGTGAATCTGTCGTGAGGAGGTTCTTTTTGGATTAGAGAGCAAGTCATTAGGAGAGAGAAACAGAGCGGATGTTAGTAAGATCTTAAGTGTAATTCCATTTTCCTTTGTAAACATTTTTAAGAAAATTATTAATAAATAATCATAATTGTTCATCTATTATCTTTTGAATGGATTGGTTAAACAAAATATAGTGAGGGGTGTATTGTGGGATTTCCTGCAACTACAATGAGCTCAACCAATTCTTAATTCATCAAGCACAGGCCACACTCCCTGCAAAATCAGACCTGCCATACCATCACCATCTGCAGTTCAAGTCCACTTGCGAGTTCGACATCGCTTCGCCATTGCCTGCACTTGCATACCATTATGGCCTCTGCTTGCTTCCATCTCAGGAAAGCCAACAATATATGTATATGAATCTTCTCATTCTCTCAATTCAAAGCAACAACGCATAACAACCTTCTACAATTCAGTTTAGCCACCAATACAGCATCATTCAACCAGAACTGCACCTGCAATTCACCAATTGGCACCAGCCGCAACTCAATCTCCATCCATTGAATCTGAATTGTAATACCCATCAAAACCACCATGAGCTCAATCATCTCTGTCTTCAGATCAGAACCCATTCACAGAAATAACACCTCCATCTCGAATTTCATCTCAATTACCACCATATCTTCTTTGTGACTTCAATTTCACCAAACCCTAACCTGAGAACCCAGAACATCACAAACTTATCTCCTCAATCTCGAGTTCAGCCATGAATCAACTGCCAAACATAGATTCCTCTCTCGTTTGGTTCGTATCCTGAAGATTTGACAAATAACTTCGGTGAAGACCCACCAAAACCCATGGCACCGTCGTGGTTTAGCTAGGACAGTGGTCTTGGTGCGGTAGTGAAGAAGAAAGAAAAATGGAAATGAGCCCAAATTTCTTCATTTCGATCTTAGTGAGGTGGGTTGTTATTGACAACCAGTATTAAGATAAGGGCCACCTGAAATTATTTGACATGTCAGCTTCATATAACTGACAGCCTATTCGCTTTATTGTTTACCTCATTCGCTGGATAACTTTAGCTGGCTCCAAATGGACGTTTTCTCCTTCTTTTTGCTCATAATGACTCCAAAGTACCTATAACACTCAAAAGCAAACGTAAGATACATAATTTACAAGAAAATAGCAAAGAAGGCATAAATAATAGATATAAATTAAGGTGTTTACAACACCTATCACCACGTAATCAGAAAATATACTAACCATACATCTCTGAAAAGTGGCAGGTGCATTGCAAAGACCAAACGACATCCGTCTATACGCAAACGTACCAAAAGGACAAGTAAAAGTGGGCTTCTCTTGATCCTCCGGTGCAATAACAATCTGATTGTACCCCAAATAACCGTCCAAAAAGCAATAATGTGAATGTCATGCTAACCTTTCTAGCATTTGATCAATGAAAGGCAAAGTAAAGTGATCCTTTCTTGTTACGGCATTAAGCTTTCGGTAGTCTATGCACACTCTCCATCTTTTTTGAACTCTTGTAGGAACAAGTTCATCATCTTGATTTCTAACAACAGTGACACCCGATTTCTTAGGCACCGCTTGCACCAGACTAACCCATTTGCTGTCAGAAATTGGGTAAATTACCCCCACACTTAGTAATTTGAGGATCTCTTTCTTCACGACCTCCATCATTGGGGGATTAAGCCTATGATGTGATTTTGAAAGTTGTAGAAAAAGTGGTAGTAAAGATTCGTTCAACTTGGACTTGATAAGACTAGGTTTAAGACTTAAAAATAAAAGAAAATATATATACAAAGTTGTCACAATAACGAGAGGTACTGAGACTCAGGATTCCACCAAACTCATAACATAAAATATTAATTCTTTTAACAATTATAGCTCAATAAATAAAGACATGGACTCTTATTTTTGCCAAGGAAGATTCTCAAATATTAGTTATAAATCCTAAGCATGGGACATCAAAACATCTAAGCAAGCATGACCCATCAGATGAGATGACAACTAATTAATCAAAATCATAATTCAATTTTAATCAGTGCAAAAGTCATATAAGAATTAAATATAATTACCACATGCATGAAATATGGCTTCCTCCGTCGACCCAATGTTGGGGTTTAGCTCCTCATATTAATCACTTGCTCAAAATATTGGTTCATAGCTTAAAAGTTGATTAAAAGAGAGGAAAAGAATAAAGCATCGAGTTTGTAACTATTATAGATGTTACGAGAACCTCTGTTATTACAGAAACAAGTAACATCAACTGATACGAAGATGAATATAATTGTTGGAAAATGTTACAAAAGTGTTGGATTTGAAAGAAAACGCAATAACAGTTCACACTGTTCTGAGTGCTATTCTCTGTTCTTCTTCCTTCTTCTTCCCTGCTGATGATGAATCGTCTCTGCAACTGGGTTTTCTTCACAACAACCACCCCAAAACTCCCGACTTCCATTTATGTGACTCGAACCACATATATATATCATCACATACCCGAAATATCTCTAGAATATCTTCCAAATCTCTCTTTGGCTTTCACCGGAAGTTATGGCATTTTTTCTTCTCCCTGAATTCTCTCACGCGTCTCTCTGTCCAATCCAAACTCTCCGAACTCTTCTCCCAAACTCCACGTAACACAACTGCCATATATAACAAATGCCTTCCTTGTTTAATCTCATCATAATCCAGTTCCATTAAAATCTCCGAGAGTATCCACGTAACTTCCATAATTACACCACACAGGAACCCGACGATACTCTCATCCCCTGTCCGTGTAAACCTCCTTTACAAACTCATACCAATCCTGTTTTACGTTAAGAGGCCCAAACCGAGTCATATATGTGAGAAAATTCGAGTAAACTCAGCCCAAATCAAATCCAAAAACTCATGCCAGTCTGGTTATTCTTCCCGCCAAATCTGTTTTGAACATGTGGAAGAGGCTGGAGTCCCCTTAACCATAGTGGGGGTGCGAATAGAAGATGCCCTGGGGGTGTCCTTGGGGTGCCCCTTAGTAATTTGGGTACCCCTTATCCATAGCGATAGTCCGAATATCATGTGTCCTCCGGGCGCTTTTACCAACTTTTCGAGCCGATTTTTCCAAAAATGTTTATTGGCCAAAAATACCTACACACGCATAAAACACCATAATAAGTACAAAAATGAGCACTATCAATATATAGAGTCGAGACAAATTAGACACAAAAATGTGTCTATCAGCCTACGCTGAGCATCATGTACTGGCTTGATATCATCTTCCATAAGGATTCTATGCATGCACATTGATGGACTAATGCCCCTGATGTCAGCAACAGTCCAACCAATGGCCGTTTTGTGCTCCTTCAAAACCCGAACTAGACGTTCTTCTTGTATGGCATTGAGATTCTTTGCAATAATCACAGGAATCTCCTCTTTATCACCCCAATATGCATACTTTAAGTGATCGGGAAGGTGCCTGCACAATAGAAGGTAAAGGAACCTCATTAGTTACGGGTAAAGAAATATAAGACATATTACCCGTTCGAACTTCTTGTAATGCTGTTAAAGCACCACACATCTCCACTAGCTCTTTGACTAATTCGACGTCCACATTCGGTTTCCCATGAACGTCCAAATCAATGTTATTTTGTAACACAACTCCAAGTTCATCTTCATTCCTCAAATTAAACATTTGTTGTGCTAACAAATCAATAACATCAATAGAGAAAGCGGAGTGCACATCACTAGGATAATGCATGGCCTTAAATATGTTGAAGCGAATGATCTCCTTATCAAATTACATAGTGAGTGTACCATTTTCCACATCAATCTTCGTCTTTGCAGTTTTCATAAACGGTCTCCCAAGAAGTAACGAATTAGATGAACAATTATCTCCATTTTGCATATCCACAATGTAAAAATCAACCGGAAAGATTAACTGATTCACTTGAAATAACACGTCCTCCATGACTCCCTTAGGATATATATTGGACTTGTTTTCCAATTGAATAGTAATCTTTGCTTCTTTCAAAGGCCCAAGATTCAAAGAATCATAAACATCGTGGTGACATAAAACTTATGGATGCTCCCAAATCAAGAAAAGCACAATCGAATCGTCGATTACCAATAGTAATTGGCACTGTGAAGCCACCCGGATCTTCACACTTTGCATGCATCTTCTTCAATAGCATAGATGTTGCACTTTCGCCAACCTGAGTAATTTGATTAGCAATCAACATATCCTTCCTTGTACACAAATCCTTCAAAACCTTAGCATACCTGGGTACAGTTCTGATGGCCTCAATAAATGGAATGTTGATTTGTATCTTGCTGAAAATATCCATAATCTCCTTATCTTGAACTTGCTTCTGTGATTTGGAAAAACGACTAGGGAAAGGAGGTGGTATGGTAAAAGTGGGAACCGTGTCCTTAGGTTGGCCGTTTGAGGTTGGCTCTTCCTTTGGGACGGTTTCCTCCTCTACTTCCTTTCCGATGTCTTTACCAACGTCTTTTTTTTGTTGTGGCTCTTCAGTTTGTCTCCCACTTCTTAGAGTTACTTCTCTTTTTTCTTTCTTTTCTCTTTCTTCTTTCACCTTCCTCTCAAAACCTTAGAAAACACCTCTTCATATTTTTTCTTCTTTGCTCGGATTTGGTCCTTTACGGATCGAGCAAAGGTTTCTTGCTTTTGTAGTTAATCGTGATTAGAAGTCGATTATAATAAATTTCTTCGCTATTAGAGCGATTTTCTCTTCGCTTAGGGAGAATTTTTTTATTTACACTTTTCTTTCCTTAGATTTGTTCGTGATTCGTTATCGAGATACAAGTACATCGGCGATTTAATGCGGCCAAGATCAAGTTTTCATCAAAAAATAGATCTAGATTTTCCGGGTTATTCGTTACACATGTGATTTTTTGGGAAAATTACTCCTTTCTCATAGGAGCACATCTTTTCAAAGAAGAAAACAAATCAAAATGGTCGAATTATAATTTCGAATACCATTCCTTCTCTAATCTCTATGTACAAGAATTGGGTGTTGTCGTTGTTGTAGATCGCTCTTTCTCTTCGCGATTTATTTGCACGTTACATCTTACTTGTAATTGTTTTATTGTTTTTGATGTACTTATCTATCTTGAAAACCATCATGTAAACGTTTCTTTTATGGAATAAAATACTTGTAGTTTGATTATCAAAAAAAAAAAAAAAATTGTTTCCACCTCAAACAATGATGGGGTGTTTAAAAATTAGATGAAATTACCAAATAACTCTTACCATAAAATACTAAAAATATTTAGCTCTAAAAAACCAAGGTGATACTCATTGAGTTACAAAAACAAAAACACCATCCATATTGTTGGTGCTAAATCAAAACCGTATCCAATAAAAATGGAACAAAAACTCCATTTCAATTTAAATTTGTCAAATTTAGTTTTTAACGAGTTTAAGAGTTCCAAACTTACTCTTTCCCATATATACGGTTTCTTCAAATAGAAATTTTTGCAGAAACATATAATAGAATTTTAGCAGATTGGAGGAGAGGATTCGAGATCTTCTCTGCCAGAATCTTCCTTTATTTAGATCTTAGGGTTCGATTTCATATATTCTCTACCAGAATCTTTATTTATAGACATATCTAGAAAAATCGAAACGAGATATATATTCTTATTTATTTCTCCTGTTCGATTGTTATCTGATGATTTCAGAAACTAATTTTCCGATCTCGTATTGTTTCAATTTAATTGAATTTGGGAAGAGATCGTAGATTTCAATCCTTCGAATCTGAAGATTATTTTTTATTGTTGAAGAAATTGAATTATTTTGGTTTTCGGTTCTCATCTTTTTCGAAGAAAAGAAGACAAGTAATAATTTAATCCTTCGACTTGTCATCTTGAGTCTATAATCTTCCGATTGAGTAGTCGGATTAATTTCATCAGCGTCGAAATTTTGATTTCCAGGTATTTTTACTGATTTGATTTGTTTTTGAATTTTCTAGTTGATTTCATTAGAGAAGTTATAATAATGTTACAATTATTCTTTGTTGTTCATATTGAATTAGATTTGCTTATGTTGATTTCATTTGTTTTCTGTTGTTTATAGTGAAATTCGTATGAATAGAACTTTTTTGTTGTTAAGTTGTCATATAGTTTTCAGTTTAAACTGAGTGAAAACTTTTTTGGTTCCATACTTTTCTTTGTAGATATGGACTATGTTGTTGCAGCTGTATGTCACAATGAAGCTTCGTTGTCGTTTCGTATTGGTTTACAATCAACTCTTATGGATTTAAAGGATAATATTTTTTTTTAATTGGGTTCAGTTCTCACCATTCTCAATTGAAATCATTCACAAATTTGGTGAGCATCAAAAGGTTCTTCGGTCTGATTTTGATCTCCAATCAGCGGATGTATTTTCTCTGTTTAATAAGCTTCCAACACTAGACTTATATGTACACCATAGAGTTGAGAGTTCAAGTTCATCAAGCAACAAAGATGAGAGTTCAAGTTCGTCATGCCATAGGTCAGAAGTTGTACCTTTTAATCAGCCACTAGTTACCAATGCCACTGATTATGATGATCCCAACGTAGTCAAAGAATTGTTGAAATCTTCTCGTTGGCTAGGTTTTTTCCAAAGTGTTGAACAATTGTTTCCAGGGGTGTGAACCAAGTGCGTGATGACTTAATGAAAAACCATGTTGCATCAGGCTATCCATATAAGATTACAAGAAACGAGAAGTTGCGGATTGGTGCTTGTTGTGCTAAGAAACAGGAGGACAAGTGTAAATGGCACATGTATGTTGTTTCTTGTGATGGTGTTGAAGGAAGTCCCTTTATTATCAAGGAGTTAAATAATCAACATACTGGTGGTGCTGGATTTATTAACATACCACATGTATCAAAAAAGCTAATAAGTTCCTTGATCAAGGATGAGATCAAACAGAACCCAAACAAGAAAGTCGTTATTATGCATACGTAGGCAGGAGACATGCATTGAATATGGATTTGGGAGAGGATGAGAAATCATTTGCATACTTGAAATGGTTTACAAATTTTCTGAAACTAATCCTGGTTCTCGTGTTGTTTCGGAAACTAACAGGAGTCAAAAGTTTGTGAGATTGTTTATTGCCTTCGGAGCATGCATCCGTAGATTTAACCACTGACGTCCCTTACTATTCATAGATGCATCAAATTTGAAGATTAAATATCTCAGTCACCTGATGGCAGCAATAAGGTTAAACGGGGATAATGGTAATGTTCCGAACCTTTTTTCTGTTGTTTTTTTTAAACATTTTGCTGATAATTTTGTTGGTTTCATCATTTTTTTGCTGTGTTGTTTTGTCATATTTTTTTTCTGTTTCGTTTGATTTTATTTTTGCAGGAATATATCCTTTAGCTTATGTTGTGGTTTCAGCTGAGACTGACGCGAACTGGAAATGGCTTATAGACCATCTCAAGGAAGTCGTTTCTCCTCACCGACAACTTACATTAGTGAGTGATCGAGTTAGTGGTTTAGTCAACCAAATCCCTGTCGTTTTTCCAGGTGCATATCATGGGTGGTGTTACTGGCACATGACAAACAATATTAATGCATGCTTTCCTAAGGCCACCAAGATATACAATAATTGTGTGTTGAAGTTGTTTAAAAAATGTGCATATGAAAATACACATGTAGAGTTTAAGGAAAGTTGGGATATGTTGATGCTGGTTAAAAATTAGAAGCTACAAGATTATATTAGGCTCCAGTTGATAAATGGGTCAGTTTCTTTTTTCCGGGTTGTCGATATGGGGAGCTGTGTTCAAATGTTGCTGAATGTTTGAATGGTTGGATTTAGGAAGAGAGGGAGATTCCTATTGCTGTCATGGTTGATAAAATACAACTGAAGCTTATGGAAATGATGTGCACCCGTTGTGAAGAATCTGCGACATCGTTCGATTGGCGAGGAGTTTTATTTCAAAAAATGGATATTGAACTCTATAACAATAAGATGCATGTCCGTGATTACAGTGTTACCAAGTCTTCATATTTTGTGTATGAAGTTCATGCATCATTAACACAGATGGATGATTTAAAAGAAAAGACATGCTTTTGCAACCGATGGTCAATGGATTCCCTTGCACCCATGTTGTTAGGTGTATGATGTCGAATGAATAAGATCCTTATAAATATATTGAATACTACTTTACTACTAAGGCCTATCGAGAGTCGTATTCAAGACCAATTAGTCCAGTTCCCACAGTTGAAAGGCCTACGACAATTTCACCCAAGTCTGTTGTTCAAGGACCTAAAGTTTTGCCACAGTCAGGTCGTCCAACTAAGAAGAAAAGGATTCCTAATACATGTTTAATTCCCAAAAAAAGATGAGAACTTGCGGTGGATGAAATTTATTGACTACTCATAACCGAAGAACATGCCCTACAAAGAAGATTTGAATTCTTTTAAGACTGATTGACTTTTATTTTTAGTTTACATTTCTAAATTTTTAGTCTTTTCAGACTTCTCATGTCTACAGTTCATCTACTTTCAGTTTTAGTTTTATAATTTGGTGCAACCAAAAAAAGTACATCATATTTTTGATGGAACCCTTTTTGGTTTCACCATATTTTCATTGTCATTTTACTTATGCATCTTTTGACAATACAGTAGATGATGTAGGAAAAGACAAATGAGAAAGTATTTTTCAGACTTCTCACTGTCTACAGTTCATCAACTTTCAGTTTTAGTTTGAGACTACAATATATTAGTTGAGTTGGTGTTTTTATTTTTATAGTTTGTCTGAGAATAAATGAGTTTGATTAAGCTTTTCAGATTTTTTGCAGGCATTTATAATTTGGTGCAACCAAAATAGGTTTCATCATATTTTTGATGGAACCCTTTTTGGTTTCACCATATTTTTGCTGTCACTTTTCTTCTAGATGAAAATGGTTTTCATCATTTTTACTGCTATGTTGACAATCACTCATAACTGAAACCATTTAAACCCTTTTAAACTATTATAAGCATTGTAAACTTTTTAAAACTATTATTAACCATTCCTAATACAAGTTTCATCAACTTGTAGTAGCGGGAAATCCCACACTACACCCCTTACTCAATTTTGCTTAATTAATCCATTGAAAGATGTAAGATCAAGAATATTTATTGATTGAGTTCATGAAATGTTTACACAGGGAAATAGAATTACACTTAGAAGTTAAAATACTCTTAAACTTTCTCTCTCCCAACGACTTGCTCAACAATTCCCCCTAAAAGATCCCCCTAAACAGGACTCATTGAGCCCTTTATATAGAGTAATACATAGTGGATGTGACTAAGTTATCCTTTATTTTGGGAATATCTCGCGAAGTGTTGCAAATGCGCAAATATTCATTCTCGCGACACTTCTTACCCTCGCCAGGTTTCGTGTCTTCCAATTGTTTACCATTTGCCGTTATTCATTGCGTCGTTTATTTTAGCTATCTGCGGACTCGCCTCGCGACACCGTCGTTTATTAATCCCGCGAGCCTTGTACGTTGCGATATTATGATCCTACATCTTGCCTCTTTTTCCTTAAATATTGCTTGAAGAGCGATCTTTAAGGAAAACCTGTTGTTGTAGTAATCTTTGATCTTTGTTGATGAAGGAACGAGCGGAAGAATACTTGGACTTGAAAAGTACGTACTTGCCTCTATTCTTTTGTGAAGTTAGAAGCTTCTTTGTAATATATATACGAAAGTGTCATTTCTTGCCTCATGAATTACAGAAAATAATCAATTTCGCAAGCTATTCTCGCCTATTAGGAAATATGTTGTATATTTGGATTCTACTAAAGTTCTTTTCGTCTGGCTTCCTTGGATTTAGTAGTGACCGTTGACACGTGTCTATATTTACCTCTTTTACCGGTGTATTTAATGTTAACCGGTCATAACATTTTTTCTCATCTATTTATAGGAGTATCCCCTGTGAAGAATTTTCCTTTTCCTTTTCATCTTCTTCATCGTCTGCAAGTGTTCTTCTTCTTCATCGTTCTGCAAGTGTTTGCCTATTATTGTCTCTTACCGTCTTCTTCACCACTTTTGCTATTCCCTATCAGTTGTTACTCTCATGGCGTCCGGTTTGTTAATTTTGCCATATCTCGGCTGATTTTGTGGTTGATCAAATTTGAGATTAGCTTTTCTTGTTGAGATCACTGGGGATGATTAACTTTGTAGTTCTCTTTCTGCCATTGTTGTTTAGCAAGAACCAACCCAGAACTAAATTTACCGTGAAGGACCCTCTTCTTTCTTTGGGCTCGCCACCGAAACCTACTTCGCAACAAGAATCCCTTACGCAACCAAAGCCCTTTTCGCGAGCAAAATCTATGGCTACAAAAAGACGATGCAGTGACAAGGTATTTAAGAAACATTTGTTTTTATTAACAATACATTGTTGCCTCTGTTTCTTATTTAATTTGTCATTCGCAGGATGATAAAACTACCGGTAATACTCCCAAAGGCTTCGCTACTCTAAACTGTTACCCCCAACGTTCCATTTCCTTCATTCACACCTTCGTCTCTTTGCGAAATCTTCGCAAGATAGTTTTGTGCCTCTTTCTTCTCGGTAACATTACTAGCGACAATATTTCTATACCTCAACTCCTCATAGACCAAGTTCCTTACAACCTGTCCTACTACAAACGATATTATACCTCCTCCCGCTATCAATGTCCACAGTATTTCTCCAATCACTTCTCTCCCCGAAACCTCCTCTTCTCATGAGGTTCCTTTGACAAAAAGACGACTCGTCTTCTTTGTTTGAACAAATTCCTCTAATCGAGGAAAATTTGGAGGGGATAGATGTGGCCTTTAAGGTCCTTTCGATCTCGTGAATGATGCCAAAAAGACTTATCTTGATCTGTCAAATCCCATGTCTGCGAGATTTTAAGTAAGCATCTTGGTCCGATAGGATCTCGCAAGCATCTTTAGTTCAAGAGATTAATAAGTCGAAGGATGATCTCCAAGTTATGGTGTGAAATGCAATAATCTCCACCTTGAAAATCAAAAAATTTCTCAAGTATCTCATTAGATCGTGATAATCTTCGCAAGAAGAATGAAGAATTAAAAGGTATGCTCTCGCCATCCCATTTTTTTTTTTTTTTTTTTTTTTTTTTTTTTTTTACAACTCAAACCCTTGCTCGTCCTCCAAGTATTAAACCAAACGAATAATGGAGATATATCGAGGACGGAGTCTATCGTTGAAGAAGTTCGAGTTGAAAGAGATGCTTGGATGGAGCAGTATAATCTCTTAGATAATCTTCATACCTATGCAGCTGATCAAATAAATAACTTGTCTAAAGAGAATTTTGATTTATCACAAAAGCAAGACTCATTAAGTAATGACTTATCTCGCCTCTCTTATTCTTTGACTAAAACTAATTTGGAGTTGGAAACTTTATCAGATGAGAATCGAACTCTTTCACAAGAGAAACGTTCTCTGTTGAATAAGGTGGCGATCTACTCGCAACAAGATGATGCTTGTCAAAAACTATGCAAAGAACAAGAACAGGCCATTCATACTTTGAAAAATCAACTTGAAGAGAGTTCCACCGAGAGAGATAAACTTATTCAAGGTAGAATAACTTTAAGTGTAAAAGCGAAGCAATTCCAGGAACAATGCACCAAATTAGAAAAATCCAACTCTACTCGCCTAGAAAATTCCATACTTGTTTCTAATGACAAGAAATTGCGATCTCGATTGAAAGGTTTAGTTGGAGACTCATTTGATGATGCCATGGACTGTCTGGGGAATAACTTCGCGGCTTTAATTCAACAACTTACTCTTCAAAAGGAAGGTAGTCAAATTATTTGAATACCTTAATTCATTTATTTCACAAATTTTTAATTATTAAAGAAAGTTCCAAAGATCTCGTTGTAAGGATCTCTTTTAATCTTTTCTTGCGTGTTTATTATGCAGATTCGAGAAGAAGCTTGCGCCGTCGTTTCTACTCTCAAATCGGATTATTCCAAAATTCGCAAAGAAAATGGATTACTCGCTTCCTCCCTCGCTCGTTCTCGCGATCGTGCAGAACGTAGATTTGATTACATGTCTGACTGTAAAGACATAGATAGTAAAAACCGTCAAAGGCGCTGCTTCGTCAATTCCCCCTCAAAGCTGAAATCCTCGTGAATGAGATTTTACTGTCTAAGTCTCTTGATCCTATACATGTTAATCCTCTGGAAGTAAGTGACGATGAAGTCCCTAATCCTCCTGATAGTGATTATGACTATGAAAGCTGCGAAGATCTCCCTGGTAAGGAAGTCGTCGATGAAGATCCGAATAGAAAAATTTCGATGAAAGTCCAAAGAATCGGCGAGAACAAAGGTGATGAAAACATTTCTGAAGAAAATCCATCAATGGCGGATGTGAAGGCGATAAAGGCGCAGAAAAGTCTCAACCATCCTCTGTATTTGATAATGCAGATGTAGAGAGTTAAATTCTCTTTGTAATTTGTTAGAATTTCTTTTTGTTTGAATGACTCAACTCTTTTGATTGAGTAATTTCCATATTTCTTTCTTCCTTTCTTAGTTAAGACCACCTTGCGAGCATGTTCGCTCATTGAATCTTTTATTAAGTAAATCCATCCCAATGAGGGATTTGATTTTAATTCTTCTCACTGCGACAAAGTCGCAGGCCGCCTTTACATTTTCATGTAGAGGCCCATTGACCTTGCCTTATCATTTTTGTGTGGTCTTCCAAGTTAGACCTCTAATTAGAGGTCTTCCCCTGCCACCTTTCATCGCGACAAGATCGCAGGACGTCTTTACACTTGGATGTAAAGACCCATTGATCTTGCCTTATCATTTTCCAAGTATTTTTGCCTCTGCAGGATGTTTTAGTTGCGACAATATGACAGGTCTAAATATCCTTGCGAACATAAAGCCCCATGACATTGCCGTCTGCCTTGCGACGAAATCGCAGGACGTCCGTACACTTTCATGTAAAGACCCATTGATCTCGCCTTACCCTCGCGTTAGTATTATTGCCTCTGCAGGATCATTGCACAAATATGACAAGCCTAAATTCTCTTGCGAAAACATAGCCTTATGACATTTGCGTCTGTTTTGACACTCCCCCTAATGGAGAGTGTCGCCCTTATCATCTCCCCGGTTGCCCCTTCAAGGAGGCGAAACATCGGCCATACAAGACTAGCTCCTCCCATCCGGTCTTAACAACAACCAGCTTGTTTTCGCAGCCTCTTATCCCTTATACCTATATGGTTTATGGTTACAAGACCGCACCCTAAGTGGAGTTTTCTTCGAGCGAGTGCAACATATGCCAAGACTTGCCAAGAATGGCCGGTAGGTTCATCCATCCGGGCACTCTGGATCAACCGTGTACCTCGGCGCCTTGAGCATACACCGACTCCTTGGAAGAGACCCTCGGTCGCCCAACAGGGTATAACCTTATATATATAGATGGGAATCCAAGGTACCTCTCCAGGATAGGCTTTAATGGGCCCCAAATTTTCATGACTCATGCTTCAGGAGCGGTGTAACCTTCCCCCTGAGCCATGTCGAGAGATACCCCCTTATATGACGCACTTTAGGTCTTACATTTGCCTCTTACGAAATGTTATTCGCGAACTAGGGTGTACGCCATAAAGGTTCGTCCCATTCATTCATTCTTTTATTCAATCATTCTTCATCATTTGCTATTTTGCTTGCGAGATATTCGCCGATTCATTCATTTAATCATTCATTATCTCTTGTTGTTTTGTTAAGCCATTCATGACTTCTTGTTATTCTTGTCGCGAGATCTTCGCGGATATTTTGTGAAGAAGTACTTCATCTTGATTCATTTTTCCTCTCCCATTTTTACGGGTAATACTTCTTTAGATATAATCTATTCCATGGTCTATCCAATTTTTGTCCCACATCTTTTCCTTCGGGATCCATCAATCTATATGCCCTCGTACCAACTACCTCTTTGATGATATAAGGTCCATCCCATTTTCTCGCCAACTTGCCTCCACTTTCACGTTGATATATTGGGGTTTTCGCAACACCAAGTCTCTGGTTGGAACTCACGTATTTTTACACGCTTGTTATATTCTCTAGCCAATCTTCGCCGATAATTCTCCATGTGTCGCAATGCCTTTTCTCGTTTTTCTTCCAATTCATCCAACTTGATTAGAATGTTGCTGCGCTAAGATTTTTATCCAGGACCTCTTTTTGGTTGTCGGAATCACGACCTACGTTGGGAGTCTTGCTTCAACTCCGTAAGTTAAGCAAAAGGGGACATTCCTGTGGCTTCTCTTCTAGTTGTATTATAAGCCCATACTTTGCATTGGGTACTTGTTCGCACCATCCCCTATTGTGTCCTTCCAACTTTTTCTTCAATATATCGGCAATTGTTTTGTTTGTTGCCTCCGCTTGGCCATTAGCTTGTGGATATAATGGAGTTGATTTTCCACATCTTATCCGAAATGCATTAAGCAAAAGAACTCTATATTTTGCCCTTCAAAGCGCTTCCCATTATCGGATACCAATTGTGCTTGGGATCCCAAATCTGCATATAATATTTTCAAATATGAAAGTAAAAACATCCTTATCGCGAATGTCTTGGGACCGCTTTCACCCGCCCATTTTGTGAAATAGTCCGTTGCGACAATTAAGTATCTTCTTTGTCCTGTATCGGTAAAAATGGTCCCACAATATCTAAACCCCATTTTCCAAAAGGCCACACACTTCTCGAAGAATTTAACGGTGCTCCAGGTGCATGTATCTTCTTCCCATGTCTTTGACAATCTTCGCAGCGTCTGGATATTGCTCTCGCGTCCTCATGCATATATGGCCAATAATATCCTTGCGTCTTTGCCTTATATGCCAAAGATCTCCGCCGCTATGATTTCCGGCATCCCCACTATGCAGCATCTTCAATATGGTTTCTCCTTCTTTCCTTGTTAGACATCGAAGCGAAGGTCCATCAAAAGAACGCCGATAAAGCACGCCATCTCGTAATTCATAATTTGTTGCCCGGCTCTTTAACTTGTGTGCTTCCAGTCTATTTCTTGGTACCTCGCCTTTCATTAAGTACGCGTGGAGTTCTACTCTCCAGTCTTCCTCGCGACATTGCATTTCATCTACCACCATCATTATATCTGCTTCTTGTCCTTCCTCTTTATTAATTGATGGCGCCAAGAGCGTCGTATTTTGATATTCCTCGCAGTTGGGTCTGTCATCATACTTGATATAAAGGCAAAAGCGTCTGCAGTCTATTATCTCTCCTTGATATGTGCCTCCATTTTATTTTCGATATCCGTCTTGACAACACTTCCACAAGCTTCTGTATTTACGTAGGGATGGATCATTTGTAGCATACTTCTACGTTATACGACAAATTGCCAATTGCGAGTCCTTTGGTAATCCTCACATTCTCCGAGTTTCATTTCTATTGCAAATCGTAGAGCATGTATTATAGCTTCGTACTCGTTTCATTATTGGTAGACTCAAATTCAATCTAAAAGCAAAAGCTAACTTATTGCCCTTCAGCGAAATCACAACAATTCCCACTCCTTTACCTTCTCCATTTGATGATCCATCCACTAATATTTCCCACCGATAAAGCTCGTTAACAAGTCTTTTGGATCTCCATGCTCTTCTTCTACATCCATCATTTCATCCATTGCTTCATCTTCCTCCAAAGGAAATTCTCGAGAAAATCCGCGACAACTTGTGACTTGGTTGAAGATAATATTTCATATTTGAGTTTGCAATGGCTTATTTGAGCATTCCATCTTTCGACTCTTCCCGATCTTTTTGAATTTTTCATTACTTGACTCAATTGGTACCTTTGTTACCACTCTAACAAGATTATGTGCTGAAAATATATGCGAAGTTTAAACGACGCATAGACTAACGCTAGGATTAGTTTTTCAATCTTGAATAATTTCTTTCGCAGCATTAAAAGTTTTCTTTGATATAATAGATTGGTTTTTCTACTCCTCAAGCGTCCGTTCGCAGTAAAAGCGCACTTAAGGCATGCGATGTTGTCGCGAGGTATATTAATAATTCCTCTCCACAGTTCTCGCTCGCATAATGGATATATCCATTAAATGCTCTTTGATCCCTTGTAAAGCCTTTTCACATTCGTCCGTCCACTTAAATTTAGATCCCTTTTTTAGAACACTGAAAAAGTGTTTACACTTATCAGATGACCGCGAGATGAACCTTCCTAGTGATGCTAGCAACCCATTCGACTTTTGAACATCCTTTCTTGTCGCGGGTGTCGGCATATCGCGAATCGCTTTTACTTTCTCCGGTCAACATGTATTCCTTCCTTTGATATAATGTAACCCAAGAATTTCCCGACGCTTACTCCGAAGGTACATTTTTCTCGGATTGACTTTGATGTTGAAACGCCTCATTTGTTCAAAAATTTCTTTCAAGTCTCGCACATGATCTTCTGCCTTTTACTTTTTACTAGCATGTCATCTACGTATACCTCTAATGTTTTATGTATCCATTCTGCGAATACTTTTTCTACCATCCTTTGATACGTTGCTCAAGCATTTCGCAAACCAAACGGCATTTTAGTATAGCAGTATAATCCTCTTGGAGCGAAGAAAGCGAGTGTGCTCTTGGTCTTCTTGACGAGAGGAATTTGATTGTAACCTTTGTATCCGTCCAAGCGATGATACTCTTTCATTCCGACGCTGATTCGACCCAGTTGTGGAATGTCTGGTAATGGAAAACTGTCTTTAGGGCAAGCCTTATTTAGATCAGTGAAATCAATGCAAATCCTTATCCCCTTGTTCTTCTTTGGAACTATAACCATATTCGCTATCCATTCAGGATATTTTGCTTGTCTAATAATTCCTGCATCCAGCATCTTCTGCAGTTCTTCTTCTATCTGAGGGTGATATGCTGTTGCTATCTTTCTAATTCTTTGTTTGAATGGCTTCACATTTTTATCAATTTCCAACTTGTGACAGGCTACCGATGGATCTATACCGGGCACTTCATCCATATCCCACGCGAAGATATCTTTATAATCCATGATAGATCGACGGTTCTTTTCGTCATCCGCTCCCATGTTAGTTCCAATCTTTAGCATCTTGGGTTTTTCCTTAGTTCCAATATTCACTTCTTTGGTTTGCTTGCTGCACGTAACTGGCCTTCGGTTCACCCATAGGGAGTCGGTCCTTTTGGTTCTTTCGCAAGATCATTTTCTTCTCCCGAGATCTCGCTAGGTATGCCTTTTCCTTCCTTCGCTCTTATCATGTAAACTCTGAATTCTTCTTCTTTCTTAGCCGCCCTTGCCATCTTTTTGCGATACTTTGATATACTCTTTCGCTTGTTTACTTGTTCTTCGCAACACTTTACTTCATTTTGATAATATATTCTTCCTTTAGCAAGATCCCCTTTGATCTCGCCGATTAGGTTGGTGTAGGAAATTTGATACATTGATGAAGCGTCGGCGCCTGACTTTTATTGCATGTACCCATGGTCTTCCTAGTAATATGTTATACGGTGATTCCATATCCACTACACTCAACGTCACACGTGTTTGATTCCTCCTAACGGGAATACGTATTTTATCTCCCCTTTAACTTTTGTTATGGATTTACCAAAACCTTGAATATTGTATGCCGCGAAAATCATATCTGCGTCTTTATATCCCATCTTTTTGTAAGCGTGATAAAACATGATGTTCACCAGACTCCCCGTATCAATTAAAACTCCATTCACTACCCATGTTTTCTTTGTGTTCTCTAATTCCTCTCCTTCCTTATACGCGTTTATTGCGATCACCAGTGGAGATGCATGATCCAAATTTTCTTTGGATATTTCCCCCGCCATGAATGTTATCTCTTGCTTTTCCCAATCCTTCAAAGGTGATGTTATTTCTCTATCCGTAATCTTCTTTCCTTCAAAATCTCGTTTGTGTATTCTTCCTCTGATATTTTCATGAAATTCGCTAATCATTACTCTTGTGTTGCGTCGGCTGCATGCCATATCTTTTTCATCCGATTTAAGATTTTCCTTTCTCATTTTCCTGATTCAAACAACTTTAATTACAATCTTCTCTCTTTTACAAATGATCGTCCCTGTTTCTAGCGCATATGTAGTAGCGGGAAATCCCACACTACACCCCTTACTCAATTTTGCTTAATTAATCCATTGAAAGATGTAAGATCAAGAATATTTATTGATTGAGTTCATGAAATGTTTACACAGGGAAATAGAATTACACTTAGAAGTTAAAATACTCTTAAACTTTCTCTCTCCTAATGACTTGCTCAACAATTCCCCTCCAAAAAGATCCCCCTAAACAGACTCATTGAGCCCTTTATATAGGGTAATACATAGTGGATGACAGCTAAGTTATCCTTTATTTTCGGGAATATCACGCGAAGTGTCGCAAATGCGCAAATATTCATTCTCGCGACACTTCTTACCCTCGCAGGTTTCGTGTCTTCCAATTGTTTTGTTTGCCGTTATTCATTGCGTCGTTTATTTTAGCTATCTGCTGACGCCTCGCGACACCGTCGTTTATTAATCCCATGAGCCTTGTACGTTGCGATATTATGATCCTACATCTTGCCTCTTTTTCCTTAAATATTGCTTGAAGAGCGATCTTTAAGAAAACCTGTTGTTGTAGTAATCTTTGATCTTTGTTGATGAAGGAACGAGCGGAAGAATACTGGACTTGAAAAGTACGTACTTGCCTCTATTCTTTTGTGAAGTTCGAAGCTTCTTTGTAATATATATACGAAGTGTCATTTCTTGCCTCATGAATTACTGAGAAAATAATCAATTTAGCAAGCTATTCTCGCCTATTAGGAAATATGTTGTATATTTGGATTCTACTAAAGTTCTTTTAAATCGGCTTCCTTGGATTTAGTAGTGACCGTTGACACGTGTCTATATTTACCTCTTTTACCGGTGTATTTAATGTTAACCGGTCATAACATTTTTCTCATCTATTTATAGGATCATCCCCTCGTGAAGAATTTTCCTTTTCCTTTTCATCTTCTTCATCGTCTGCAAGTGTTCTTTCTTCTTCATCGTTTCTTGCAAGTGTTTGCCTATTATTGTCTCTTACCGTCTTCTTCACCACTTTTGCTATTCCCTATCAGTTGTTACTCTCATGACGTCCAGGTTTGTTAATTTTGCCATATCTGGCTGATTTTGTGGTTGATCAAATTTGAGATTAGCTTTTCTTGTTGAGATCACTCTGGGATGATTAACTTTGTAGTTCTCTTTCTGCCATTGTTGTTTAGCAAGAACCAACCCAGAACTAAATTTACCGTGAAGGACCCTCTTCTTTCTTTGGGCTGCCATCGAAACCTACTTCGCAACAAGAATCCCTTACGCAACCAAAGCCCTTTTCGCGAGCAAAATCTATGGCTACAAAAAGACAGTCTGAGTGACAAGGTATTTAAGAAACATTTGTTTTTATTAACAATACATTGTTGCCTCTGTTTCTTATTTAATTTGTCATTCGCAGGATGATAAAACTCTCTTTTAGTAATACTCCCAAAAAGGCTTCGCTACTCTAAACTGTTACCCCCAACGTTCCATTTCCTTCATTCACACCTTCGTCTCCTGCTGCGAAATCTTCGCAAGATAGTTTTGTGCCTCTTTCTTCGGTAACATTACTAGCGACAATATTTCTATACCTCAACTCCTCATGACCAAGTTCCTTATAATTTGTCCTACTACAAACGATATTATACCTCCTCCGCTATCAATGTCCTGCTATTTCTCCAATCACTTCTCTCCCTGAAACCTCCTCTTCTCATGAGGTTCCTTTGACAAAAGACGACTCGTCTTCTTTGTTTGAACAAATTCCTCTAACTGCGGAAAATTTGGAGGGGATAGATGTGGCCTTTAAGGTCTTTTCGATCTCGTGAATGATGCCAAAAGACTTGTGATCTGTCAAATCCCATGTCTGCGAGATTTTAAGTAAGCATCTTGGTCTGATAGGATCTCGCAAGCATCTTTAGTTCCAGATTAATAAGTCGAAGGATGATCTCCAAGTTATGGCTGTGAAATGCAATAATCTCCACCTTGAAAATCAAAAATTTCTCGTATCTCATTAGATCGTGATAATCTTCGCAAGAAGAATGAAGAATTAAAAGGTATGCTCTCGCCATCCCCCATTTTTTTTGTTTTTTTACAACTCAAACCCTTGCTCGTCCTCCAAGTATTAAACCAGAAACGAATAATGGAGATATATCAGACGGAGTCTATCGTTGAAGAAGTTCGAGTTGAAAGAGATGCTTGGATGGAGCAATATAATCTCTTAGATAATCTTCATACCTATGCGGTGATCAAATAAATAACTTGTCTAAAGAGAATTTTGATTTATCACAAAAGCAAGACTCATTAAGTAATGACTTATCTCGCCTCTCTTATTCTTTGACTAAAACTAATTTGGAGTTGGAAACTTTATCAGATGAGAATCGAACTCTTTCACAAGAGAAACGTTCTCTGTTGAATAAGGTGGCGATCTACTACATGAGTATGATGCTTGTCAAAAACTATGCAAAGAACAAGAACAGGCCATTCATACTTTGAAAAATCAACTTGAAGAGAGTTCCACCGAGAGAGATAAACTTATTCAAGGTAGAATAACTTTAAGTGTAAAAGCGAAGCAATTCGAGAACAATGCACCAAATTAGAAAAATCCAACTCTACTTCGCCCCGAAAATTCCATACTTGTTTCTAATGACAAGAAATTGCGATCTCGATTGAAAGGTTTAGTTGGAGACTCATTTGATGATGCCATGGACTGTCCGGGGAATAACCGCGGCTTTAATTCAACAACTTACTCTTCAAAAGGAAGGTAGTCAAATTATTTGAATACCTTAATTCATTTATTTCACAAATTTTTAATTATACGAAAGTTCCAAAGACACATTTGTAAGGATCTCTTTTAATCTTTTCTTGCGTGTTTATTATGCAAGATTCGAGAAGAAGCTTGGCGCGTCGTTTCTACTCTCAAATCAGATTATTCCAAAATTCGCAAAGAAAATGGATTACTCGCTTCCTCCCTCGCTCGTTCTCGCGATCGTGCAGAACGTAGATTTGATTACATGTCTGACTGTAAAGACATAGATAGTAAAAACCGTCAAAAGGCGCTGCTTCGTCAATTTCCCCTCCAAGCTGAAATCCTCGTGAATGAGATTTTACTGTCTAAGTCTCTTGATCCTATACATGTTGATCCTCTGGAAGTAAGTGACGATGAAGTCCCTAATCCTCCTGATAGTGATTATGACTATGAAAGCGGCGAAGATCTCCTTGGTAAGGAAGTCGTCGATGAAGATCCGAATAGAAAAATTTCTGATGAAAGTCCAGAGAACTGGCGAGAACAAAGGTGATGAAAACATTTCTGAAGAAAATCCATCAACTGGCGGATGTGAAGCTGATAAAGGCGCAGAAAAGTCTCAACCATCCTCTGTATTTGATAATGCAGATGTAGAGAGTTAAATTCTCTTTGTAATTTGTTAGAATTTCTTTTTGTTTGAATGACTCAACTCTTTTGATTGAGTAATTTCCATATTTCTTTCTTCCTTTCTTAGTTAAGACCACCTTGCGAGCATGTTCGCTCATTGAATCTTTTATTAAGTAAATCCATCCCAATCAGGGGATTTGATTTTAATTCTTCTCATCTGCGACAAAGTCGCAGCCGCCTTTTACATTTTCATGTAGAGGCCCATTGACCTTGCCTTATCATTTTTGTGTGGTCTTCAAGTTAGACCTCCCTAATTAGAGGTCTTCCCCGCCACCTTTCATCGCGACAAGATCGCGGGGCGTCTTTACACTTGGATGTAAAGACCCATTGATCTTGCCTTATCATTTTCAAGTATTTTTGCCTCTGCGAGGATGTTTTAGTTGCGACAATATGACAGGTCTAAATATCCTTGCGAACATAAAAGCCCCATGACATTGCTCGTCTTGCGACGAAATCATGGGACGTCCGTACACTTTCATGTAAAGACCCATTGATCTCGCCTTACCCTCGCGTTAGTATTATTGCCTCTGCGGGATCATTGCACAAATATGACAAGCCTAAATTCTCTTGCGAAAACATAGCCTTATGACATTTGCGTCTGTTTTGACACTCCCCTAATGGAGAGCGTCGCCCTTATCATCTCCTGGTTGCCCCTTCAAGGAGGCGAAACATCGGCCATACAAGACTAGCTCCTCCCATTCGGTCTTAACAACAACCAGTTGTTTTCGCAGCCTCTTATCCCTTATACCTATATGGTTTATGGTTACAAGACTGCACCCTAAGTGGAGTTTTCTTCGGGCGAGTGCAACATATGCCAAGACTTGCCAAGAATGGCCGGGGTAGGTTCATCCATCCCGGGCACTCTGGATCAACCGTGTACCTCGGCGCCTTGAGCATACACTGACTCCTTGGAAGAGACCCTCGGTCGCCCAACCAGGGTATAACCTTATATATATAGTTGGGAATCCAAGGTACCTCTCCAGGATAGGCTTTCATGGGCCCCAAATTTTCATGACTCGGGCGGGAGCGGTGTAACCTTCCCCCTGAGCCATGTCGAGAGATACCCCCTTATATGACGCACTTTAGGTCTTACATTTGCCTCTTACGAAATGTTATTCGCGAACTAGGGTGTACGCCATAAAAGGTTCGTCCCATTCATTCATTCTTTTATTCAATCATTCTTCATCATTTGCTATTTTGCTTGCGAGATATTCGCCGATTCATTCATTTAATCATTCATTATCTCTTGTTGTTTTGTTAAGCCATTCATGACTTCTTGTTATTCTTGTCGCGAGATCTTCGCGGATATTTTGTGAAGAAGTACTTCATCTTGATTCATTTTTCCTCTCCCATTTTTACGGGTAATACTTCTTTAGATATAATCTATTCCATGGTCTATCCAATTTTGTCCCACATCTTTTCCTTCGGGATCCATCAATCTGTATGCCCCTGTACCAACAACCTCTTTGATGATATAAGGTCCATCCCATTTCTCGCCAACTTGCCTCCACTTTCACGTTGATATATTGGGGTTTTCGCAACACCAAGTCTCCTGGTTGGAACTCACGTATTTTTACACGCTTGTTATATTCTCTAGCCAATCTTCGATGATAATTCTCCATGTGTCGCAATGCCTTTTCTCGTTTTTCTTCCAATTCATCCAACTTGATTAGAATGTTACTGCGCTAAGATTTTTATCCTGGACCTCTTTTTGGTTGTCGGAATCACGACCTCTGTTGAGAATCTTGCTTCAACTCCGTAAGTTAAGCAAAAAAGGGGACATTCTGTGGCTTCTCTTCTAGTTGTATTATAAGCCCATCTTGCATTGGGTACTTGTTCGCACCATCCCTATTGTGTCCTTCCAACTTTTTCTTCAATATATCGGCAATTGTTTTGTTTGTTGCCTCCGCTTGGCCATTAGCTTGTGGATATAATGGAGTTGATTTTCCACATCTTATCTCGAAATGCATTAAGCGCAACTCTATATTTTGCCCTTCAAACTGCTTCCCATTATCAGATACCAATTGTGCGGGGATCCCAAATCTGCATATAATATTTTCAAATATGAAAGTAAAAACATCCTTATCGCGAATGTCTTTGGACCGCTTTCACCTCTGCCCATTTTGTGAAATAGTCCGTTGCGACAATTAAGTATCTTCTTTGTCCTGTTCCCGGTAAAAATGGTCCCACAATATCTAAACCCCATTTTCCAAAAGGCCACACACTTCTCGAACCCCATATTATGCACCTTTTCCTTTATATCATCTTCGGGAGACGTCATGTTTCCCTTCAAGAGGCTCTTCATGTAATAACAAACATGAAGACCCTAATCATTCCTAAAACAACCAAAAAAAATGTCACAATATTTAATATTTTGCACTCATTTAAAATTGCCAAAAAACGAAGAAGTTTGTCTCAGGTGATGATTGTTCTAGCTTACACCATTTGTTGACAACATGAAGGGGTGTACATAGTGTATGGTGTTGGATGACTTGTCTGCTCGTCACATGGGAGTTTTGCATCGTGTTGTGCAAATTCTGATATTATTCTTTGTCTCATGCTTTCAGCACTTTTTCTGCATTCTTCTTCGGTGGAAGCGAAGGAGTTGTAGTGAGAAAATTCTGTGGTTTCAATATCAAAATCTAGCAGTGTGCAATGGTCTACATCTCCAAGTGTTGTCAGCAAAGGAACAAATAAAAATTATACACTGTAATCCATTTTATCGATGAACCCTTCAATTGCACTACCACATTTCTTTCCTAGTGAGTGACATGTCTGAAAACATACAAGAAAACAAATTCCTAATGAGTGACAGACATGCAAGTGTTTTTTATTTCCCTAATGAGTGACATTTTTTAAAGAGTGAAACCAAAATTGGTTCCATCAAAGTCAACTATATAAGCATTTGAAACAATTATTTCCGCTCATAGTTGGATTCTACAACTGTGTTGTCTGTCAAAAAAAAATTATATTAGAGAATTGTAAAGGAAACTTACATAAGCAAATGTTCTTAGAAACACATCTCTCTTGTACTTCGGATTACCATCTAGTTTTAACTCTTCTTTTAGGATGTTCTTTTGCAATTTAAAGATGTAAAACTCAATGATGTCTCATGCGACATCGCCCTTTCTCATCAACTTATCCAGCATCCTCCCTGATATCACCAGTTGGTGCTCCTTGTTCTCCCACGCCGTGGAGCTGTAAAACTCAATCTAGTGAATGTTGGATATAAGAAAGAAAAAGAAAAAAATGTTTGGAACACATTTTAGGATGAAACCAACTTTGGTTTCAACACTATTTTCCACTTACCTTTTAGTTTTCCTTCTGAAAAAACTGCTCACAAGGGGTCTATGACTTTGATCGAGTACCCTCGTAATTTTAAAGTTTTCAACTGCTTTCAACTTCACATCCTTCACCCCATACACCTCCTCATTCTTCTCCTTCTGGCCACTCCTTTCATTAGGATTTTTTATTTGTTCACATTTTATCTTTGTTCTTTTCCTTTTCCTAGCTGTATAATCTTGATATCTGACAAGTTCTTGAATTTTTCTTTTGTTATCCTTTAGTATTGTAATCATATTACTAAACTTTTTTTTTGGGACTGATGTGTTGAGATCCTTGCTCACCGTCTTATTTTTTGCTGTCACTATGTGTCAGTCCTAAACGGAATCCAGATCCACCGTCTTCTAAATCAGCTACATCCTCTACCATTCTTACAGTTGAGTAGTAGTATACACTTTCCATCTTTGGATTTGACGAAAAACCTAATTCCATTTTTCGAAGAACATCTTCACTGTCCTCATCATATATAAACTGAGTTTCATCATCTTCTTGTTCAATATTTTGCTTCAAAGAAGAACTTTGTTTGCCTCAGATTCGACCTGCTCGGCCACCTTGATATCCCAAATAGTGTTTGGAATCAACTACGGAACCACTTCTAGTTCAGTCCCTGGCTATGATGAAGAAAATTTCTTGGCCTGGATTCGACCTGCTTGGCCACCTTGATTTCCTCAAGAGTATTCGGAGTTAATTGGGAACCTTCTTCTTGTTGTTCAGTCTCGACCTCCAGCTTTGATGAAGATTTATTCATTTCAAATTCAACATGCTCGGCCACCTTGATTTCCTCGAGATTATTTGGAGTTAACTCTGAAACCTCTTCTATTTATACTCCTCATTGTTCTTTATCAAACTTTTTTGGTTCCATAAAAAAATCTTCACCGTTGAGAGTTTTCTTCATTTCCAGCACCAACATTGTCTGATTTTTCTCGTTGTGGTTCTACATCTCGAGACAGTGAAACCCCTTCTGGTTCTATCAAAACATCTTCAACAACATTTCCAGGTAGTGAAACCTTTTCTGTTTCCATCAAAAAATCTACAAAACTTTGTATCATTTCTTCACAAGGTTGAAACCTTTCTTGTTCCATCACAACATCTTCACACTCTTGATTCTTTCTTGCATCCTTTTGTTCAGTTCCTTCATGCAGTAAATGCTTTTGTTCTGTTCCTTCATGCAGTAAATCTGTCTCGAGTTCTATTAAAGACAAGAAAAAAAATAAAAAACTTGCACATTAAACGGTCTCTCACATTTTCCTTTCAACAAAACTATTTTTCCTATTTCATTCATGGACGTGACTATTTAAATTTCGCTTACCAGTAATATCCATTATTTCATCCTCCACCGCTGCATCTTTCACCACCTGCAATATAACGTGTAAGATACAAAATGTCACATACTAATATACAAGCAATACAGAGTTCAATATAAAATATATATATATCACTAGTGGAAAATGGGGTTTTTTCCACCCACAACCACGACCCTCATACACGGTCAATTGACCTTTGACCGGTCAAGACCGTCTGGGATATAAAAAAAACACGGAGAATAGATAAAGCAGCTATAACGGGTCGTATAATTTTTATTATTTTATTCCTAATTTTCAACCGATGTTATGACGGATGAGCTTAGTTTTTTCAGTGGGACCCACTTTCTGTGAGGTGTCTCCCTATCCTTATCATCTAACCTAAATCCTCGTCCTCGCTATTTCTATTCCTGCGCCTTATCTTCTCAATCTTCTTCTCTCCACCGCACCCCAAAATTGAAACTCGAAACTCAGAAGAAGAAAAAAACAGAAGAAATCACTTGAACCATTGCTCTTAATCCCAACCCCTTTCTCCATCGTTTTCGTCTCTCCACAAAATCACCAAGTTCTCCAATAAACCCTATTCTAAATCTGTAACCACAAACTTGAGCAAAGAGGAAGAAATCCATTCTTCTTGAACCATTTTCTTCTTTTCATCTTTGCGGTTAAGGTTATTCCTAACCGATCTTCTTCTATTTTGTTGAGAGGTTTATTTTTATACAACCTATGTTCAGATATGAAATAAAATTAGGGTTTTGATTTGGGGGTTTTAATTTGTTAGGGTTTCTATAATTTGTGTTTGTAGGGATTTTGATTTGTTAGGGTTTTTTTTTTTTTTTTTGATTGATTTCAGGGTTTGTTGTTGAGGCTTTTCTCCTTTTATGCAACAGAGAGGTAAAGTTCTTTCATCCAATTTGTTCTTGATTTTTATTTTCATCACTGCATGTTTAGTTTTTTTTGATTTTAGGGCTTTTTGATTACAGGGTTCACTGTTATAGTATTTCTTCGTCTCTACAGCAAAAGGGTAATTCTCTTTTACTCGATCCAGTTTCCTTCCATCATTTTTGGTTCAATTTGGGTGTTTCTTAGTTTTTAATTTTGAGACTTTTGATTCGGGGTAGGCTGTGAAGGTCTTTCTCCATCTCGTACAAAAAGGGTACAACCAATCCAATTTTTTGTTTCATCATGACTATATGTTAATTTGATAAAAAGACAGTTGAAAAATCAGTTGGTCCTACAAATATAAGGTGCAAATTTGATTCTCACCAAATGCTTTATCTTGTTAACTGACTTCTGTAGGCAACAAGATGATAAACTGGATGAGTTAAGTGAAATTGTGCAAAGAACTTGAGGTGTGGGGCTCCCTTTACACAAAGAAATTACATAGCAGGTAGCATTTCTAACATATCATGACTATATGTTAATTTGATAAAAAGTCAGTTGAAAAAACAGTTGGTCCTACAAATATAAGGTGCAAATTTGATTCTCACCAAATGCTTTATCTTGTTAACTGACTTCTGTAGGCAACAAGATAATAAACTGGATGAGTTAAGTGAAATTGTGCAAAGAACTTGAGGTGTGGGGATCCCTTTACACAAAGAAATTACATAGCAGGTAGCATTTCTGATTGGCATTCTTTAGTTAAAGTTGAAATGCTTTCTTGGTTATAATTTCATTTGTTTGTTAAGTATATTAGTCTCTTGCATGGAATTATTGAAAATTTATGGTGTTGTATGTGTTGATGTTGTCATAAAGACAAGCTTAAAAACATCTTGATTGTACTATTGTATATTGTGTCATTATGATGTGACTCGATTCATGTTAAATTATTTGAAATATATCTCAGGACTTCAAGAAGAGATGAATTGTTTTTTCTTTTTCTTATAGCATTTTTTAATTGGTTTAGTGTTGATTTTTGATTGCATCTTAAGGATGGAGAAGTAGATGAAATTATGTGCGACTTTGATGAGCCTGAGACTCTTACCAACTGGATTACACCTTGGTGAAGTTAAGGATATGCTTATTCAAGGTGAAGCTGGTCTTTGTTTATATCTTCTAGGTTGAGGAAGTTGATCTTGATATTCAAATGTTCTCGAAATGGGTATCATTGATGTATTGAGTTCAAATTTTGATTCCATTATTTTTATTGAAATTTACGGTTTGTTTATATCTTCTAGGTTGAATTTTAACGGGTTATATGCTATTTTCGGGTGTTGAATAATTCTTGATGGATTTAATATTGGTGGCGAAGTGTGTAAGTGGTGTTCGTGATCTTTGATGGTCTTTGTTAGCGGTAGTGTTGGAGGTGCATGTGTTGGTATTGCTTGCTACCAAAGGTGGTGGTGGTATCTTAATAATAACATAAACTTTGATGTAAGTGATGAATCTTGCGGATAGGTTAAGTAATTATGGATCTGTTGCTTTGATTCTTTGAGGTATATATTGGTTTGTTTCTAGCGGTGACAAGTACACCTTAGGATGATGATGATAAAAGATGATCTGGAAATGAGATTTCGTTTTTTGTTATTTGTTTTTGGCGGTGTAGAGTTTCCCTTAAATGTTCAACATTGTGTTAATATTGATTGGTCAATTGTTTTATTTTCATTGTTGATTCTGACTTAAGGCTGTTGGACATACGGATTGCATTAAAGTATATAGCAGTGTAGACGGTAGACTCATTTGATTCTTGATTGATGTAATTGCTTATATCTTTCTTTGGATGTAAGGCCGATTGTGTTGTTTCATTTAATCGGTGCGAGGGGAAAACCAATAAGAGAGACAGATTTGCCTTATTAGCAGGAGAAAACAAAGTATAAAACCTCTAAGTACCTTTTTGATGATTGTTTGACCTACAAAGACATTATGAAGGCTGAGAAGTATAATACAAAGGTAAAAGCTGATTACTTTTGTTTATTTTTGCAATTCAAATTCTCCTATTTCGTAACTCACTTTAACTTGAAATACCTCATTCAACTAAAATAATCCAATTCATGTTCAATTTCGTTAGTTCAAAATATTCACTTATGAACCTTAGCATCTATTCAACTTCGTTAGTTCACAATATTCCCACAACTAATTATTGGGCTTCTCCTTGCTTGTTCTTTTCAGAAAAAGGTTAAGATAGGTGGAGAGTATGAAGAAAATATCGAGGTAAATGTTGTACTACTTTTGTTTTCTATTGGAGAAATCTAGGCAGAAAAAATATTTCACTAGCAGTTATCACTTGTAACTTGTAGGCTTCCGATGAAGACTACTCTGTTGAACCCAGTAAAAGTTAAAGGTCCTTTTGTGCCCTTCCCGATGTTGGTAATTTACAAAAAACTACAGGATACCGTATCTTTAGTGCCATGTGCTCTGAAGGTAAATTTAGCTCCTGATAATGTTATGCAATGATGTTTTCCAGATGTTTGTCTTTTTGCCACTAGATGTTCACCATATGTATCTTTTTTTTTCTTCTATTTTTGTTATTCTTCCTCACAATGCCTAATATATAGTACATGTTCTGGAATAGGGTGGCATCTTTTCTGTTGTAATTAGCGCAGTTGAGGTCTCGTTTCTACTTTGGATACAGATTGTTGCATGGTGATGGGGTTTATACAGAAAAAGATGAATTGGGCAAGATTAATGGAATCTACTTCTGCAACATGTTTAAAATGGTTCAGCAAATCTACTTCAAAGTGATATCCTCCAATGCATTTGAACTTTGTAAGACTAATTTTTCAATTATTCTTTGTGATGCTTGCTGGATGCAGGGCTGGGATTACACCTGTTCAGAAACGAAGATTTACTGAAATGAAGAAAGAGATGAAGTGGCAGAAGCAGGGTTACAATGCTCAGTAATTTAGCTTTTGTGCTTATGACAATGCACAGATGAAGGTTGTGAATCATTCCACAGAATATTACGAGTATTGAAGTGTTTGGTGGCGGGGCTGGTGAGTAATAATTGTGTTTTGTTCCCGAATTACCATCTTATTCAGTTCAGGAGTGTTGTTCTAGTTTTGAAAAGGACACAATTAGATGCTACCATTCTGCATTCCATCTTTAAAAAAAAAGCCTTTGAAGCATCAACTCATGTTATTAGATATCTTCCCTTTCTAAATGCCTTTGCATATGTTTGTCAAAACTCAAAATCATCTAAGTGAGATAATTTTCCTTCATTGTTTTCAATAATCATCTTTTATTAGTCTTTGGATTCTCCGTTTGTACTTTGGTCCACTACAATGTAACTGTTCTCAGAGCAAGAGCATGTTAGAAGTGTAACAATGAGATAGTGTAGAGTTCATTTAATGCCTTTGCATAAGAATTGTCCTCAGAGATGGGAATACTGAAAACCCCACCAGTTCTTTCTCACATGTTCTGTTTTAAGGAAGCTTGGGTGACATTGCTGATGAATCTTATAATGTTTATTGTGTTATTGCATCAGGTCGGCACAAGTTTGTTTTGCATTCTCTCATATATTAATTTGTTCGCCTGTCGTATTTATTGTGATGATGAAACCCAACATGCTAACAATATATGCTTAAGCGATCTATGAGGAATTTGTGATATGATTAGTTACTAATCTTCACTACTTTGCACTTTTTATCCTCCATTTTGTATCTTGTGCTCGAGATATGTCAAGGTCGTGAATTAATGAACTAGTTACGTTTCATATACTTTGTTTGTGCCGTTGTGTCGATGTTGGACAGGGGCAGATAAAGAGATTGACATCATATTGGTTAGGATACCAACCTTTTATAGATCACCGTCGTCTCATGTTCAAGATTGTTAGAAATAAAGGTGTATTAATTATGAATTGTATCAGGATTTGGAATAATGTGGAGAGTAGGTGGGAGAGCCAACAATCCTAGATTTAGAAGAAGACGCAGCAAGGCTATGGAGCTTCACTGCTGATAGTTACAGTATATTTCTCATAGAATTATTGGTGCTTCATCTATTTCTTTCCTTGTCACTTCTGGTAAGAATTACTCGATCCAGGTTTATTTCTTATGTTAGTGCAGCCTTTCATCTTAACTGCTGGTGAGTAATCTATGTTTTGACGTTTGTTTGTATATTGGAATATGATTTATTGATTTGTTTATTTTTTTTGAAGTTACTGGTGTCCTGCTTTACAAGAAGGCCACACATGAAGATTACTTCACAAGTATGTATTTCTATCTATTCCTATAAATATGATTACTTCACAGGTATGTCTCTCTATCTATTCCTATAAATATGATTCATTGATGTTTCAAATTATCAGTTGATGAATGATAAAGTTGCCTAAATCTCTGTTTTTTTTTCGGTTTTCCTTAGTGATAAAGTTTTCCAAATATCCATTTCAAGCTTTGATAATGCGCATGACATGGTTATTGTTTTTATAAGCATTTTCTTGAGTATTGTGACCTCCCCACGATGTCAGTGATAGCTAGAACTTATTTTCTTGTGCGGGTACACCATTATGAAGTATGGGATAAGTTCTAAATCATCATCAGACTTTATCATTTTGTTGTTTAATCAATAGTTTACTAGTGCATCGTTTTGTAACCAAATTTTATAACTTAGTTACCTTTCTTGTAAGATTTACATTGGTCAGAACTCAAGATTATAATGATTTTTGTGTAATTTGAACCCAATGAATAAATGAATGTTAAATTGAACAAGTTTAATTTGATTATCATTTGAATTGTAATTTGAGTTTGATTTGATTCTCATTTGAGTTTCATTTCAGATTTAGTCAGATTCATCGGGCGGACAATAAGAATGTTTTTTTTATATCAAGATCTATATCTATGGTGATTGAAAGCAGTCATAAATTTTTGACCGTTAAAATCGGTCGTTGATATAAGATTTTCAACGACCCCAGAGACACGTCATAGTTGAAAAAGACGCTCAAGCGGCGACCCTTTCTTCGACCGACAAAGCAAGTCATAGATACGAGTTAAATGACTTGCTTTGTCGGTCGCGAAACTGCTGATTTCCACTAGTGTATATATATTATTTTGCCTGGCATTTTTAGGGGCGACCCCAAAAGAATTAGGGGCGACACTAAAATAAAAAAAAAAGTCACCCAAACGTAAATCTAAGGTACCCCTTATATTCGATTTTTCAAAATGGCCAATATGCCCTTATATAATCGGGAGCCTACACCATAATCGGTAGGTTAAAGGTGAATGTAGGTTAAATTGAAACTATACGTATCGATTATTGTGTAGATACTTCGGCTAATAATCCCTTATATAATCGGTAGCTTATCCAACTTGTAAACTACCGATTATAAGGAGCCCCATATTCAACCTTGGCCAAATTCCATAGGTTTTGAGGGGTGCAGAGCCAACCATAACCACTTGGCTTGAGCTGTGGATGTATCCATAATCGGAAGTAAAATATATTACCAAACCATCCGATTATGGGTTGCCCCAAAATGAGTTTTTTCTAAAATCCTTCATGTAAGGGAATTTGAAATATACCATAATCGGTAGAGTTAAAAACTTAACAACCTACCGATTATAAGGAGCCCCAGATCAAACCCTTGCCAAATTCCATAGGTTTTGAGTGTACAGAGCCAGGCATAACCATGTGGATCGTGATTTGGATGTATCCATAATTGTAAGCCAAATAGGTTCCACAACCTACCGATTATAGGTTGCCCCAAAATGAGTTTTTTCTAAAATACTTCATGTGATGAATTTTGAAATCTACCATAATTGGTAGAGTTTATTACTTCTTACCGTCCGATTATACGAAGCCCCCAAATCAACTGTGCCAAAATCCATAGGTTTAGAGGGTGAGCCCAGGCATAACCATGTGGTTCGTGATTTGGATGTAGCCATAATCGGACGTCAAATTGGTTCCAAAACCTACCGATTATAGGTAGCGTGAATTTTGAAATCTGCTATAATCGGTACGGTATAAGACTTCTGATTATACAGTTTCCCCAAATTTTGTTTTTGCAGAAATGTCATTTTTTTCGAATTTGGGAACTAGAATAATCGGTAGTTAATATGACTTCCGATTATAAAGTTGCCCCAAATTTCTTCCTTGACGACATCACCAATTTTGGGAATTTAGGAGAAACTATAATCGGTAGTCTAGTGAGGTTCTTGTTCCTTCTGATTGTTATAGAAGCAAGATACGCGTTTGGCACAAAATCGATATTAATTGGTAGTATAATATGTTACTAAGCTTCCGATTTCTTTATAATAACCGGGCACAAAATAGCTTCTGATTATGTAAGGGAATTAACGTATTCTCCGCGTTTTTGGACATCCCTTAACGTTGTATATGGGTTGGGAATAAAAAAGTCGCCCCTAATTCTTTTGGGGTCGCCCCTAAAAATGCCAGGTTAATTTGAACCAGTTTTTCAAATAAAAATGTAAAATTTATAAAAATAAAAAAAGAAATAACCAAGTCATATAAAATGTAAAATTTCTAATTAATAATCAATAAGTAAAATTTCGTTAATCGATTAGGACTATTGTGGGGTGATTGATAATTCTAGGCTGTTCTTCGAGAATATAAGTCTGGGTTATCGATTGGTTCCTGTTCACCTTGATTTATCAAAAGATGGAACAAAACTCGTAGGTATTTCTTTGGGAGACAGATTTATCTATTACAGTAGACTTCTTTGCGTGATACAGATTTATCTATTACCGTAGACTTTTTTGTTTATTAAAGTCTTTGAATTTGGGTCGTAACAACTCTTAGTTGTGGGTGAGATCAGCTAAGGGAATCAAGTGCGTAGTATCCTGCTGGGATCAGAGACGTAAGGAGCGTCATTGTACCTTGGATCAGTGTGATATTGATCGGGGTTCAACTACATTCCAGACCAAAGTTAGTTTGTAGTAGGCTAGTGTTTGTAGCGGCTTAATACAATGTGTGTTCAAATCTGGACTAGGTCCCGGGGTTTTTCCTGCATTTGCGGTTTCCTCATTAACAAAACTTCTGGTGTATGTGTTATTTGTTTTCCGTATTATATTTTCTTATATAATTGAAATATCACAGGTTGTGCGTTATATCGATCAATTTTGAAATCTAACCTTTGGTTGTTGATTGAAATTGATTGATCCTTGAACATTGGTTTTTGGTGTCGTTCAAGTTTTCATCTCTTATATTCAATCGGGCTCACAGATTTCTATTTGCTGATTGTGAATTGAATTAAGAGGTAGTGATATTAACTCTTTGATATACATTTCTTTAGATTGAGTCTAACTGTCTAGTTTATTCTCTTGAAAGTATATTGGAGTTAGTTCATACATATTGCTAATCGAAATATTGGGTGTGGTTGTTAGACACCCGCTTTTTCAGATAGTGACCTCTTTGGGGCTGTAAGTTGCGCGTTAAATACTAAAATCTTAATTACATATTCATAACCCCCTCCTTCACTAAAACTCAATAACCACCGCCGCCATCTCCATAATCATCGTCGTCTTCACTGCTAACTCCATTATCGAATCACATCATCAATGATTATAAGAAGAAGAAAAAAAACTCTAAAATTAGATTTAACACCTAAAACCCAATCTCAGATTGATTATTCCAAAGTTACACTCAAACTAGCTCAAATTGGATATGAGATTTGTAGAACTAACAACTTAATCAAAAATAGGAAGGAAAAAAAAACAGAAATTTCTTCAAAACTGACGAACACAAAAACCGGAATCGGGGGATATGTTCCAATTCATATACCGATTCTAGGATTGGGTTTTAAAAATGAAGAATATGAAACCCAGAATCGGGAGATATATCGCAATGCAACTCCCGATTTATTTAATTTTTTATGTCAATTATTCTACCAACAATGGGTTTATATTAATATGAACAAACGCCGATTTTAACAGTCTACCCACAAACGGTTTATATTGACATGAACAAACTCCGATTTTGACAAGAAAAAATTTTAAAATTGCTTGAGTTGGCTTATATGTACATCTATATATGTCGATTGATATCTATAAAATTCCAGCACCCTATTATCCAAATTCAGAGCAGCTCCACTTCCATCCTTGTAGTTAAACCATCAAAAAAATTCCAACATCCCATAATCCATATTCAAATTCAAAAATAGCTTGAATTAATAGGATTTCTATTGCTTTCCAAATACCGACAGACAAAATCGCAACAAACCATCATCAATGCCTCTTCAATTTAACTTCTCAATCAATAAAACAAGAGTTTACAATACAAATTACCACTCACCCAAGTCAACTGATCCACTGATATCTCAAGAGAAATCCAATTTTAATCCATATTGATTAACCAATTTTATCGATCAAATAAACCCTCACCAATTTTAATCAGTGAATGGGTTTTGAAGGAATTCAACATGGGTCTGAGAGAAATGAGAACTTTATGTTGTTTAATGATGGTACTGAGCACAACAACAGGGGAGACCAAGTAGCTACTGCCATGACACAGATTTTTTTGAAAGGGTTTGAGTTAATTCTGATATTGCCAGCAAGCCGGATCAATTTGTGAAGCAATTTGGTGGAATTCTTGACATGAGGAAATAAACTGATGGTGATTTACCGTTGTTGAGTGATTGGGAAATTAGAGGAGAAGGTGGGGGTGGTTGCTGGTGAGGCAATGGAAGATGTTGATTTTCTGATAAGAAATCAAGATGCCACCAGCTGCTTAGATCTCTTCTTTTTGTATAAAACTTGATGCTTGGTGTTCACCCATGCTATAACTTATAAGATATGATGGAGACGTAGCCACATCCTTGAGCATCACCCATATTATAAGTGAGATGTGATAGAGAGTTGGCCACGTCCACTCATCTCTTAAGCTCACCTAAATAGCAAAGGAAATTTCTCATTTCCCTTATTTCAAAAACGCCGATTCTTGTAACTATCGGTCTATATGTGTGTAAATCAAAAACCGATTATCATAATCAGTTTATGTGGTAAATAACTTGCACCGATTCTAGGTGTTCTTTGCGAATGAAAATTTTAACTCACAATCAGTATACAAGTTAATGAACATATACCGATTCAGGGTAAATTTTTGTCAAATAAAAATCAAATTTTTTCAGTTTTTAATTATACGCTAACGTTAAATGATTTTAGGATTGATTTAACTAAACATTTATTAATTATCCGAATCAACACTAACTAATCGCAGATAAATTAGTCATTAAACGAATAGTTATATAAGGTTTTTTATGAACATGCGATTGGGGATATTAAAACTAATTGGGGGATATGAATTACTTCACCCCGACCAATAGTGTCTGCTAAGGGGTGTTTTGGGGGGGGCAAAAATACTAAAATACCCTTCCTTCAAAATAAAAATTAAAAAAAATCATATCCACCATTTCCATCTTCACCTCTTATTAATCTCTTTTAGGGTTAGGGCTTTGAAACCTAAATATTCCCCACTCCCTTCCAAATTCTAAATTTTCCCCACTCCCTTTCAAGTTGTCTTTTCCTTCTCTGCCGGCTCCTCACTTTGAAATCGACTTTTTTTTTTTTTTTTTTTTTACATTCGGAAGTGATGAATACCATGCCGGAAGTGATGAAAACTATGCCGGAAGTGATGAATACCATGACAGAAGTGATGAATACTATGCCGGAAGTGATGAAGACCATGCCGGAAGTGATAAATACCATGTCAGAAATAATAAAAAATTTACATCGCCGGAAGTGATGAAGACCATGCCGGAATTAATGAATACCATGCCGGAAAATGGTGCCGGCATGCTTGGTAACTAACATTCAATGCCGTTACTTAGTGCCGGCAATCTCGATAGAAATCTATCAATGCCGGTACTCAAGTGAAATTTTTTTTTCAAGTTTCAGGATACTTTACATCATGTGCCGGCAAAGAAATTCAAGCAACATACCATGCCGGTAGCAGTACCGGCATGTTCGAGAATTAACCGACTATGCCGACAGTGGACTGATAACCAGAAAAAAAATTCAAAACGAAATAGGGCTTTCCCTCCTTCTACTCTCACCAAAAACTCTGCGTAGTGGAAAACATGTATGAAAATTTCAAACAAATGCCGGCATGGTTTTTTTGTTGAATACTATGCCGCCACCGAGCTTTTTCAGCTGCAAAAATGGTGGATTCAAAGAAAAAAAAAATCAAAATTTCAACCTCTTAGCAGCAATTCTCTCCTCACAATCATCTTCCATTTCCACAAAAAATGTTCTCTCCTCTCAAATATATTTCCCTCCTTCTACTCTCACCTCACTCACCCAAATTCAAATAAAAATACACACTAATCATTTATCAAAAATCTTAAGATTTTACTAATTATTATTAATCACTAAACCACTAGTGAGGGGTAGATTAGAAATTAAAAAAATAATTAGATAAGGGGTGACCCTGATATTATATTTGGATCCAGGTTTTGCCTTTTTCCTATATTTCCCAATTAATTTTGATATCCCCAATTACGCGTTCTTTTTTTTATCTTACTTCAAAATGTCTTATTTTAGTACTAATGATGGGCCCCAATTAATGTACGTAGGCCCAGTTTAGCCTGGAAAAGAAAAGGATATACAGTTAGAGCAACTGCAGTCATACGACTATAACCAAAGACTAAAAACCAAAAAATTTGAAAAAAATGGGTTTACTCCGTGTGCGACGCTACGGTGGGAGGAGTAAATTTGGTGGGGCGCGCCCCACCTCTTTTTTTTTTTTTTTTCTTTCGGGCCCCTTTTTTTTTTTTAATTCGAGCGTAACTTTGAATTACGCCCCACCATCAGGCGTAAATAATACCTACGCCCCACCTCAAACGTAAATAATACCTATGCCCGGTGTCGGGCATAACTTTAAATTACACCTGACTAAAGATTAGACTAAAGACCAAATATGGTCTGGAATTTGATCTTCGGTCCGGATTTTAATCGATAGTCTGTCCGCTGTGTCAGGATTTTCGACCAAATTTTTGGTTATAGTTCACGACTGTGGTTGCTCTTAGAGTTGGGTAATAAATCTGTTTCCAAAAATCTTTCTACTTTATACGAGGTGTCAGTATTTAAAGGGGGCCAAAATACATCATAGCTGCACGGCTGTGTACAAATAATCTCGTTCCCATAAAACAAACAACGACAGGAAAACAAGAAGCGATGGTGGTTGATTCAGCAGCTCTGGGAAACAAAGCGAAAAATTTGCGGGAGCAACTTTTGGATCTGAGGTAAAATCTCTCTTATTTTTTTTTGGTAATTAGGGTTTCATTTTTCTTGGCTACAACTTTTGGTAAGTGAATTTCATGATCAATTTCCGATTATTTATCATTAATTGTTTCTTTTTAATCAATTTGCTTCCTTCTTCGTAAATTTCAGGGATGTATTGAGAAACCTTTTGCATCTAGAGGACTGGAAATCATTTAGAGATGTACAGAGGGTTATTATAGATTATGTGCTTTTCCTGAGAAATGTTAATCCTAGCGAGCGTTATATAAACAAGAGTGAAGAACGAGTCGATTTGGACACACTAAAGGTATATCTATATTGTTTGATTTTGATTATATGATTGTAGTGAAGGTATGTATATTGTTTGATTATATGATTGTAGTGAAGGTATGTATATTGTTTGATTTTGATTACAAGTTTTGCTTACACGATTTGTGTGCACCTCACTTTTAGGAACTGCAAGCTAAATTGGATCATGAATATGATAAGGCCAAAGACGAATACTTCAGCTCACAGTTTTCATATGTCTACGCTCATAGAAAAAGGGCAATGGTATATGTTTACTCTTTAACTTAGACAGTACTTTCCATGATTGTTTCTGTTGCTGTTAGTGACTTTTTTCTTTCGATTTGCTTACCTTACAACAGATGCTTAAAGACCTTAGCGATGTCGTAGAGAATGAGAAGAAATTCAAGATATCAGTTGACTTTCAGAAATGGATTGAACAGCAGCTACTTGATGAAGATTGGGAGGGTATCCTTAAGTATACCCATCTTAAGGAAGGGCAATTGAAGAGAGAAGCAGAAAAAGATGCCAAAAATGTTCATTTTCTGATACAAACAATAAACTCTGAAGAAATAGATGTCAACAACACAGAAATTGTTAAACGTCGGTTCATGGTAGTAACTAACCAACATATGACTTCCTGTATATAATTTATCACATATATAACTTCCTGTATATAACTTATCAAATATATGACTTCCTGTATACAATTTATCACATATATTCTCAATTTTTCTTGGATAATTTTTAATCTCCATTCTCCTTTTGCTCATGACAGGCGTATCAAAAAGAATTAGCTGATGCCTCAAGGAAGTATGAGGAGAATTTAATAGCTTACGTTCATATCCCGGAAAGGTGTCAATCTGTTGAGAGGCTTGTGTCCGTTCTGGAGGCTTCATGTTTATGTAAACCTGATGATAACGGCATGGTAAATACTCTTCTCAGCATGGTTATAGCATGTATCAACTTGACACGGGAGCTTATTGACTGAATCTATGTATGATTTACTTTGCATTCCTTCCCATCACAGTTACTTAATAGAAGCCAAGTTGCTGTTCAGCAGTCCATAAAGAGAGGTGAATTCCGCTGTCTCGTTTATTCTTTATTAGGCTCTGGGTATTGCTTGTTCTTTGTTAAATAGGCTGGAACCTAGAATGTTTGTACTCTTCTTACTGTTCTCAGCATCTTTATAGCATATGTCAACTTGATTAGATGTACGGTTTACCAATATTTGTTTTTCCCCAACATAGCTCGTGAAGAAAGCCAGGATGGCTGTTCAGAAACGGATGTATGCAGATAAAATTGCCAAAATAGCAAAGAGAAGAAAGGAGGTAAGCTTTGGATATTATTCAGTCTTTGATAGCCATCTTTCAATACTTTGAGCTTCTTGCGAGACTTACTGATCTCGTCTAGAGCCTAGGATTTCCTGTAACATTAAAATGTTGTCTTTTGTCTGTTTCTCTCTTTTTTTAGTCTGCAAAACAAAATAGAAAGCTATGCTGATTAGATATGTTAATTTTCTATAAGACTGTAATGCACAATAAACTTATACAAAAATGATTAGTTTGTAGTTAGGTTTCACTTAGGGTGCCACAAAAAAAAATAGCACCGAAGAATATGGATATAGTTGACGCAAACCAAACATGTCGAGATGATTTGTAGCTTGTTAGTCGGACGTAACATGTATTGATGAATCCTAGTAGTGGTAAGATTTGATCAACGTTCCTTTGTTTACCAAAATCCATGAACGTCGAGAAGTGGAGGGGTGCCTACAATTCAAAACACATTTCACTATCTAGCTTCTAGTACACCAGATAGGAAGGACAGTGAAGGCTTGACAACACTCTGTGGAACATGGAGCTTGGGAATGGCATACTTGTCCTATATTTTACGTAACAAACTGCTTCTATATATGAATAATAATTTTAGTTGTTGGTTCCCTTCCATTGACGACATGTATAGTAGCACCCTATCTCAAACATCTTCTTCCTGTAAGATCTGTAAAATACTGGTGTTAAAAAAGTTTATTGTCTTAGCTCTCAACGCTAACATTTATGGTTTGGTTTCGTATGCAGGGTGCCAGATGTGGCTTCAGTCTCATGTTCGTCTACGGACGAAATAAGTTGACTACTAAGCTTAAAACCAAGATTGGGTATGATCTGTGGAAGTTTGAGCCATTGATATGCTATTGAAACTTCTGTTGAATAGTAGGTCTGCAGAAAATTTAAGATCTTATATATTGGTAATTACTGGATTAGATATGTTTTATGCTTCTCATCTAGTTAAGTAATAGGATTGTGCAAAGTATGTAAATGGTTTTAGTTGGAGAAACTTCAGGTGTATTCGTATCTGATTCGAGTAGTGTTGCTCTTTTAACTTAAGCTTTATCTGAACATAGAAAGATTAGTTCGGAGTTTACGTTTCAATTGTTAGATAACATGTTTTTTGTAGACTTTTTCTTGAAATATTTAGTTTAAATTTCCTTCATGTGTAACTGTTGTTTGTGTTTGAATTGATCTCCCTGTTTGTATGGTACTTGATTGAATCTATAGCTCAAAGCTTACACTTGAATTGGTATCTCCCTGCAGTTTTGTTGTTGAACCATTATTGTGCTTTTATTGATACATTTGTGTTCACAAATTTTCAGTCTTACAGAGTAACTAGTTCATGTTAGAGCCTAGTCCAGGCTTTGGTAAGAGATATTGTAGGGCTAGTCTTTAACTGTTAATTTCTTACTTGGAGCCAGCAGCTATTTGTCATAAGTAGGCATATTTTAATCCAGGCTCCATCATCTAAAACAGAACATGAACCTTGATGACTGCTCCCAGAACCAAGACACCCAGATTGTCACCAAAGTTGGAGGACAAGTATAGGGTTGTTTCCACTACCACGTCATTTCTATGTGTGTGAGTAACCAGATAATGGAATGCATTTTGACTAGCCACTTAAAGACATGCTTCTTGACTTTCATGGATTCTGGTAAGTTCGTAGTGATTGTTTGAATTCTTGCCACTTAGAGTCATAATCCTATGCTTCTTGATGTTCATATTGTGATAGTTTGTAGTGATTGTTTGAACTACTAAAAATGTAAGTTTGTAGTGATTGTTTGAACTACTAAAAATGCCAGTGAAATCTGGGATTGTTTTTTCTTTGTTTTTTTATGGTATATGGTGCATACTGCTGCTGCTCCTCTCGAAATACCCGTGCTTATTGCCTATGGTTTAGTAAAATGTCTTTTCTTTCTTTCTTTTTAGGTAGGGTTTCGTAAAATGGTATAAGCCTTACCCTATGCATCCATCTGGCATAGGGCTCCTATAATACATATACAATAACAATAATTTTGTTCAACACATCATGGATATTTAAGGGCTAATGGAATTTAGCCAACAAATGAAATTTTGTATTCAAACTACACGTAGATTTTTTTTGTGTGGAAAGAAATCCAACTTCGCCTAATTCTCAGAAGGATTTCTGATCAGAAGGAATCTGCCTACCTATAGTCTCGTTTAATATGGGTTTGCCCGAGTCATTATAGTTGTGTCGAAGAATAGTGTAATGACTACTAGACGAAGAATAGTGTAATGACTACTAGACTCTAGCTACTTATGTGCCCAATAATCCGGGTTATACACGTTTTTGACGTACCGAACTGGAATTCTGGTACAAAGTTCGGCCCAATACCAATACGGGATATATAGTTATTTTGGCGCAAAGTTCTAACATTCTTTTCATATTTAGTCATTTTTCGTGTTTAATACATGGCGAATTTTGCGTACCGAATTCATATCTCAAAAACAAATTATACATGTACGTATGTCGTTTTGCCGAAGCACGATCTGTTGGTCGGATTTTCGCCAGAACTTGATTCTCGCAAATCCGAATAATACCCATATGTCTGTCGTTCCGTACGTCTGTCGTGTTCCGAATTGCTAACTAGGGTCTTGGCTAATGCAGAATTGATCTCAACAATCTTTGGGCAGGTAGCATGTGCTAGCCATTGGATATGTTAAGATCTCTGTTTTTTCTTTTCTTTTATAAAGTTATACTAGAAAAAGCTCGTGGTGTAATGGCACTGGCATGATTTGATATTATAATTGTTGATTTTTTTTTCTATCCAATCACTCAAATTAATAAACAATCTAGGAATTCGTATCAAGCAAGTATCTTAATATACACAGAAAAATCACATAGAAAAATCAATACATATACATCAATAATAAATCATTTTGTTGTTACCGAAATAGCTTCCATCACCATTTGCCAAATTCTTTAGCTAATATGATTCACCACCTGTACATTTTATTGATTTAACTATCAATTTCTCTGTAGATCAATATTTCTCATATCGATTCAACTATCAATATCCGAGAGGTAATATTTCATACCAATCCATCTATCAGTGTTTTATTGGTCCATCAACCAACACTCAGTTAATCCATCAACCAACACCTAATTCGTTCAACCATTGACTATTAGTTTAATATTATAATCTACATGCTTGTCATTCGACTTACTCATGACATATGGATCAACATAATGGTTTATGAGCGATCCAACAATCACATTAAATCTACGTTTATCAATCCAAAATATTCGCCTATCATTGTTGCTTCAGCTAACACAATGATATGTCACAATCATCAGTGATTCAGCAGACTCAACGTATATGGTCCACATATATAGCATGTTGTTGTCTCAACAAGCTTTTCATGCTTTATCCATCATAACCACGAATTACAAACTATATTAAATTCATCAGTTAAGACTCATAGTCTAACTAGGTCAACGATTGACCACCTAAAATACATCTGCAAAGCATAGTTTCACATGAGACATCAATTTGTATTACATGAGGGGATATTCACAAGGGTTTTGGTCTGGCGGCCTACAACACGTGTGATGTGCAATACATCCACGATGAGAAATGTGAGTAAGTTGTGATGGTAGTTGAAAGAGAAAATAGGATAGTGGATGGTCAATCGACCAAGTCTCCCACGCAAAGTAGAACTGGTTTACACACGATTTACCGGCCGCTTCCCCATTCTTCCACTCTCTTCAACCGTCCCCACTTACAGGAGATCAGCGTGTTAACTACCTATGCAATAAATATGTTCTTTAACCTATGATATGGTATGGACAACTTAGTGAGAATTGAATTCATCTCATCAGACATCAGTCGTCCAACAACCATATCAAACACATAGAAGATTTCTCTCAGTCTTGCACATAGAAATCATTTTCAAAGAAGTTTAACACATCACTCACAATCAATAAATTTCCATTGATCTCTATGCATTCTTAGCTTCCCTCCATATATAATGTCCCTTCTCCCTCCGTGTGACCGAATTGAATCTGGAACAAACCATATCTTGGTCTAGGCCAGAGTCCTACTGATTAGTATCTCGAACTCAAAGTACTCCGTGAGTACATTTGTTTAAAGGTATAAAAATGATTTGCTTCACCTAACACTTGGATACTCCACCACTTTTACCCAAAAAAACAGTAAATCGTTTTTACTCGCAAACAACGGTATAATTATCTTTGATAGATAAAACTTGTTTATGTTATGGTCCTTCTCTTCTAATATAAGTCCATTTAAGTTTGTTTGAGGAGTGACTATTATAGACTAGTGATTCAAGATCTGGAGATAGAACTTTTGATCAATCAACGTTAACATATACTTTTTTCAATATATGTTGATAATTTATGGGTATACAGTTGTTTATGCACCGGTTACTTTGATGTTTGAAGACTTAAGACTCTAAGAATTTTCTTATTCTGGTTTCTGATCTTTGTAATTCTTCTAGAACACTTGATTCTCTGGGATCCAAAACATCAGTTTATTTTAACGGACCTATTACTTGTTGTAGAGATCGAACAAACTATCCGGTTGCTTTTCCTCGTAGAGATGTTTGGATAGAGCCTATTCTGTAAGGTAGATTATTTTGATAATCATTGACTTGGTTTGATCTTTGACCAAAGTAGTTATATTGAATAAACAAAAGATAATTTACTCTTCTTTATGTCAGATCAAAACTGTGATTTGGGAGATTGATAAGTGACTCAAGATAAGTGACTCAAGATAAGTGAAAATTTACTCTTGGTCACTGAAACAGATTTACTCATTTGTTGTTTCATGTTACAATCCAAAGAAGTTGAGAGCGAAAGTCTTCACAATAGGTGAAGTGACTCAAGATAATAGACTATGCATTGTTGTTTTATGTTATGGTCCTTCTCTTCATGTTACTGAAAAAATTGAGTAGCTAGGGATAGTTTAGTTGGTCTCATTCAACTATACAAAATTGCGGTAGTTAATTTGTATAGCGGCTTAATTATGAGAGTATCTAAAACTGGATTAGGTCCCAGGGTTTTTCTGAAGGCAATTTTCCTAGCTAATAAAATTTTATGTGTGATGTGATTTACTTTAATTCCGCATTATATTATTAATCTTTATAATCAAAGTAAATACACTCGGTTGAAGTGATTCTATTACTTTTGTCTACCCCGGAACATAATTCCATTACATTACTCCATGGGTAATAGAAGTCTATCAATTATTTTGGAGGGAATCGAACTCCTAAGAATTGAAAATTTTAATTACCCATAATTGATTTTCGCTGTTTGATCCCTTGGTTTACTAGTCTTTTGGAACCTATCCTTCCATTCCTTAACCCAGCCATGCTAACTCCATTATTCATGCTTCAAAAATAGTACTCCCTTCGTACCACATATATAGGCGGAGAGACCAATTCTCTTAGATTAAGAAAATTACCTTGAATTCATCATTTTCATATTTTTTCTTGTTTTACCCTTTGTCTTGTTACTAACATAATTTTCTATGTACAATAAATAAGGGTAGTTGTAAGAAAATTCATCTTGAAAATAGAACTCCGCCTATCTATTGGTATAAAGAAAATTCAAAATTCCGCCTGTATAATATATAGGTACGGAGGGAGTAAAAGATAACAATAATAAAAAAAGTCTGGAAATTTCTAAGGAACCCAAGTTTGGTTCCTCTCTCTTCCAGAAACCCATCATTAAGATGGTATATATGTGTAGCCCAAAATTCAAAATCTACGGTTAAGATTAATAGTTTCATATTATATCTATAATTTCATTTTTTAATGGACTTAATTAACCCTCGTTAGTTAATTACTATTATTAATAAAAATATTTTTATAAGAAAAACGTTGATTTGGATGGTCAATTAGTTAGCATTTTTGGTGGGCAGTTAATTAACTCAATTTGGTTAATTCACTTAATTGTGTAACGGAAGATTCAGTTATTTAGAATCCTATGGTAAGGTAATATATTTAAGGATCCTAATTAACTTATTTATCTCATGCGTATTTATTTCATGCATATTTAAAATTCCATAATTTTAGGACCTAGTTAAGTGTGATCTCTATATGTTGTGGTTGCGGGATTATTTACCACTTTTCACGGTCAGGTAGGTTGAGGCATTAGATACCATTTTCTACTACCAAAAAGATTAGCAGTGATTATCTTATAAATCTAAAATTCGAGATTTATTACTAAAATTAGAAAAGACATCATACATTCATGTTTCCTGGAAAGAAAACAAACTGTGTAAAGTAAATAGTTTTTCTCTCTTTGATTCAAAAATTGATCAAACGAGAAACATTGCATTGCTTCCATTGTTAAAATCCAGATTTATTTGATATAGCTTGATTTGTTCTCAATTTCAAATATTTTCTTTTTCTTTTTCTCAAGCAATCAAACATTATCTATTTAGGTTTCTTTCTCTCTTCTTTACTCTATGGTCAATTTGGTTTTCAAAAACTTTTGAGTTTGGTTCTACTACAACTTAAGATCAAAATTGATTTTGACTTCATTTTAGATTAGGATTTTTTTGATGATCAAGAAACGTGAAAATTTCATATTTCACAATTTCTTAATGTGAAAATTTTGTTTTACAAGTGAAAAGATAAATTTTTCTTTAACTTTTTAAATGAAAATTTAGATTATCAACGTTTTTTTAATGTGAATGAAAATTCTATTTTACAAGCGAAAACATGAGTTTTCCCTTAATTATTTAAGTGAAAATTTGAATTATTATTGTCTAAGTTTCTAGTGAAAATTTGTGTTTTCATTTTTTATCTTGCTTTTTCACATTTATTTTAAGTGAAAATTTATGTTTTCAACCATGATTTTTCCTTATAAATATTCAATAAGTATGTGATAGAGTGATTTTAGGAAATCTTTAATCTTAGGAAATTTTACGAAATATTCATTAAAGATGTGATAGAGTGATTTTAGGAAATATTCATTAAAGATGTGACTGAGTGATTTTAGGAAATTTTACGAGAGAGAGAAAAAAAAAAACAAATTTGTTGAAGAGTGATTTTAGGAGAGTAGACTAAAAACAAGGTAAACCGAGTTATTTTAGGAAACAAATATTATGATTTAAAATTAATTTCCAAAAATCTAAACAGAAGGTTAGTTTCGTAAGGAATTTTTATTATAACTAATTTGGATTTCTAATATATGATATCTTAATAGGGGTTCCTAAAATAAAAAATCTAAGAATTGGGCTAGATATATGAATCCATTATTATATTTGGTTCCAATTTTCTTGAATAGTTGACCAACATTTGATTGGGAGGAATTACGGTAACATTTCTCTGGCAATTGGACTAAGTAGAATACTAATAGAATACACGAGTAATAGCTTTTGTTTTTATTAGAATAAAATGTAAATAACGGTCAAGGATCATCAATAACAAATAATAATTTGACTTTTTGACCATGATTAGTAGTATTTGATTTTAGTTACCAGTGATATAGATTTTTTCCATTTTTCTTTTGGTATACACCAGTGGTATTGATTTGATCGTACACCAAGACTCTGACGATGAAAAAAACTCTTCGATGCATTAGTCGGTTTCAATACTCCAAGATTTTTTACTTTTATTATTTTCAAGACAAAGTTGGACTTAAAAAAGAAAAAAATATACAACTCATATGACTTAAGTTGTTTGATTTCCTATCAAGGAAAAAATATACAACTCATATGGAACCTGGCAAATTTAGGGGCGCCTCCAAACGAATTAGGGGCGACACAAAAGGACAAAATAGGTCATAATCGGAAGGTTAATCCATAATCGGAAGGTTAATTCATAATCCCATTTTTTTAATGGCCAAACTACCCTTTACAATCGGGAGGTAACTATACAATCGGTAGTTAATCAACAATCGGGAGTCAAGATAGTTCATATAACTACCGATTATACAGTGGCTCTCTTTGCAAATATCCTACCATAATCGGTAGTCAAGATAGTTCATATAACTACCGAATATAGAGTTGCCCCAAAATGTGATTTTGCAAAAATCCTCAATTTTTGAATTTTGGTTGAGTCTATAATCGGTAGTAAATGAAGTTATCATGACTTCCGATTATAGAGTGGCTCTCTTTGCAAATATCCTACCATAATCGGTAGTCAAAGATAGTTCATATAACTATCGAATATAGAGTTGCCCCAAAAAGAGATTTTGCAAAAATCCTCTTTTTTTTTTAATTTAGTTGAGCCTATAATCGGTAGTCAAAATAGTTCATATAACTACCGAATATAGAGTTGTCCGAAAAATGAGATTTTGCAATCGGTAGCTAACTAAACTACGGATTATGAAGGGGCATACAAGTATTTTCATCCTATTTTGTCTTTTGTGTCGCCCCTAATTCTTTCGGGGTCGCCCCTAAAAGTGCCAGGATATGGAAGGGTATTTATGAAGACCTTATATTCAAGGGGTATTTAATTAATGTTCCCTTCCTTGTTGTGATTCACTGGACTGATCAACGTACTACACAAGGAGAGGACTTCTATATATGAGATGCGTGGAAAAATAGTAGAGAAATTTAATTTTTCTATATTTCTATATTTATATGGAAAAAAGAAATTTAATTTTTCTATATTTCCCTTTGACGAAGGAAAGAAGGGCTTCTGGAAGTAGTATTATTTTTTCTTTTCTTCCGTATATGATTTTTCTGTTTCTGAAGTTTGGCGGGCTCACAAGATAGCAATATCGGGTCATCAAATAGTAATCTCTAAAACCTTTTTATCCTACTAATTTTGCTAATGACTAAAATACCATCAATTAAATTTTTTTGACACGAAATACCATCAATTAATTAGTGCTAATGATTGATTAATTAAACTAAGATTAGTGATTAGATTAGACTAATAATTTGATCTATAATTAGTGTTAGAAAATCAAAGATCAAAATAGATTGATTCTCTTTCTTTCTTTCTTTTTTTTTTTTTTCTAAATTAAACTCCAAAATTGATTAATCGAAAAGATTAATACAATGGATCCTCATCAGACAGGAAACTAGTCGGAAGCCGAGCAACAAGCTGGGCTCCAACCCCTTTTTGTACTACAGTAGGTGAAGTGACTCAAGATAATAGAATTGTCTTGGGATTCACGTACATAGACCAGATAGGTGGTAGGCGTAGGGATACTGAAAAAATTGAGTAGCTAGGGATAGTTTAGATGGTCTCAACCATACAAAATTGCGGTAGTAAATTTGTATAGCGGCTTAATTATGAGAGTATCTAAAACTGGATTAGGTCCCAGAGTTTTTTTTAAGGCAGTTTTCCTAGCTAATAAATTTTTATGTGTGATGTGATTTACTTTAATTCCGCATTATATTATTAATCTTTATAATCAAAGTAAATACACTCGGTTGAAGTAATTCTATTCAATCAATTGTATCCAAATACTCTCTCTCATGCTCTGAGGATCGGACGGAAATCGAGTTAACTCAGTCTTAGTATTTTTCATTTTTACTCAGATTTAATCATTCTTTGTCATCTTAGTTTTAATGTTTTAGTTTCATGATCTCTGCATCTCAATTTTAATATCTTTCTTAGAACCCTTTTCTCTCTTTTTCTATTTATCTAAACAAGATTTGTTTTCTAATGGCTTGTTAACTTATTACTGATTCCCCTACATGTGATTGATATTCTGATTATTCTGTAATGGCTTTTGCCTCTTTTGTTGTTGTAATCATAGCTTTTGCTGAGTATTTAAACAAGCTTTTGCTTAAGGGATCAAACAGGATGAGAATCATTGCTTTTGCTAATGGTGCTGTGTTGGAGAAGTCTTGGATCGGTTTCAACTCATCAATCTCGGATAGTAACTCGTCCCGCCTTTCAAATTTTTCAAAAAAAATCAAAACCCAAAGAGTCAACATAATGCAGTTATTTTGTTACCTTATTTTGATGTTAGCATTCATCCCTGCCAGCTATCACACCTTCATAACTAAAAAAGATAACATATATTCTTGTTACCGTACTTATCAGCCTAAAAACACTCCACAATTATGCAACACGATTTTTATTGCCCAAGCATTTCATAATAGTTATCTTATTGGTTTTTCATATTACCCCAACCTTCAAAACAACCCTAGCAGCATAGCTCTGCTATTAGAATACAACTATTTTGATTGTTTAGATTTCTTTCATCAAAAGCATCGAGATATGGAGGAAGCTCAATCAAGTCAAGTTGTGGACCTAGTCAACAAATTTCAACAAGCTACTCTGGACTAGGGTGATGTAAGTGAAGTCGCAGTTGTCAAACAAAATAACAAGAAAGGTGAAGATAAGGATGATTGGGAAGCCTGTGCAATTGGTAAAATAATCATTGAAGGTCGCATGAGTTATGATATGGTGGAAAAAGGCATAACATTCACTTGGCCATTCCCCAATCTTGAAAATATTAAAATAATAGAGGTGGAACCTAATGTTATGATTTTCAAGTTCAATCAATGGGAGTTACTCAACAAAGTCATAGATGAACGACCCTGGAGCATAAACAGACACCTTCTGGTAGTTCATGATTACCTGGAATGGTATACACAGAGAAACACTGGGGTTTTCAGCTTTTTTGGATACAACTTAAATATTTATTGCCAGAACACATGAATGTTGCATCTGTCACAAAAATTGGTCAAGTGCAGGGAAAATAGTTTTAGCTATGGAACCGAAAGATGCTATTCCCGTTGGTGGAGTACCTGTGAAAGTTTGTGTCAATGTGGATATCTCTATGCCGATGAGAAGAGGAGTGAAATGCTCTACTAATGCAGGTATTACAAAGTGGCAACAATATTTCTTTGAGCGCCAACCCAAAAGCATATGCACTGAATACTACGTAGTTAATCACTCAAAAAAGGCATGTCAGCAGCTGCACTCTTCCTTAAGAAAGCTCATGACAAGCCATATTTCATTGGTAAAGTTAACAATATTCGGAAAAATATCTCGATTGTAGCTGCAGCAAGTGATTTTGTCACTATCAAGACTCCTGCAATTAAGAAAAGTCAGAAAAATTTTGTCAAATCCAATACGTTTATACCACCAAAGGATGGAGAGATTATCAATTTAGATTCATTGATTATTCAGGATGGAGCTGTACTTGAAGAAGAAGGCAGACTTAGGAAACGTCATAGAGCAGATGAAGCAGACTAGCATAGTTCCTCCACTTCTGAGACTTCCACACACAACGACATAATGATTCCAACCCCAGCCTCAATAAATACTCAATTGATTACAACTGGAGATAGTCAGAAATTGCAGTCACTCGAGGGGGATCAGGTACTACACATTCATTATGCTCTTACATTATATTCTCTTAATCAACACTCCAATATTTCGTATTTACGCAAGTCTGCAATTTTCCTTAAAGCGTTATTTCATCACCTGTATTTACTACCTAGAAGCCATAATATCATTAATCGCTCCCATGCTAAGTCTACGTTAGCTTTTAGTTTTTCCTGCATATTTGCTTTTAGGTTTTTCAATAGTATTTTCAGTATTCTGAGACAAATTCATATTAGAATAGTTTTCTCTATCCTTCTTCTTTTTGTCATTGACAATATGAAGATCTTATCCTGGAATGTCCAAGGCTTCAAAAACATCACCACCAGAAATCATCTAAGTGATCTAATAAGAACACAAAATTCAGATATTGTCTTCTTATGTGAGCCAAAGATAGACCAACAACAATGTAAACCCCTTTTGAAGCAATATCAATACCCCAATAGTGCTTTTATTGAACCAATAGGGCTCTCTGGAGGTCTAGTTTTACTTTGGAAACATGGCTTCACTTGCGACATAGTTGACACTCATCACAACATGTTCAACATTGTTGTGCAATATGACCTCAATAAACCTGAGTTCTTGCTTACCTGCATGTATGGTTATTACAACTATGCTAAGAAAAATGAACAATGGAACTATATTCAGAAAATTAGTAGTGCTATGATTTAAGATTTTTCTTAGTTTTCGTAATAGTAATTAAGATTCGTTCTCTCAGACTTGCGAAGATTAAATTTAAAGGTTTAAAGAAAATAATAGACAAAAGAGAGAGTCACTGGGCCTAGGATTCCACCGAATTCATATCAATAGGTTCAATTTATTTATTCTCAACAATTAAAGCTCAATAAACAAAATAACACCGACTCTTATTTTTGCCAAGGTAGACTCTCAAAAGATTGATTGTATCCCTAAGCATAGATTATCTAAACAACGCATAACCTATCTAATTGAATAACAACCAATTTAATCAAATCATAATTATATTTTAATTAATGCAAAATCCAAATAAAGAATTAATTAAAATTACCCACGTATGAAATTCGGCTTCCTCCGTCGACCCAGTATAGGGGCTTAGCTACTCATGATGTAGACACACTCAAAATTCATTTTTATTGCCCAAATGGTGTTTACAATGAAGAAAAGAAGAGAAAATACAATAAACCGGAAATTTGCAACGTTTATAAGCGTTGCAAACCCACTCTTACGAAGAATAACAATGGACTGTCGCAGAATGACAGTCTTATATTTTCCGCGTAAACGACAGTGTTTTAACGACTGTCTTTGAGGGTCTGTTCTTCGCGTTCTTCAAGCTTTTTTCTGCTGCTGCTGCAGATTACTCTGCAGCACTTCTCTCGATCCTGTAGCCTCCCCAATCGCTCGATGATCCTTTCCTCATCCCAAGCATCTATTTTATACTCAACATACCCCCAAAATCCTTGTAATAATTTTCTTTTACTCGGATGCTCAATTTCATCCAAACATATTTTCCCATTTTTATTTTCTTCCCTGTTTATCGGATATATATTCACGTGATTATTTCCTTCAATATTTCCTTCCGCGTTTCGGTCGGACCCACTTTATTCAATTTCATCCAAACACGCCGTCCTCAGTTCTAACTTAACATGAGATTAAAGGCGTTGCTAATATTTTGCAACATAAAAAAAAGGTCAAGTCTTAATCTGTCAACATCCACACTTTTTCCTCAAGACATTCATTCAAATCCCATTCATTACTCTCAATCAAATTATGAAAATGGATGGGAATATTTTTCTTCACAACAAACTAGTGTACACTGCAATCTTCTAACTTAAACTAGTTTATCCAAACTTGAAATTCCTAGGTTCTTGTAGCTTAAATCCTATAAGGAGATACCTAAATTTTTTCTAAAGGACCTAATGGACTGCTTTCTTCCAACCTAAGTTATTTTACCACCGGAATCATAGTGGGAGAGAGAGGGGGAGTTTAGTCAAGAATCCCAACCATAAATGGCATAAACAGGCAGAACTTTGAGATCCAATCAAAAGAACCCATTGAACAAATCAAAATAACAATGAAAGAGCATATTAAATAAAAAAAAAAAAATCCCGCCAAAGCTCCCATCTAGTAATGGGTGAACACCCATCGATAATCTTGCTTTTAACCCACGAGGGAATCAACATCAAAATAAAATACCTCCCAATCTAAGTTTATTGAACGACTATATGAAAAGTTCACACCTCTTCGTTTTTGTTAGTGGGGGAGCATTTCCTTCTAACTCTAGTTCTCCCAGCCAAATTCAATCGACAAAATCACTCCCTACAAGATATCCGAGATCTTGATTGGTGCGAAATTGGATAATACAATTTTTCTTTCAAGCTAATATGCTCTTAGAAGATTTCATTCAAAAAGAAAAGAGTGTGACATACTACAAAACTAATCAAAATTCCAAAAAAGAAAGCACCGAAATCAAATTTGCATACTTGTTTCCATAAGTTTCATCCTTTGAGTCTACCTCACACAAAAAAAATATTAATTATAAAAAAATTAAAGAGACATTGAAGCAATGAATATACGACATTAGACTTTAGACTTCCACATTGTGTTTCTTCTCCTACCATACCTTTGAGGACTCACCAAATCGGATGGTTTAAGCAGCAAATATTCACGTGAAAACTCCCAAATAACAAAATTAGCAAAATTCTTTAATCAAATTCAATTTTATCCAAACTGATGATCGTGCTCTTTGCCAGATGAAAGACCCATATTTTCCTTTGTTCCAACACTTATATTGTATACCCTTAGATTTTAAGACAAACCAGCAATTAAAGTTTACCACCCCGTGAACACTAAAACCAAACTCTCAACTACTTAATTTAGTGGAAAAAAGGGTTCAATTGCGAAGATAATATAAAAGATAACCAAATCGGGTAAGCAACCACAAAAAAATATCCAATCGTGTGAAATGAAAGAAGAAAAAAAGAACCCATTGAATCCGGCCAAAGCTAGAATCGTATACAAACAGACGAAAAGAGAAGAAGAAATAGGAAAAGAAAATCACAATTAAACCCTAGTTTCCGATTTCTAACTCTTAGTTCAGAGATGGAGAGGGGATGAGAGAGTGTTGAAGAGAAAATAAGAGGAGCCGATAAAGGAAGATATAGGTTAAAATTCAATCAGAGTTTGACTAAAATCACTCGCAACCTACTATCCCCGTTTTGCTCACTAGTGCCATAAACAATTGCAAATCCCTTAAAATGGTGTAGTGGAAACAAGGTATATCCAATCAAAAGAACCCATTGAATCCGGCCAAAGCTCCTCAAATTTGAAAAGAGTCTCTAACTTTAGTTCTAGCCAAATTCAAGAGCACCAAAACAAGAGCACCAAAACTCATCCAAAAATCTCTTGCAGCTGCAAAGGTTTCCCGCCAAAAAGTATGAATTTTGTTTCTTGAATTCCCGATTATCTAGCCAATTTTGATCGACACTATGACCCATACCAGACCTGTTTAGGTACCAGGAACAAACCAAATTGATTTCAGCGCTTTAGTCTCATTCAAACACCTCCAAATCTTCAACCCTAAATCTGCCACCATTTTCCCGCCAAAATTCAAAATTCAAATGAAGAAGATGACTGCCCCTATCCTGTTATGGTGTCCCTTTAGCAATTTGGGGTATAAATAGCAATTCCTGGGGTGCGAATAGTAATTATGGGGTACAAAGAGCAATTTTGGGCTGTAAATAGTGAAAACTCCTAGGTGCCTTTATCAACTCCTCCGGGGTGCCTTTATCACATTCTGGGGGTGCCATTATCCGAGATTGGGGTGCCTTTAGTACTTTTCTAGGATCAAATACCACTTTTCTGAGCAAACTTTCTCCATAAGAGCTTATTTCGCAAAAACACCTACAAACAAGTTTATTAGTGATAAAATGAGGCTCAGCTAATGTATTTATGGGTGAAAATGCGTCGCACTTTCGTGCTCATCAAATTCCCCCACACTTACATTTTGCTAGTCCTCGAGCAAAACGAGAAAAAATTGACCCGCTACACACTGGTCATAAAATAAGAGAGATTTAGACACGCTACACAGCTGGTCATGACAAATGCCATATACAAGACCCGATTTTTTTTTTTTATGTGTGACCCGCTCCACAGCTGGTCATAAAATGATAAGAGAACAAAGGAAAAGACCCGCTCCACAGCTGGTCATAAATTTTTTTTTTTTTTTTTTTAGACCCGCTACACAGCTGGTCATAAAAAGGAAATACATAAAAATAGACCCGCTACACAGCTGGTCATAACCCAAAAAACCATAATTTTTTTTTTTTTAGACCCGCTACACAGCTGGTCATAATATTTTTATTATCTTTTTAGACCCGCTCAAGAGCTGGTCACATTACGCAAGAAAATTCCTGAAAAATTAAAAGAAAAAGTTAATAACCACTCCCCACACTTAAATATTACATTGTCCTCAATGTAATTGAGTCATCCAACGTAAAAATTAAGATGGGAAATTAAAAATAAAATAAACAAAAGTAAACAAACATAAATAAATAATTATACCTACTGGACTGTACAAAAACGGATCCCCATACACTAATAACCTGAAAACTTGGGGATCGACCCAAAATACAATATTTACAAACAACAGCTTCACAATTATTTTATGAAAAAATGGAGACATTGAAACCGTCAGAAAACAAAATTTACCCCTAAACCAAGTTTTTACTGCACATGGAAGTGCGTAAAGAACAAAGTATGGGGATTCTATTGAGACTGGGAAAATTTCAACTGGCTCATGCACGGTATTAGAAATAGGCGAATCCTCAGGGTATTTAGATGCAAAGTAATCCAACAATACTTTAGAAGCACACAATTCTAACCCTAAATTAGGCAACTTTTGGAAGTCTAGTGGTCTAGAAACAACCTCTAAGTCGGGTGAATGATCTTGTGAGGTAGATTCATCTATGGAATTAGGCGAATCATCCACACAATCATCCCTGTGGTCATCTATATGTTCTCGTTTGGAACAGAGAGTCACTACTAGATTCATCATCGTGACAAATAATTTTTCACATTCAAGAACTCTCAATCTTTGTTCCAAACTAGGCGGTGTGTGTTTGTAATACTTCTCATAAATAGTTTCATGTGATTCTTCACTTACCTCATGTGGAGCAGAAACTCCATACCATTGCCTACGCATATATTCAGCAAGCGTCATCTCAGATGAGTTTTCCTGATAATTTTACTTTCTACGCATATATTCTGCCAGCGTCATCGTAGGTGACGTCTCCTCAGAAGAAGTCATCATCCTCAAAAATTCCCTGAAAATAAATACAAAAAGAAACGCATAAAAAGGAAAAAGAAAATCTTGTACAAAATAAAATAAAAAAATAAACCTAAAAATTAATCTAAAAACAAACTGCGTCGCAACGGCGCCAAAATGATTTAAGATTTTTCTTAGTTTTCGTAATAGTAATTAAGATTCGTTCTCTCAGACTTGCGAAGATTAAATTTAAAGGTTTAAAGAAAATAATAGACAAAAGCGAGAGTCACTGGGCCTAGGATTCCACCGAATTCATATCAATAGGTTCAATTTATTTATTCTCAACAATTAAAGCTCAATAAACAAAATAACACCGATCGTTATTTTTGCCAAGGTAGACTCTCAAAAGATTGATTGTATCCCTAAGCATAGATTATCTAAACAAAGCATAACCTATCTAATTGAATAACAACCAATTTAATCAAATCATAATTCTATTTTAATTAATGCAAAAGCCAAATAAAGAATTAATTAAAATTACCCATGTATGAAATTCGGCTTCCTCTGTCGACCCAGTGTAGGGGCTTAGCTACTCATGATGTAGACACACTCAAAATTCATTTTTATTGCCCAAATGGTGTTTACAATGAAGAAAAGAAGAGAAAATACAATAAACCGGAAATTTGCAACGTTTATAAGCGTTGCAAACCCACTCTTACGAAGAATAACAATGGACTCGCGCGAATGGAGTCTTATATTTTCCGCGTAAACGACGGTGTTTTAACGATTTGTCTTTGAGGGTCTGTTCTTCGCGTTCTTCAAGCTTTTTCTGCTGCTGCTGCAGATTACTCTGCAGCACTTCTCTCGATCCTGTAGCCTCCCCAATCGCTCGATGATCCTTTCCTCATCCCAAGCATCTATTTTATACTCAACAGACCCCCAAAATCCTTTGTAATAACTCGGATATATTTTCTTTTACTCGGATATATATTCACGTGATTATTTCCTTCAATATTTCCTTCACGCGTTTCCAGCGGCTCAATTTCATCCAAACACGTCCCTCAGACGTTACAGAATCTGTCGAACACACTTTTTCCTCAAGCAAATCCCACATTACTCTCAACAGAATACGGGGAATATTTTTCTTCCCTGTTTTATCCAAACTTGACGTGGCCACCTATTTTCTCGAATCTGGAGTTATTACCACCCCTGTTTAGTCGAAACAGGGTATATCCAATCAAAAGAACCCATTGAATCCGGCCAAAGCTCCAGTGAGAATCTTGCTCGAAATACCGTGAAAAGTTCACACCTCTGTTTCCTTCTAACTCGAGTTCTAGCCAAATTCAATCGACAAAATCACTCCTACTATCCATGTTTTGCTCTAACAGATTGTTTCCATAAGTTTCAGCCTTTGAGTCTCCTCGGAAGAGCACCAAAACTCGAATCCAAAAATCTCTTGCAGCTGCAAAGGTTTCCCGCCAAAAAGTATGAATTTTGTTTCTTGAATTCCCGATTATCTAGCCAATTTTGATCGACACTATGACCCATACCAGACCTGTTTAGGTACCAGGAACAAACCAAATTGATTTCAGCGCTTTAGTCTCATTCAAACACCTCCAAATCTTCAACCCTAAATCTGCCACCATTTTCCCGCCAAAATTCAAAATTCAAATGAAGAAGATGACCGCCCCCTATCCTGTTATGGTGTCCCTTTAGCAATTTGGGGTATAAATAGCAATTCCTGGGGTGCGAATAGTAATTATGGGGTACAAAGAGCAATTTTGGGCTGTAAATAGTGAAAACTCCTAGGTGCCTTTATCAACTCCTCCGGGTGCCTTTATCACATTTTGGGTGCCCTTATCCGAGATTGGGGTGCCTTTAGTACTTTTCTAGGATCAAATACCACTTTTCTGAGCAAACTTTCTCCATAAGAGCTTATTTCGCAAAAACACCTACAAACAAGTTTATTAGTGATAAAATGAGGCTCAGCTAATGTATTTATGGGTGAAAATGCGTCGCACTTTCGTGCTCATCATGCTAATAGTAATCCCTGGATTGTTCTAGGTGATATGAACTTTCACATTCTTGACAGCACTTCTGGTACTTCTTCCTCTACTGATGGGTGGGTTAACAATATTGTTTTTAGTTGTGGCTTAGAAGACATATGATATGTTGGTAAAGACTTTACTTGGACCAACACCAATTTGGGAACTGGTATCATCAAATCTAGGATTGATCTTGCCTTAGGTAATGGGGATTGGTCTATAAACTATCCTAACACTAGATTATTACACCTAGCTCAATTAGGTAGTGATCATAGCCCTGTAATGCTTGATACTGATGTTAATCTTCCTAAATGTTGGAAGCCTTTTAAGTTTTTTGGACTTGGTTGAATGTTGCCTCTTGTGCTACAATTATTGCTAATGCTTGGAAGGAGAGTGTTCATGGTTCACCAGCTTTTCAACTTGTTAATAAACTGCCCATTATAAGGAGAAAATTATCATTGTGGAACAAAGAGCACTTTGGTGATATCAGTCAAAAAGTCAACAAGCTATAACAAGAACTTTAGCATCTTCAAGAGCAACATCCTACTTCAGACACTAGTTTTGATATCATCAACATCAACAGTGAGCTTAGCAAGTGGCACAAAATAAAGACCGAGTTTTAAGAACAAAAGTCTAGAGACAGCTTCATCAAAGATATGGACTTAAACAGCAAGTACTTCCACACCCAAGTGAATGGAAGAAAACTAGAAACAACATTTACTCCATTCAAGATCACAACAATATCTGGATTCAGTCTAGAGAACAAATCTCACAGCACCTTACACAGCATTTCCAAAGCATCAGTTCAACCAGTAATCCCATAATCAATGAATGCCTCTATGCTATTCTTCCTACAATTATTACATCTGAAGACAACATCTCACTCACCAGAATCCCAACAAATGAAGAGTTACATATAACCTTGAAGAGTATGGAAAATTGGAGTGCACTAGGACCTGAGGGCTTCCAAGATGGATTCTACAAAAGTTAATGGAACATAGTTGGTGAAGATGTATGTCTCATGGTGAAGAGATTTTTTGAAACCAAGCACCTTCTCAAACAACTGAACAAGACATAAATTTCTTTAATCCCAAAAAAAGAAGAAATGTGTTTGTGCAGCTGATTACAGACCCATTGGCCTGTGTAATACTTCTTACAAGATTGTTTCTAAGGTTATTGTTAACAGGATGAAGCCACTAATGGAGAAAATCATTTCTCCATTTCAGGCAGCATATGTTTCAGGAAGGCTCATTAGTGATAATATTGTGATAGCTCAAGAAATAATTCATTCCATGGAGAAGAAAAGAGGAGAAACTGGTTGGTTGGCTTTAAAACTTGACATGTCAAAGGCTTTTGACAGGTTAGAATGGTCTTTCTTATTGAAGGTTCTTTCTTATTTTGGATTCAATGATGATTTCTGTGAACTAATTCATCAATGCATCAACACTGCCACTCTCTCAATTATGCTTAATGGGTCACCTTGTGAAGAATTCTCTCCCACAAGAGGTATTATACAAGGTGACCCATTATCACCTTATTTATTCATTCTAGCTACGGAGTTTCTTTCAAGACAACTCTCAGCTGCTCAAGTGGATAAAGCTATCAAAGAAATTAAAGTGGCTGCCTCATCTCCAACCATTAATCATTTGCTTTTTGAAGATGATTGCTTGATCTTTACTCAAGAAAATCTTACATCAGTCAACAGTTTACTAGAGTTACTTCATGATTTCAAAGAACTAATCTGGACAAGTTATCAACTTTGATAAAAGTGCAGTTCATTTCAGCAAGAAGACCAAGCCTGAGGTAGCTGGGATACTTAAACGAATTCTGGGAGTCAAGACAATGAATTCAAAATAAAGGTATTCAGGGTCTCCATTAATATTAGGACATTCTAAACAAGAATCCTTCAAAAACATAAAGGAGTCTTTTGAAAAAAGATTATCTATATGGTCTGGAGTCTCTATGTCACAAGCAGGAAGAGGCACTATGGTTAAACATATGCTTACCTCAGTACCAATATATCAGATGGGCACTTTAAAACTACCATCAAAGCTTCTACAACAATTAACTAGCATTGAGAGGAAATTCTTTTGGGGATATAACAGTAACAGAGGTAATAATCCTACAGCATGGTTGAACTTATGCAGACCCATAGATATGGGTGGTATTTCCTTAGAGACTTAGAGAAACTAAACCTAGCAATTCTCACCAAGATTGAATGGAGATTGTGCACAGATCCTGATAACCTAATGACACAAGTTCTATCCAGTAAGTATCTAAAAACTGGAGACATTTTACATCAGAACATTAGTGCTAAAAATTGCTCTTATGTCTGGAATGACATTACTAAAGGTCTTTTATTGGTGCAACAAAACTATTTTATGGAGATAAACAATGGAACAAAGACCAAAATATGGAAAGACATATGGATCCCTGGTATGGCTCACCCTCCAATCCCAAAGAATGAACTTTTTCGTTTCTATGATACTGTGGCAGAACTTTTCCTTCCTGATACCTCACAGTGGAATATTAGCTTGCTGGATAATTTATTTGATCAAGATACTTCTCTGAAGATACAAGAACTCTACATAGATAACAGCAAAGATGACACTATGATCTGGATGCCAGCCAAAGATGGCAATTTCTCAGTTAAAAGTACTTACAGGAAGCTGACTTATAATGAAAGAGAGGTTCAAGTCAATGGAGTCACTGTGGAAAAAAGAGTTTGGAAATCCTTATGGGGTTGTAAAGCAGCTCATCGCATTAAATTCTTTGTATGGAAGTGCATAAGAGATATACATTGCACTAAACTCGAAAGAGCAATGTTTGATGATTCTCAAGACACCAACTGTGAGATATGTGGTAGAGAAAATGAATCGATGGAACACTTGCTGTTTGAGTGTAAACATGCAGAGGTTATTTGGAATGGTGTCAACATCAACATTGATACAGTCAGAAATAACAACAATTCAGTTTCTGAATGGATGATAAGTTGGTTCTCCTCTGCACAAGCTGCTGAAGAAGAAATAAGGCTTTTCACCCTCATGATAGGGGCTTGTTTTGAAAGATAGATACAACTTAATATTTCAGGGAGTATCTCTTAACCCTACTAACTCAGTGAATAAAATAAAATACCATCATATATCTCATATGCATTCAGACTATAACTCTCTAGGAAGCAACATGAGCCATGCTAATATTTCTAGATGTAAACCGCCTATAAAGGGTGTTATTAAGCTCAATGTAGATGCATCATTAAATCAAGACACTAATGAGTTTGGAACTAGCATTGTCATACGTGACAACACAGGTACCTGCTTTGGAATTAAAGGGACATATGGCAATGGAGCATTAGCAGCAGAGGCTGCGGAATGCATGGCGGTTCGTGTAGATTTAAGCTGGGCTAAGAGACTTCAGTTTTCAAAGATTCAAATTGAAAGGGATGCAAAGCTTGTCATACAATCCATCAGCAGCCAATCCTTCCTTATACAATGGGAAAATAGAAATCTCAATAAAGAGATTAAACATTTAATTCCGGTTTTATTTCTTGTTCATTTAACTTTATTAGTCGAGATAATAATCAAGTGGCAAATGATATTTGCCAGAGAGACCAGAGAAACTAAACAACGCTGTGAGAGTTATGGAGATTTTTATTCTTATATTTGTAATCTCCTAACAGGAGACAACTGATAATCATGAGCATAGAGATTCTAATGTAGATGTGAGAATAATTATCTGTGTATTCATTGATAGGCAATAGCCTAATTTATACAACTTTACACAACTACATAAGGCAAATAAAAGATACACCTAACAATATCTAGGATATATACACCAAGAATGTATATGCAGTTACAACTAAATAACAACACAATAATGTCAAGATATATAATATCTAGACCATATCTTAACACCCCCCCTCAGACTCAAGGTGGTGGAGTACACATCTTGAGTCTGGAAATTAAGAATTTAAGACGAGCTGCAGAGTGAGTCTTGGTGAAAAGATCAGCCACTTGAAATTCTGATTTGATATGCGGAAGAGTGATTGTACCTTTCTTAAAATGATGACGAGTAAAATGACAATCTATCTCGATATGTTTCGTACGTTCATGGAAGAAATCATTGTGTGTAACTTGAATAACAACCTTGTTATCACAATACAGTGGTGTAGGAGCAGAAAGCAGAACCCCCATATCACAAAGAAGCCACCGTAACCAAATGAGTTCAGATGTGGTGTGAGCAAGAGCTCTATACTCTTCTTCAGCACTTGAACGAGAAACCACACTTTGCTTCTTACTTCTCCAGGAAATCAACGAGTCTCCCAAGAACACACAGTAACCTGTAATAGATTTTCTATCTGTAATGTCCCCAGCCCAATTGGAATCTGAGTAAGCTTGAAGAGTGAGATCAGAATTGGATGAGAAACACAAACCTTGATGAAGAGACCCATTGATATATCTCAGAATTCTGAGAGCTGTTGCATAATGAGTAGACCTTGGAGCAGACATAAACTGACTGACTATGTGAACTGCATGACTAATGTCTGGTCTCGTAATGGTCAAGTAATTCAGACTCCCTACTAGTTGACGATACAATGTTGGATTTGACAATAGAGTCCTATCTGTAGGACTGTATTTTATATTCAATTAAAGAGGTGTGTCAGTTACCTTATTGTCAGACAGCCCTGCACGCTGTAGAATCTCAGATGTATATTTGACTTGTGATATGAAATAACCAGTGGGTTACATGCCAACTTCAATGCCAAGAAAGTAACTTAAGGATCCAAGATATTTCATCTTAAAACAATCACTGAGGTATGATTTGAGTTCAAGTAATACCTTGTTGGTCCTTTGCCAGTAATAACCATGTCGTCAACATACAAGAGAAGAATGACAATTCCTTTTTCTGATGATCTGACGAACATAGCTGAATCACAGAAGCTTTGTGTAAAGCCATACTAGAGAATCGCATTGCTAAACTTCTCAAACCAAGCACGAGGTGCTTGTTTGAGTCCATATAATGCCCTTCGAAGCCTACATACTTGATTAGGTTCATGAGGCAAACCAGGAGGAGGTTGCATGTAAACCTCTTCTTGTAACTCACCATGAAGAAAAGCATTTTTCATGTCCATTTGATGGAGCCCCCATTGTCTTGCTGCAGCAACAGCAAGTAATGTACGAACTGTAACCATTCTGTCCACCGGTGCAAATGTTTATTCATAATCAACTCCATACTCTTGTGTATAACCTTTTGCAACAACTCGTGATTTACATCGTTCAAACTCACCATCTGACTTGGTATTCACTTTATAGACCCGTATGCTTCCAACAACTGATTTTCCAGGAGGAACATCCACCATTTCCCATGTCCCTGCCTGTGCATGTGTTTCCAATTGATCATCCATTGAATCTTTCCATTCTGGAATGGCTGCAACTTCTCTGTATGTTTTTGGTTCATAAAATGACAAAATAGAAGACAAGGAACAATGATAGTCTGCATACTTAGCTGGTGGTCTTCGATTGCGAGGTGGCAAAGAATTTTCTTCAGAATCAGGATCCCGTTCTAGGTTACCTTAATCGAGGTTGAGTCGTAGAGTGGTATCATTCATTAGTATTTGGTGGATCAATAACTAGAGGACATGGACTTTCAGGAGTAGATAAAGGAAAAGTGCTAGGATTGGATTCACTAGGGAATGGATCAGAATAAGTGAAAGACTCAAAAGATGATGATTTGCTGCTTGGAAGTGACCAAAATGGATCTCCCAGAATGTGACATGACGAGAGACACGAAGCTTTCTATTAACAGGATCATAACAACGGTACCCTTTTTGTTCAATACCATAACCAAGAAAGACACACAAGACATTCTTTTAACCAAGTTTATGACGTTCACGTTCTGGGAGGAGTACAAAACAAGTTAAACCAAAGACCCGAAGCTCAGAATAGTTTGGTTTCTTACCATAGAGATGCTCATAAGGTGATATTCCTCCTATGACAGCTGTTGGAACTCTATTGATGGTGTAGACTGCAGAAGGACCGATTCTCCCTTAAAGTGGAAGGAACCGAACCCAAATTAACTGGTTCTATTTGTTTCTATAATATGACGATGTTTATGTTATGCAACTCCATTTTGTTCTGGATTTTCGATGACAGGACAGTTGAAGAATGGTGCCTTGGGTTTTAAGAAATTCTTTGAATGGATTGGAAATATATTCCCCACCTTGATCAGCACGAAAAACTTTGATCACTTTACCAAACTTAGTTTTTATCATGGTTGAGAAATCAACATATAACTTAAGAAAATCTGCTCTAGAGCTGAATAGATATACCCATGTATAACGCGAATAATCATCAATAAAACTGACATAATACAAAGCATGGAGGTTATTTAACACCAAGGATGTTCTTGAGAGTATTACTAAGATTGGTATTGTTACTAAAAAAAATGGAGGTTTGTCAAAATTAATGACTTGACCAGATTGTGAACTAAAATCATGCAGAATTTGCTTGAGATTATTCACACTAGTTAAATTAGCTTGGGTAAATATTAGACAGATGAAAATGCAAGGGGAACAAATGTACACCACCAACTTTTTTCGTTCGGACCTATGAGACAAATACAATTGAAAGTAAACCAACTTAATGATCCTTCGACAATTATGTATATAAAGTTTATTATTCTTGTACAATCAAAAAGATACGTGAACCTGATTATGTATAAAAACTCTTGGACGATCTCAAAAATCAATATCCAAGATAACCTAGTACTGTAACGTGAACCGAATTCCAACAAGAGTAAATCTTGTAATCTATATTTAAAGATACGAATTATAAGAACAAGTCACGTAGGTTCAATACAGTTTTAGTTAAGAACTATTTAGGTTGATTATCGAATCACTTGCGTTTACTTTAATTATATTAAAAAAAATATACTGTGGAAAATAATAGTAAAGCAAGACATAGAGAAATTTTATTAACGAGGATAACTTCACCTGCAGAGAACCCCGAGATCTAGTCCAGTTTGAACACCGCTCTGTATTAATCCGCTACAGACACTAGCCTACTACCAATAACTTCAGACTGGAATGTAGTTGAGATTGAACCCACTCTCACATCGACCCAGTTACATACGCTCTCCTTACGTCTCTTGAACCTCGCAAGATTCTACGCACTTGATTCCCCCTAGATGACGTCCTTTACAGCCTAAGTGTTGCTTCAACCTAAGTGAGGACTTTTGGGGTTTTGGATCCACAAAACACCGGTTTTGATTTCCCTTTAGGTGTGAACCAAGGTTTTGGAAACCTTGTGTTTGCTTCGAATAACTACCAGATAAAAGTATATATACCAAAACAAACCTATAGTTTAGAGTTTATAATCTTCTGCTTATAATCAATATAACTGTAAGTGAATTTGGGCGATTCCAAAGATCAATTTCCAAGCTAAAAGAATCTAATAACTCTACAACAAAAATAACTAGAATAAATCTAGAGATATCTTATTAAAATTCTTAAGGACTAATTCTGATTTCGACCAACTGGTGTCGGTCTACGATCGTGAACCTAAATCTATCAAAACCTAGGGTTTATTATCAACAAGTCTTGAATGACCTTATATCAGAAGAGAAGACCTTAGAATAGACAAGAGTTGGAAAACCTAGATTACAAGTTGCGTAACTATCAAAGATAATTAAACCAACTCGGCTTTGCGATCCCCCATGAAAAAACTTATCTATCTCACTCATGTTCATGAAGAACATAAGTCGTGGAAACAACCTATGAAGATTACACCAATTTTCCGAGGGAAGAAAAATGTAACATTCACGAACCCTTTATTTATAGTAAAAAAGGTAGCTTGAATCCTAAGCAAGTTTGAGCTATTTTCCTCCTAATTTTGGGAATCTTTCCGAAGTTACAACTCTTGCATAAATAATTAAGTAAATAATTAAAATTCTAAAATATCACAAATACTTTAATATGGAAATTAATTGTGTTTGGAAGAATATCCATCTTGCATGGATGATTAAACATACTTGACTAAAATAGAATTCTAGTCACGTATTTGCGTTCAAGTCCGTGAACCATTACAAAAAGATCATGGCGTGTACTGCGGATCCAGAATTATAACAGTTACGCAGTACATGTCATCCCCGTATCCAGATTTTAGTAGTTCTATAAACTCTCTTTAATCAATTCGAAACATTCCCAAATGACGTCAATAATGAAGATCATTGAAACTGACTATTTTCAAATGATTAACTTGACTCAAAACTTAGTTTATAAACAATAAATTGTTCTTTTCTAAATTTGTCAAGAGTATGAACAAACGTTGCTTGAATTATATTTCGATAGTTTAAACAAGATAAGTTTTAACTCGAAATTTCTTCTTTACAATTCACCAAAAATAACAAGTTATCGTCACTATTTATTTCTTCAAACCTGAACATTTAAAAAACCCACACTGTCGGATGTTGTTGATGGATGGCCGCAGCGATGCCCGTTGAAAATCCCACAATGTAGGATGGCCACATTGGCTAAGTTGGGACAGTACCGGTAGAGGGTCGGGTCATTACAAATAGTATCAGAGCCGACGACGGGTCACTTGTGGAGGGTGAGAGTAGTACGCTGGACGGGGTTGGTCCAGGTGATTCTCATGAGGGTAAGGGAATGTCAAAGATATGGGCTTGGATATATATTTCAGAGCCGAGGATGGCTCCAATTTAAGGTGATGGCATTCTAATACCCCGATATTCGGCAGTGGCTGTCCGAATGGAATATAAGTAATGGTTTGACCTTTCCTAACACCGAGGCCTTTTCAGCACAATTGGCTCCAGAGTTGGCATAAAACTCTGCAGTTAAGCGTGCTCAGGCCGGAGTAATCCGGGGATGGGTGACCTCCTGGGAAGTCACTGCCGGATGAACGCAGCGATGCCTGTTGAAAACCCCACACCGCCGGTTGGCCGCAGTGGCTACATGGGGACAGAATCGGTGGAGGGTCGGGTCATTACAGAGAGGTTACTAGTATAAAACCAGACTAAGCACATATTTTACAAATGATTTAAAACATGCAGAAATCTTGAGAGAATGAAAGAACTAAAAAAAGTATAAAGAGATGCAAAAAGCTAAAATATGAAGAATGCTACCTAAACAAACAATAAAATTAGCTAATTTTGAACTAATATTAGCATTGAAAATTGAAATAAAAATTTTGCATGTTTTTTTTTGTTTGTATAATGAGCAATAATAGTTACTTGATTCTCCTTTCACGTGTTTTCAGTCTGCTTTTCCCCTATTGTGACCATGTGAGTATTTTGGATATCTGTGTTGTTATCCAAGATGTTGTAATGAGAAGAAGACTCAGTATCAGAAAGGTCATCTCCAGTATCTTCGGAACTTCTATGTCTCTTTCCAAGTCTCATATCTTCAGTTAAATTCTTCTTGAATAGAAAATCCATATCTATGACTTCTCCATCTTTTTGTGGTAATACATCAGTCTTAACATATTTGTTTTGACTCTTTTTGGAAGCAGACACAACACTGGAATTAGTTTTTGAAATATTTTTCCGAGTTTACTAGTTTTTCTAAAGAAGTATGGCTTATGATGAGCTTTAGCTAGATAATTAGCTGCATCCTTACAATCTCCCTTACAATGATTAATCACATAACATTCACTGCATATACTACTAGATTGTCCCTCATAAAAAAATCGCCACTTTGAAACTCCTGCATTAGTGATGCACTTGACTCTTCTCCTTAATGTCATGGAAAGATCAATATTTACACACACTTTATTTGGTCACTACCTGCTGGTATTGAATCTTTTGGCTCTATCCCTGTAACTTTACCCATCTTAGTGACAGAAGCAACATTCATATGTTCAAGAAGTATGTATTTCAACTGAATCCAAAATTCTTTGAAGGCTACAATATTTTTCAGTGTAAACCATATCTAGGATATAATCATGAATCACCAACAACTACTTGTTAACACTCCATGGTTTATGTTCGATGACCTTGTTCAGAAGATCCCAGTTACAAAACTTAAAAATCATCATGTTTGGCTCAATCTCAACAATTTTTGATTCTTCTGGTGCAATGAAAGGCCAAGTAAACTTAATAAATCTTTCTACATTCCGGTAGTTCATCCTTCCTTTTATGATTATTTTTCCTATGGCGCTGGCTTCTCAGTTTGTTTCCTCTTCATCATCATTGTTATTCTCTTTCTGCAAAAGTTCAACCTCATTTGTTTCACCCAAATCTAGTACAACTTGTTTAAACTTGTTGTGTTGGGATCCTAGTCCCACTTTTGGTTAGATGGGGCTTAATTGGTAGTTTATAAGTCAATGGGTTCCCTCATCTAGTCAACCGGTTTTTGAGTTGAGTTCTACCCATGGGCTTATGATGAGTTAAGGGTCGGTACCCTAACATTTGGTATCAGAGCCAACCACCACGACCCATGCCCGCTCCACGGAAGGGGGGACCTATAGGCTAGATTAAAGTGTTGGGGCACCTATGTATGGGCGTAGCTGTCACCCGCATTGAATATTGATAGGGGAGTGAAGCCGCCATATAAGAGAAAGGGCTACCTTCAGGTCAGTATCGATAGAGTGGGCCAACGAGGACGTTGGGTCTGGAAGCGTGGTGGGATATTGGGATTCTAGTCCCACATTGGTTAGTTGGGGCTTAATTGGTAATTTATAAGTCAATGAGTTCCCTCATCTAGTCAATCGGTTTTCGAGTTGAGTTCTACCCATGGGCTTATGACGAGTTAAGGGTCGGTACCCTAACATGTTGACTAAGTATGATTTTGTCAGTCACCTTCATCTATCCTGAAGTTTACCTTAGGTTTATTGCGGCTATGAAAATTTAGATGTTTAAAGCCTGCACTAGGGGCGAAACTAGGTGAAGACTAGGGCTGGCTGAAGCAAGCCCAACAATCCAAAAAAGCCATTTATTTTACGGCCTATTTTGAGTTGGGCCATATTATGTGTCCCAATTTTAGGCTTAAGCCATCCAGAAAAATGGTCAAGCCCACCCCAGACCCAATTTCCAGTTCCGCCACTGGCCTGCACCAAGTTTATAAGTATTTGGGGTTTTGAGAGGATATTGAAATTGAAGGCTTGATAGTATTTTGATTGTAATCGAGGAAACAAAATGTACGGGAATATTGGTAAGTTTGGTAACTATTGCAGTTAGCTACTGACCATGCAAACGATAAAATATAACAAACTTTTCGTATATAGCTGACATTTTGAATTTTGAAACAAAATACAATGATGTCTTTGGACTCACTCATTGACAGCGTGAAGATTCTTGTGTATAACTGGTGTGTTGAAAGTTGGAACTGATATTTTTGCATTTTTTTTCATACTATTCTAAAGAAATGGGAAGTATTCATGAGATAATTGCAAATTTGCATTTCTTTTCATTTTTGATTTTCTATAACTGAGCTAAGTTCTGTGTTTTTTTTCTTCTTCTTCAGTTTATCACTGACTTTATGAACTTATTACTTTTCTTTGAGTAAAAAAAAGAAAAGAAAATGTCTTTGGGTGTAACATTTGGTGGAGTGATGAGCCCAAGAAAAAAGAAATTTAATTCTCAGGCCTAGAATTATAAAAGAGGATAGCAGCCTGCCATGCTTAGAAGTGTCTGAAAATATGGTTGCACACATAAAAACAAAATGAAAACGGGTTTTCTTTCCTTGGCATGGTGTGTGTATCGTCTGAACAACAAATTTGAAGCTGATTTAATAGCAACTTCTGTCAAAATTTTAATTCTAAATAATCAACAAGTAAAACTCAATTTGCACTAATCTCAGTATCTCACAGGTAAAAGCAAGCCCAATTTTGAGCAAACTAGAAGGCTTTGGTTCCAGTTGAAGGGTAATTGGTGCATCATACTCCCTCGTTCCTAATTAATAGGCTGGTTTTGTTTTTAGAGAAAATAAAAAAAAATTAAGAGAACTAATCATTGAAAGTGGTCCTCATGACGACATCGATAAAAAAAGTGAAGTGAAATGGTCACATGACACTTTGTCAAAAGTAAAAGAAGTAAAATGAAATGGTCCACACGACACTTCTCATCAAAAGAAGTTAAAAAGAAAAATGGTCCCAGAAAACTAAAGTAACATTTGACTTTCCACATTACGAAACCAGCCTATTTTTTTGAAACATCTATTTATGAAAACGAGCCTATTATTTAGGAACGGAGGGAGTAAGAAAACTGAAAATATTCAATCTTCTACTCAGCTCAACATTTACATCAATAATTTCCTGTACATCTATAATTTGATCAAAACTTTTAGCTCTTCACAGCTTCACACTTAAACAACGAATCGAGCTCAGAGATACATCCAACAGTAGTCACAGACATACCAACACCACAGTCCATAATCACTCTGGACTCAGCTATATCAACACTATGAAATGAAACCTAATCTAAATTCCTGAGCAGCAGCACTTGTATAGCTTGCTAAGATTGTAAGCCCCAATTTGTAATTTTTCCCTTACTTGTATAAATGAATAAAAAACTCTAGTCCCGATTTGGCTTAATCTTTATAAAATTTACCCTTATATAAGAATAATTTTATACGGTCCCAATAATATTCTGAAACGGAGGTTTTACTGTAATCCTAAGTTTTGAAACTCTTCAAAAGCATGCATTTTTTTTTTTTTTTTTAAATCAAACCCCTCCAGCAAACTGTATCAAAAAACTAATATGACAATGTGATCTGTATCCAGTCTACAAATCTGAGATGCAGCAAATAATAAAACAGCCTACCAGTACTTGATTTTTACAACTTAATTGAATAGAAAACACCAGGGATAATGAAAATTGGAGATAGAAAAGAACTAAAAGTGTAGACATCTGGAGACGCAAAGCGACTAAAATTGAAAACTCCCCAGACTTATAGTCTAGTACCTATAAACATTCTATGTACAATACTTACATACTGACATGGCCTGGTACGATAAGAAACATACCCAAATCTGCATAGAAGAATGTTAAAACAGGGGATGATCCGATGATTGGAGGACAACTTACTTGATCTCTTAGCTTAATCTTAGACTGCTAGTGAATTGGTCTTCCAGTGACTGGTTATGTTTCCTTCTCATGCTATTGTTCTTCTTGATGTGAATCAGTTTGTCATAAACACACCAAGGGAAACTAAGGAAATGTTCCCGACTCTTCTCTTGATGGTAGCATCCAAAGTAATTTGGATGATACGTGACGTGATACCACGCTGAAGCCTTTGCATAGATATCGTCAGCTTCCTGAGAACCAGAGTTAGAAATACTATTTTTATCAAACCACGTCCTTGCTTCTTTTTTTAACGCTCTAACTGCCAGACTAATCGATTCTGCATCTCTCCTCATATTAAATGATTTGGACAATTTCATTACACTCCCACCAAGGATCTCAGCCTCCGTTTTGATCCCATAATAATCCATCAGGCTAGCCAACTTGTAATCAAATTCTCCTTTGTGGAAGCAAGCATCATCTAAGTAATCCTCGAACCCATCAACTTCCATATCTGTATCATATAATTTCCTTGCCACCTCCAAAGTGAAGGATTTTATATGGCTGGTGTGGGGAGCAATATCTTTGACCTGCCTAAAGAGTTTGCCTATCACTCGCTTTGACTCATAAGTCGGTCTATCAAGCTTTTCCATGAAGTCTGGGTATTCTTTGACGCGTAAATGAGAAGGAATTTCGGCGGGTACACCTGTCTTAGGGAAGTCGACAGCAATTGAGAATAGCTTTGCGAGTTCTATGCATTCCTTACTCTCCGCCTTCAGCTGCTCCTTATCAGCAAAGGCGGTGTGGGTATTTGCGATAACTCCTAAGCTGTCATTTATCATGTAATTTGCAAAGTACTCCTCCACTTCCTGTAACAACACATCAACAACCATCCATACATAAATCTGGCAATTCAAAAAAATGGAAGTTTTCATAAAAACAGAATTATGGTGAATGTCTTTACATTGAAGCGACAACTTCTACATACTATAGAGGGTAAAAGAGAAACAACTGTGGTTTCTTTTATAAAATTTGCCCTTTTCTGTCAAGAAAAACTGTTATTTGTTTTGTCAGACAAAATACATTTTTGTCCTTCGGAAACAAGAATAAGTATGACCAAATCTAAATGTGCAACAAGATAGTTTACAAAAATCAAATAGTGAATAACCCATACCTCAATCTGAACATCGTGATCTAATTCAATAGCAGGTGATGCATCATAGTCCATGGGCTCGACTTGACGAAGGGGAATAAGTTCTTGGTCCCAGCAGACAAAATATACATCACCATCCAAATCACTCCCGGAACACTCATTTGGATGGGGTCTACATCAAAATGTCAACTGATATCAGCAAACCTTTAAATGGAACTGTGAAAGGATTTCACGAATGTATAAAATACAGCATAAATTAGTTACTGGTATGCTCTCACCTTTGCCCTTTTTGAGGAAATACAACACAATCCACCATATGGTGCAATGCTGGCACATTGACAGCCTGCAAGACACGCATATCACCAGGGTGCAGGCATGGATTTTTAGCAACGACGACCTTCCCAAGTACAAGAATAGTGTCTGCTGGTCCATTCCCCTTAATCATAGAGGATGCGCCCCCACAAAGTTTATTGCGACCAATGCGAGAAACCTGGACAAATACCTGTCCATACTGCAAGGTTGCTGTTTCATCTAGACATCCCATCATTGATCTTCCCTTTGGAACAAATATCCTTGTCCTAGTCCGCAACTCTAACAGCTTCATGGCGCGAAATGTTTGAAGCATCATTGAAAGGAATGGCTCTTGATCAGGATTGTAACCACACAAAAGCATTTCCTTGAGGATATTTGTGGTTTCTGATGGGGACATGATCTCAAGTGCTTCGTACGCCTTTAACGGGTCGGTTAAAATTGAATCCAGTTGATCGACTGCTTCTTTTTGCATCTTTTCAAATACGTAATCACTGACGCCTAGAGTAGACAAAAGGCTGATTACCTGACGATTGAGGAAACACGGTTGGAACTTGCTCCACGACAGAACATCTAGTTTGGTTACCTTTGACTTGAACTTACGCATGCTTGGTCTCAAATATAACTTTTTCACTGATCTTGGATCTACAGCAACAACACCTTTGTATCCACCATACCTAATTTGAAAGGCAGACGGCGTACATTTCAAACCACACTTACTCGCCACCTTATGTGCAAATTCAGAAGAAATCTTTCCAATCCCATCAGAAAATGTGTATACAGTTCCATTACTTTCAATCTCGACATCATCAATCTTTTCAATTTCATCCCTAGAAACACTTAATGTTTCTGTTGAGGAACAAAAGATTGTCCTAGTCTGGCAGCATATTTCGCCACATTTCTAATCTTGCGAAAATCACCCATCCAGTCCCTGATACTAGCTGCTGTTAGCGAACCTTTTGAAGCAAACATCCATGCAGAATTATCACGTAGCTGACTTGCTGAGAAGGCAAGAAATTCAAACTTCTTATCACCAATAACTACGCCATTATGCAAGGTAGAGAGTATCCTTTCATAAAGCAAAGTTTGCTTTTTCTCGTCATTCATTGTTGCACGCGCAGATAAATCAGTTGAACGGATTTTTTCTGAGTCTTCATCAACAAAAGAAATACGGATAAAATTATCGATATGTTCACGATAATAGCGTAAAACTCTATTGGAAACATTAATTTCTGGCCCCAGGAAGTATACTTTCAAGGGTGTTACTTGCATCCTGCGAACATATACCAGCCCGTCAGACAAGGAAATCGAAGTTGATCTAGGAGGGTTTGCTGATAAGCTGTACTCCAAGTACTGCTTAGAAAGCCAGTTAACAGGTTCATAACAACAGTCTTTCAAAGTGAAACAGTTTCTCCAGGGCACATATTATATAGTTGACAGAGTGAGAGCAAGGGTCAACCATACGGAAAAAATTTGCGTCAAGCGTTGGCCCAGAAAGGCAGCCAGACTGAACCAAGGAATTAACCTTAAACAGAATATCATATCGCAGCTTATGTCCGTCAGGAGGCTCAACAAAAGGAACTAGATCCAAGCTTCGAGAAACTGTCGAACTGGGCTGCATTGTGAACCAACCATCATCTTCCGTATAATAATGGAAATTTTCACGGAAGTTTGGAAGCTTACAGCCATATGGAATTTCCAAACACATTGCGGAGGACTGCCCAATAGAAAACGATTCAGTGAAATCAGTAGTTCTTACCCACTGATCATCCAATGTATGCATAAAATATTGTAAATCCCTGCCTGGATTTCCTAACGAGGAGAGTGGTTCCACATAAACTCTAGGAGCAGCACTCATCTGCAAACATTAATCTTTAATAATTAAGTGGTATAGTGATGACAAGTATTGTTTTAAATGCCAATATTTATACATTGTATGAAGTGAAAAACATTGTTTGCATCTCATTCAGGCAGGATAACTACCACTGAGATTTAAAGTAACCACCAAAAATATTAACCAGTATGTCAGTATATTGGGTGTCAAATTTGTATCTAAATTCATAAAGAATTTGTGAATCTTTCATGCTTATCTATTAAGAGAACATGTTTTAGCACAATGAGAAAATGAAAACATGCTAACATAACTATCTGCTGAAGGAATGTAAGGAGGACGGCATTAACTAGCATTATGGAAGAACGAACTTATTTAAAGAACTCAAACCTGAATTATGAGAGATAGTGCGTTTAAGTTCTTGGTCGGCGCAACTGGATTTCCCAAATGCTCTCATAAGAAAGTTCAAGCTTATAGTTCACAGGCTTTATCTTCAAGGGATCTTTATAAGACAAGAGAAAGCACAATTTACGGAATCCAAAACCAAAATCCAAGGAAACGTCCTTAGTCTTGCAAAGAGTATAAAAACAATCATTTGAAACCTGGCATCCAAAATGCAGAGTTGAAACCTTGAGATGGAACATCGAGACCCTAGGCTTGGGTATGATATCCCGATCCCTGTCAAAAACTTTGAGATATGATGTTCCGTAGTATAGGCGTTGGGGTCGATTAATCAACAAAGACATATAATCAGCTTTCTGGGTAGTTGTGAACTGTATATCTGCATATGCTCTGGGATTTGGCCCCTTATTTTTTGGTATCGTAACTTGTAGAGCATACACAGTTCCCTTGCCGGTGTGATCCTCTAGGAAGTCCTTGATGAGTTCCGCTGTCGCATAAGCAGGAAATCCATAAATATGAATTGTCCTTCCCATATTGGTGGTGTCTCCTGTTGCATAACATAAAGCAAATTATCATGGGGAAGATATATTTCCACTTCTCAAACAATGTACTATGTATGTAATATACTTAAACAAAATTTTCTGCAGGCCGTGATAGAGAATTTCAAAGAAGAGTAGAATTTCGGATCCTTTCCAAATAGCAGCAAAGTAAATTGTTATTTCAGTTGAAAAATTGAAACTCCTAGTACAACAACCTGCTTTTCCATGATTGTCTAGTAAATACATGATTGTCTTTAAATTGATCACCCTGACAATTGGCAAAAGATATTGGAGACTTCGACTAGACAAGAAACTCCACTGAACGAGACTCGATACCCTGACAAACATTTTTCTAAGCCTTATCTATATATCAAATTTGATTTCCCAAAAATTGAGACTTAGAACATAAATTAGTGCTCCTGAACTTGTAAGATGTAAGTACATCCTTAGGAAAAATTTCAAAGAATAGTAGAGATTTCAGACCCTTACCTTCGATCAAACTTTTTTATCTGTTAGAACTAAACTATTTCAACCAATTGTGTTATTTCAGTCGAAAAATTGAAACTCCTAGAACAAGAACTTGCTTTTCCATGTTTTGACATTCAACAATGATTGTTTATAAGTTGATCACCCTGACAATTAACGCCTAATAGAATTCAACAACTAGACTAAGAAACTCCACTTGAAGAGAATTGATACCATGACCTATTAGGTCAGCAAGGATCATATTTCCAGACCCACATATCTACCTATCAAAGTTGGTTTCCCCAGAAACTGAGGCTTGATCAAAGATTTTAACTAACTAGGAAGGAAATTTCAAAAGAAAAAATCAAGGTTTGAAAAACGGGTCACAGGTCGGGTCACGTCCATAGGGCGTGACCGTCATAACGTGTTTTGACGGGTGTGAGCATGTTTCAGGCAAAAAACACGTTGTTTAGGGAAAAAACGCGTTTATTTGATGTTTTTATGAAATAACGGGTGTGATAACGGTTAAATAGAAAAAATAAATAAATTATAATCTGAATTTCCTATCTATGGTTTTAACATGCGTGAAAACGGTTATATCAGGTCTAACACCAATTTTTACTATTTATCGGTGTTAGACAAGCGTATCGGTGACCCTCACGGGCACACTACGTAGGCGTGAGCGTTTTTACCGGCCGTTTTCTCTGTAAAAATGACAGTTTTTCAACAATAAACCAACAGAAAAAGAAAAAAAAAAGAAAGAAACACAAAAATTGAAACTCCAAGTACAAGAACTTGTTTTCCAACATTCAACAATGAATTGGAAATACACAGTTGTCTATAAGCTGATCATCCTGACAATTAACGTCTAAATAGACTAAGAAACTCCACTCGAAGAAAATCGATACCCTGACCTAATAGGTCGGAAATGATCCTACATATTTCCAAGATCTATCTATCAAAGTTGGTTTTCCATAAACTGAGGCTTGATCATAGATTTCTCTAACTAGTAAGGAAATTTCAAAAGACAAAATCAATCAATAAACCCAAAAAAAATAGAAATAGAAATAGAATCATAGATAGATTGTATTTTACCTACTTCCTGTTACTCGTCAGATAGAAAGAATCCTCCGAATAGCTAGTTAGATCAACTCTGAAGCATAAATAACTTCAGTGCAACCTTTCAAAAAAAAAAAAACTTCAGTGCAAAGATATACACAGTGATAGTGATCCAACTTTATAGTACTAAAAAAAAGGGACCAACGAGGAATCTTAAAAGCAAATTACTTTTTGCTTTTATCTCTGATTGGCTTGTGAACTATTCATTGTCATCATCTTGTCGTCCACTCTAGACAGTCAAGTAGAAGTCAATAAATATTAGTTTCCGGATGAAATGGGACAATCATGTTTCAGCTTATTTTGGCCCATGCATTTCCCAATGGGAAACTTTTAGTACAATTATTAAAAAAGAGTGACATTGGCAAGATGTTCCCCATAAGCGTCATTGTTTTGTGGTGGCCAAATTCTGTAACACACCCTATAATTCTGAATCATGAATTAATGAATAAAGGAGATAAATCATGAATTAAGCGTCATTCTGTGATCCTAGTGCATCCGAATTTCTCTTCTCAACCCTTCAGATTTTCTCTGCTCAGTAATTGAGTCTTGCCTTCTAGGGTGGATTCCCATCTCATTCCTCTGGGAAGATGAGGGAGTTCGACTCTCCCTCACCCAGTTCATGTTGCAACTTGTAATAATATTGAATCAAAAGTAAAAGAAAAATTTATTTACAGCCATCAGCACTTGGCCATAAAATATAAAATTATAAATAAAATTTTTTAACCACCGACCCAAATTAAAGAACAAAGTTAGACTACACTACCTTTACCAATAGAAAAATTACTACCTTTACAAATAAAAAAATTACTACCTTTACCATAGCTCGGAGAGAGAAAAAAAAAAGCCAAGAGCCAATCTACCTTCTTATCACTTCATTACAGGCCAGTGAAGCTAAATGGATAAAGTCAAATGTTAATGGGGTAGGCATCCTATGCTCAAATCCATAGATGCAACACGGGTTTACCTTAAGAGTACTTACAAATGAACTCACCGACCATATTCATAAGGTGATACAAATTTTCCATGTCACAATTATGTTTTCTCAAGTACTTACAATATGGTGAAGATAAAACCAATTATATTCCCATGTCAATCAATAAAGAAGTGATCAAATATTTGCGAAGAAATGAAAGATGTTAGACGTACCAGTAAGACATAATTGCAGGCTGATCCACAATGCTCTCACATCCTCCAAAGGAAAGGGAAATGTATGGGATTTTTAGTGCATCAATGAATGTCTTGGTAGTTTCTGAATCTCCACCAATCTGCAAAAGTTGCATGTTTTTATCAGGTAAGTAAACCTGGAAACCACCACATTGCAAACACAAATAGCTCAGACAAACATCCACCTCATAAATTTTAGCACTCACCTCAAAACTGATGACTCCTCCAAACCGTCATTTGCTTCATGGCAATTTTGTGTTCCGGGTAACTTGGCAGACCGGTATAATGAACACGTTTCACCTGAAGATCAGATCAAGTTAGCATCCTACAAGATGAGCCTGCTTGAAAGAGAAATTATTGTTCTTATTTATCTGTTCTATTGAATTTCAAATTTGATCAAACTAGGATGTGCCTCTAAAATCTCGGCTATCCTCAATCCTATTATGTTTTGCTGTGCACGAAGATGCAGTGTATCCATGCCTTGGATGACTAAATAAGCGGCATTCAGATAACATAGAGCATTAGTATAATTCTCAATCAAGTCTTCCATGCAAACTAAATAAACATGGGAGGTCACGTTAACAGTCTAGTATGATTCTCAATTAGACAATTACGCTTTATTTGCAAGCTTAATAAACATGAAAAGGTCAAACTAACTGTTTAAAAACAAAGAAGCTCATTTCCAAATTCTGGACTACAACAAAATAACGAACTGATGAATTTTTGTGGGTATTGGTTTCTGAACCATGCGCTGTTATTGCAAAAGCATGTAACAAATTGCTCACCGGATTCAGAGTACCACCCAAAACGTGATGCAACTTGTGAATCTTAGAAGTCACTTCCTCAGAACCACTTATGCAACCCGTGAAAACCTGAAAACAGAAATTCATTTGTCACTCACTAATTCTTCTTATAGTTTAAAAGAAACAGAAGGCAACTAAATGTCAAAACTTACAAGGTTTAATCAGAACTTTTCGTTGGCGAGTGCAGAACAAGGTCTGCACCAAGGGCAAGTGCATTTTGGTTCAAGGGTGTGGCAAAAGTACCATCAACACAAACCAGTGTGCCTTTGCTGTGGCAAAGCTTTGAAACCAACTCAATGTCACACATCAGAGGTAAGGCTTAGTTGGCGATTCTGTACAGAGAAGTGTTACCTGCACATAAATTACGTCAGCAAGTATCAAACGATGATGTCCCCCAAGTTAGCCAAAACAAGAAAATTTTGAACAACAATCTCCTATTTGAGTACTCACATTATTCTTATCCAGTGCAGATTCCAGGCCATCCATATCGGCAGGGTCAATGACATGGACCTGCATTAGGGAAATGAAAAATTTAGATACTTCGTGGAAACATAAAAAATAAGTCTGGAAAAAAAACGCCAAATTGACATGAAGGTCTAATACGGCAAGTAGCTGAAAATCCATATCTTGTCTACAGCCAAATCCACTGACACGATTAATTAAATCCAATGAAGAAGCACAAAGTTTGTTAAGGACCATCACGATCAATTTATGAAGCATATGGTCTCTATAACTGCATCAGCACAAGCAGGATCCAAAAGAAAAAAAAAGGTGGGAAAGCATACCGTTATATTCATGTTGGGAACATGAAAATCGTCACTGAAAATTCTCGTCTTCCTATAGCAATCCGTAGTTGTTATAATATCCCCACCCTTCTTCACCAATGCAAACATCATGACCGTACTAGCACACATGCCAGACGACATCAAAATAGTTGATTCTGCCCCCTCAAGTGCACTGCCCCAAGTAAATTGAACATCGCACAGACAAACCTTATTTTGTTTTCTGCAACTATAGTGGTTGGGTTCCCATAGCGCCCATACTCAAAACTTGCATGGCATCCCTCCTATCAAGAGAACAACAAGTTAATCAACCAAAATTCCACGAAAAACCTAGCTGACCTACAAAAAAAAAAAAGATCACTCAGTTATGTTGGTAAAAGGTGCTAATATAGCTGTGATTGACTTCCAAGCATTCTACACACTGACAATTGACAATTGCGTAAACCTCAGATTGAAAATTAAACTGAAATGAAATATGAGGAACCGGAGATTTATGAAGCCGCATTAAAGATTTAAATTCTTTAAATTCCACTAATTAGCAGCTAATTGATGAATCAGGTATTCCACCCATGAACAAGGCACAAATGGTATGATTTAATTCAAACATAACCTCTGAATCTTCGCAATACAACAAAATAGAAAACTAATCTAATCAGCAACATCTAGTTGCTAGCAGCTCAATCAATCAAACCACATGTATATTTTTAACCAGGAGAAGTCTAGCATAACAATATAGTGCAAAAATAAAAAAGGGAAATGGCAAGAGTGCAGTAGAGACCTTGAAATCGATGAGTTCATTGGAGTTCTTGAACCATTAGGCAGAAGTATTGATTTCATCTGTAGCAATTCCACGACCTACTTTTTTTTTTTTTTTTTTGAACCTCGATTTTTAAGTGGAGAAACGAAGAATTTCATGAGAAAACTATTGGTGGTTGTTTTGAATTAATTGAATTAATACGGCGAAGAAGATGAAGAAGGGAGTGATGGGTTTTGAACAAAATTTGATTTTCATCCCCGATTATGAACTTCACCACCACACCTTTTCATTCAGAGTAAAAATCATTCGAGTCAATTTGCAGTCCATAGTAACCTTGATTAATGTAAGTGGACAACACTAACGTGAGTTGTGATGACCTTTATTCAACAAATGGTTTGTGGGGCCAGGTTTAGCTGACCTTTATTCACTGCAGAAATTGAAAAGGCAACAAAGAGACCCCATCATCCATCACCACGCCTAGTTAGCAATTCGGGGTACGGGTAGTAGTTCGGGACAGCATCCGTACGTGAATTATACGGATTCGGATATATCCGATTTGGTCAAAAATCCGGTCAACGGTTCGTTGTTCGGACAGTAGTTCGGAACGGCATACGTACGTGCATATTCGTTTTATAAATGTGAGTTCAGCACTGAAAATTCGACTAACATATATGATAAATTGATAAATATTATGACCTTATTACGAGACTAATTTGATTTGTATATGATTTATAAGATGGAAAAAAACATTTTAGCGTGATTATTTAACAAGAAGTAAATAATTTAATCGCATAAATGTATTATAAAACTTATAGATTTTTAAACAAAAATCAACACATAAAACACTGGTTAAACAACTACCAATAGAAAAATTTAATTGAATAATTGTATTTAAATATAAAGTATATACAAATTCAAACAAAAACCAATCAAAAGAAAGAGTTACCATGGGAGTTCTAGTTCGGAAAAGAACTAATGACAGTTGAACTTGCGAGGTTTGGAGTTCAAATAGTTTGGAAGTATCATTCGGATTGCTTTAAAGTTTAGGTTCGGATACGTTCGTGGAATCTGGATTCGGGAATGATTCGGAGAATTACTTTTTTATGTTTTTATTTAACTAGGTCACCACGTGGTGTTCCAAAGGTGGTGCAAATTACCCGCACGATCTTTACGGGGAGGTAACTAGGCAAATTACCAATTTTTAAGTGGAGATAGAGAGTTACCTATGGGAGTTGGACTTTTTTTTCGGAAATATCATTCGGATACGGGATTCGGATACATTCGCGAATCATTCGTGAGGTCCATATAATCAGGAACTAGGTTCTTTATTTGAGTTCAAATAGTTTGGAAGTATCAAACGTTCGTGAATCATTCAGGAATGATTCGGAGAATTACTAACTAGGTCACCACGTGGTGTCCAAAAGGTGGTGCAAATTACCAATCTTTACAGGGGAGGTAACGCAAATTACCAATTTTTTAAGTGGAGATAGTGCAAATTACCAATCTTTAAAGGGAGGTAACGCAAATTACCCAAAAAAAAAAAAAGAAATAAACCACGTGTAAGTTAGTGGTGAGTCACCTAACTTGGAATAGACGGAATTATTAACGAGAGGAGGTTTTGTTAATTTTATTTCTATAGGGGGTAATGCAAATTACCAATCTTTACGGGGGAGGTAACGCAAATTACCCCAAAATATTTCATTCATTTCAAATCTACTCCTAGTGGAAGAGTTATAGTCCCGTGAGGGTTTACATAAAGATCTACCCACAAAGTGTACACAAAAATTCCTAAAACTATCAATCTTTGTCGGATGAATCCGAGTCTGACTCACTCACCATTAAGTCTGGGTCGTACTGCGATATTTCGGATACCATGAAGTGATAGCTTTCATCAAATGTGAATGATTTCTCCTTTTCCTCCAAGTAGCGCGCTTTCACAGCTTTGTGCTACAAAAACACGACACAAACTTATTTTTTTAGTTATAAATTGATGAAGGTAGATTGTGTAGAATAAACCATAAAAATACTTACAAATTGTTGAAGGGACATTCTAAAGTGGCTAGTGTTCAAAATTCGTTGCTGGTTAGCTGTAAAACTAAATATCGCATCTAGGATGACTTGGTTCCTATCATGGATTTGTTGAAGACTTCTTCTCTTCGGGTTCCCACAATATTGCCTAAATTTGTTATATATCTTCGCCCAAAATGTCTTGGACGAGGAGTGATCTACTCGACTTTCGTCGTACCATGCTTTGGTGATTTCCAAATCTTCCGCGGAGTCAAACAATGTCATTTCTTTTATGTGGAGGTATGAAATAAGTAGTCGTTGAGTATATGGAGTGAGAGGGAATAAAATGAGCATTTTTGAGGCAAATTAGGTCCAAGGATGAGGTCTCTATATATAGAGAAAGACTCCAACGACTAGTTGAAAATACTAGGGGTACCAAAATACACCACCAACTTTTTCGTAGACAATCTTTATGGACAAACTCAACAGAACTCCGAGTGCTAAACTCAATCAAGGAATAGTGTCTAGAGTTATATCTCTCTCTCTCTCTCTCTCTTGCAATTAGAATGTTTATAGAATCAAATCGTGAACCTAATCACAAAGAGATTACTTGGACGGTACCAAAGACCAATGTCCAAGAATCAATCAAGTCGTATCCAACAAACTAGGTCGGACGTATGTTGTATCCTTACAACAACTAACACACAGAAGGGATAGAATTGGTGAAGAATCACCTCCTAAATCAAATATTCAAGCCAAAATTTGTGCACAGAGGCGCAGTCACAAGAGTTTCATTAAAACAAATTTTAGATAATGAAGAGATAGACTCTTCTTACAACTTTAATGACGAATCATTGAACCCTAATCTAACTCAATCTGTGACTGACGCGTGGAGATTAATCAACGGTCATACACTTAACCAATTACTAACCTAGCTAACTTACTGGAGCACTCAACTAACTAAGATAAAATCAGCCTACATGGTAGCCCTTTACAGAAGGGATACAACATTGCCTACCACTGAAGAATGTCCTTGTCCTCAAGGAAAAATCTAGGATAGTGTAACTGAATATTTGTGATGTACTCCCAAGTAGCATCATCTGGTGAGGAGTTAGTCCATCGGATGAGAACTTGGCGCACTAGTCTGTTGCCTCTGAGGATAGACCTTGTCTTCAACACCTTCTCTGGAAGCATTATAATCTCACCATGAAGGTCAACAATAGGTAGAGGGTAAGGAGTGTGTTGCATACCAATATGTTTCTTCAGTCGAGAGATATGGAACACTGGGTGTATCCTAGAGTGAGATGGTAGCTGAAGTTTGTAGGTCACTGCGCCAATATTTTGCAGAACTTTGAAGGGTCCATAGTATTTAGCTGACAGCTTGAATTTCTTTCTCAAGGACAGTGATGCTTGCCTATAAGGTTGCAGCTTGAGATAGACCAAATCCCCCTCTGTAAATGATTTGTCAACTCTTGTGGAATCAGCATAAACTATCATTATATCTTGAGCTTGTTGTAGAGATTCTTTGATAATGTCAATCATAGAGTCCCTTATTTTCAAGTAAGTCTCAACAACATCTACAGAAGTAGTAACAGTAGATGGAAAAGCTAAACGTGGAGGTAAATAGCCATACAATGTCTGGAAGGGAGACATCTTTAATCCTCTGTGAAGGCTGATGTTGTACCACCATTCTTCCAGTGATAACCAATTTCTCAAACTGCTTGGTTTGTGACCTGTGATACATCTCAAATAGTTTTCCAAGCATGCATTCACCCTCTCAGTTTGACCATCTGTTTGAGGGTGGTTTGCAGTGCTTAAATTTAAGCTAGTACGTATCCGGTGCTTTGAATAAATTATCCCAAAAGGTACTGGTAAATATCTTTTCTCTGTCAGAAACTATAGATGCAGGAAGACCATGTAATTTGAATACCTGATTAAGAAAAACCTGTGTTATAGAGGAAGCTATAAATGGGTGTTGCAGAGCAATGAGGTGAGCATACTTAGTGAGTCTGTCTACAATGACTAAAATAACATTCTTCCTGTGGCTGAGAGGCAGACTCTCAATAAAATCCATTGTAATATGTTGTAACGCATGATCAGGGATAGGTAGAGGTTGGAGCAGGCCAGCAGCAGTTGTGTGATCACTTTTGTTTCTCTGACAAGTGTCACATTGAGACACAAAAAACAAAACATCTTTTTTCATTCCTTGCCAATAGAAATGGCTTTTGGCTCTTGCATAAGTATCTTGAATGCCAGAATGTCCTTCCATAACAGAAGTATGTAGAGAATGCAAGAAAGTCTATCTTTTACCATTTCCAGTTTCAATGTATAGTTTGGTTTTTTATCTTAAGATTCCCTCCTTGTACATGAAATGCTCAATACTTGAAGCACTCAGCATAAGTTTAGAAATAATGTTGTATGCTTTGTCATCATTAGTATAACTAGAGATTACCACTTGAGCCCAAGATGGTGTAGAAGCATCTAACAAGTTGCAAGTGGCTGAAGTATGTGGTCTTGTAGAAAGTGCATCAGCTACAATATTCTCACCTTCTTTCTTGTATTTGATATCATAATCAAATCCTAGAAGCTTGATCAAGCACTTTTTTTGTAGTGCAGTAGTAATTCTTTGCTCCAGGAAGTATTTAATAATTTGATGGTCATTTTGAATTGTGAATTTAGCCTCATGTAAGTAGTGTCTCCATCTTTGTACTGCCATGAAATTGGCCATAAACTCCTTCTCATAAGTAGATAATGCTCTAGCTCTTAGGCCCAGTGGCTTTTTAAAGTAAGCAATGGGCTTACCATCCTGAAGTAAGACAGCTCCAATACACAGGTCACATGCATCACTCTCAACCACAAATGGTTTAGTGAAATATGGAAAATCTAAGATGGGTGTGCTGGATATGGAAACTTTGAGTTGTTCAAAAACTGTTGTGGCAGCTGAAGTCCAAAGAAATGAGTTCTTCTTGAGAAGATCAGTTAGTGGTTTAGTGATGGCTCCATAACTTTTGACAAACTTCCTATAGTAGCCTGTAAGGCCAAGAAAGCCTCTCAATTCTTTGAGAGTGGTGGGTTGTGGCCAAGACTGCATGCAAGCTATCTTATTTGGATCAGTACAAACTCCTGCAGCTGAGATTATGTGTCCTAAATACTCCAAGGATGATTGGACAAAACAACATTTAGATATCTTAGCATAAAGTTGATGTTGTCTGAGTAAAGAGAAGGTAAACTTGAGATGCTCCAAGTGTTCAGACATGTTTTTGTTGTAGATTAAGATATCATCAAAAAAGACCAGAATACATTTTCTCAATGCTGGTTGAAATACCTCATCCATTTAAGCTTGAAATGTAGCTGGAGCATTAATGAGGCCAAATGGCATTACTTTAAACTCATAATGGCCTTGATGGGTTCTGAAGGTTGTCTTGAAAATGTCTGAAACATGTACTCTGATTTGATGGTATCCAGCTCTCAAATCAATTCTTGTGAAGACAATAGCTCCAATTAATTCATCCAATAGTTCCTCAATAATAGGTATTGGAAATTTGTCCTTAACTGTAATGTTGTTCAACTTTCTATAGTCAACACAGAATCTCCATGTGTTTTCTTTCTTTTTTGGCTAAGAGTATATAGGTGAAACAAAAGGACTATGGATAGGTTGGATGATGGCAGTGTCTAGCATTTCCTTGACAGGCTGTTCTAATAGTCCTCTCTGGATATAGGGGCATTTGTATGCTCTTTGAATCACAGGAGTGGAGTTGGGTTGTAAGGGAATTGTGTGATCTAAACTCTCTCAAAAAATGTCATTAGGAGGATTTATCTTAGGATTTGATTTGGAAAATTGACCCACCATGCCATGAAAAATGTCATTAAACTCTTAACAAAGAAGACTTTGGAGGTGTAGTAGTCAAGGTATTATCTTATCGGGAGGTGGTGATACATCATTAGGAGGTGTAGTAAAATGGAAAATAGATGACCCACCATGCCATGATCAACATCAATTCTTTGCAAAAATTTTACCAAAATGACGGGTTACTTTCTTGAACTAAAAGTTCAAGAAATCATAATCAAAAGACAAAATACTCATCATTAACAAAGAAGACTTTGGAGGTGTATTTTCCCTTGTAGTGTAATATTCTTAGCTTTGTACTTAAAAGAAATAGACAATTTGGAGAAGTTAAAAGTACATCACCTAAAGTTCTTAGCCAATCTGCACCAAGTACAATGTCACAACCTCCTAATGGCAAGACCCCGAGGCTTTCCATAAATTGGTCCGCATGCTCCATTAAGATGTGGACAAATACCTGTACTAATTTGTCCTTTCTCCATTGGACTATCATTGGATCGGTGCGCTCATTTTGGCATTGAAGTGAACTTGCTAAAGAACTATCAATGAAGCTTGTAGTACTGCATGAATCAATCAGAATGGAGACTGTTTGGTGATAGAGAATACCAGGAATTCTAATTGTGTCACCAGTAGCAGCTCATGTAAGAGCATGTAATTATATTTCAACATTAGAGTATACTGGAGATTCAGGAGTCTCCTCAAAAACTTCTTCCTCTTTCTCAGTATCTGGTGATTCATTATTGTCCATCTGAAGCATGAAAATCTTATGTTTGCCTTTACAAAAGTGTCCTGCCTTATATACCTCATCACAGTTATAACATAATCATTGAGCTCTTCTTTTATTCATTTCCTCAGGTGTGAGTCTCTTAATTGTAGGAGTTGTGGGAGTAAGTATGTGAGGAAGAGTGAAAGAGGATTTAGGAGTGAAGGGAGCATATTTTGGAGAAGTTAAAATGGGTTTGGGTGGGAAATTGCTATAAGAGTATTTCATGTTAGAGTTGAAAGAGTTGTTGAATGACTTTGTAAATGGTTTAGTGGAAGCTGCTGCTAGAGTAATTTTCTGTTCTTGTAATCTAGCAAGGGAAAACGCATATGCTAAAGTTTTTGGATGAAACATAGAGACATATTTGCCTATCTCATCCTTCAATCCACTAAGGAAACTCATAACAAAGTATTATTCACTAAGAGATGGATTCATTTTCAACATCAATGTTTTTAGCAACTCAAACTCTTCATAATAGTCATCCACATATGAAGTTTGCACTAATTTATTAAAACTACCAATAAAGTTTTCTTCAATAGGATTTTCAAAGCGTGCACAGATATGGTAGCTAAGTCCTGCCAAGTGATTCGATGTCTATTAACCCGAAAATTTAAAAACCAGGTTTCAGCCTTACCCTCGAGGTAGATTGCAACAATATTCACCTTCTTGTGTTCTTCAATATCATTCAAATCAAAATATATTTCACTCTTTTGTATCCAAGCTCGAGGATTCTCGCCGTCGAATCTTGGGAAATCCAACTTAGGAAGATGGTGATGTAGATAATGATTTTTATGTGGATTTGAATATCGATGATCTCTATTAGTTTCTGGATTAGAAGTACTATCCGGCTTCATTATTGTATCCAACTTCTTCATTAGTAAATCAAATCTAGAATTCAGATCTGATAAGAAGTTGTTGAAACTTGCCTGTAATTTCGCAATTGTAGTGGTGTTTGCTTCCACCTTATCATTTACATCTTCGATAGTCATCGGGAAAAAAAAAATGGACGAAATTTGTAGTGGATGTGAACAACTTTGATGCCAATTGTTGTATCCTTACAACAACTAACACACAGAAGGGATAGAATTGGTGAAGAATCACCACCTGAATCAAAGATTCAAGCCAAAATTTGTGCACAGAGGTGCAGCCACAAAAGTTTCATGAAAACAAATTTCAGATAATGAAGAAATAAACTCTTCTTACAACTTTAATTAATGACGAATCATTGAACCCTAATCTAACTCAATCCATGACTGACGCGTGGAGATTAATCAACGGTCATATACTTAACCAATTACTAACCTAGCCAACCTACTGGAGCACTCAGCTAACTAAGATAAAGGCAGACTATAGGGTAGCCCTTTACAGAAAGGATACAACAACGTATCTATTATGATTGATTAATGCACAACCTGTGATATTTCAATTATAAAGATAAACAATATAATGCGAAAAAAGAAATAACACAGACACCAGAAGTTTGTTAACGAGGAAACCGAAAAATAAAAACCTCGGGACCTAGTCCAGATTGAACACCAAACTGTATTAAGACGCTACATACACTAGCTTACTACCAATTAACTTCAGTCTGGAATGTAGTTGATCCCGAACTCAGTCTCACACCGATTCAGATACAGTTGCGCTCCTTACGCCTCTTGGATCCCAGCAGGATTCCGCGCAAATGATTCTCTTAGATGACATCACACCAACTAAGAGTTGCTTCAACTCAATGGAAGTGAACCAATCTTCCTACCACAGATTAATCCTATATAAATGATTTCCTTTACGATCAAAACGTATTTCGATCAAGGTGGTTTGGAAATCAATAGCAACATACAAAGTCTAGCTAACCTCAAAATCTGGAATTATGCAATCTGATTAGTCCAGCCTAAAAGCATAAATCCAGAAGAGAAGAATTTCCTTACCATATCAAATACCTCAGGACCAACTGTTTTCCATTGAGTCTTATAAAATCCTTCTTTAAAATCTTCTGGTCCAGGTGCTGACCAATTTTCCATACTCTTTAGAATAGTTCAAATCTCATCATCTGTTGGAGAAGAAAGTAGGAGTCTGGTATCCTCTTCAGTAATTAAAGTTGGAAGAATATTGAAATGATGTTCTTGAATAATATGAGACATAGAAGTACTTATATCTTTAAAATGATTAGTTAACATATTGGATAAATCATCTCTTGAGTATAACCAATTGTTGTAAGAATTTTTTAATGAGTTAATGTTGTTTCTTTCCCTTTTTCTCTTTGTTAAAGTATGGAAGTATTTCGTATTATTATCCGTGTCTTTTAAGAAATTATCTCTCGATTTTTGCTTATCAAAATCATGTTGTATCTGGTGCCATTTCTTAAGCTCTTCATTTGTTTCAAAGGCTTTGGAAGTATTGTCTGCTGAGAGAGGTAGTCGTTGATTTCAAACAGTTGATTTTAAAGCATATAAACTTCTTGATTAATGTCACCAAAATGTATCATGTTCCATCTAGAGAGAGCAATTATAGTGAATTGTAAATTTTTGATGAGCTTAAAACCTGCAGACCCATGTACTTCTTTTTCCCAAGCCTTAGCTATCTCAAATGCACAAGATTTGTCATGCAACCATGTTTGAAATTTTTTGAAAGGTTTCCATAACTTTGGTTGATTGTAATCTGTAACCATCATTATTGGATAATGATCACTACCATTATGAACAAGATGCAGTAATTTAGAATCACGGAAATTAGTATTCCATTTTGCATTACCTAAAGCCATATCAATTCTTGATCTCTGTTTGCTCATCCTTTTCCATGTATGATCCTTACCAATAAAACCAACATCTTCTAGACCAACTGATTAAAGAATATATAGAATTTACACATCCATCACTTGTAGAAGAATAATTAGAAGTAATCGGATGTGTATTTAGATCACCCAAAAAAAAATCCATGGATGTATAGTATTGTTGCCTACCTCCTCTATAAAATTCCGTTGTTTTTTGTTTCTTCTTTCTGAATTACTATAGCCATACATGCAAGAAAGAAGCCATTCGGGTTTACTTGGATTATCTTGAATAAGAGCATGAATCATGTTATCTTTACAATTGAGAATTTCACAGCTGAATCCATTTTTCCACATGAGAATTAATCCCTCAGAGAGACCTACTGGTTCATGATATTTAATATTTGAATAATTAAAAGCGACTAATAGAGGTCTTATCTTAGCTTTTTCTAATCTGGTTTCACATAAAAAAATCATATCTGGATTTTGAGTCCTAATTAGATCTCTTAAATGGTCTATAGTATTTATGTTTTAAATCCTTGAACATTCCAAGAAAGTACCTTCATAGTGTTGTGATAACTAAGGTATGCATGCACCAAGAAAATAAGAGACAACTTTTTTGTTACCTTCATAGTGTTGTGATAACTAAGGTATAACAAGAAAATAAGAACCAACCTTTTTGTTCTGGGGGAGAGTGTAATGACCGCTCCCTCCACCGATATTGCTCCACTTAGCAATTGGCTCTAAAGTTGGAAAAAAACTCTGCAGTTAAGCGTGCTCGGGCGGGAGTAATCTAGGGATAGGTGACCTCGTGGGAAGTTATTGCTGGATGACCGCAGCGACGCCTGTTAAAAACCCCATATTGTCGGATAACCGCAGTGGCTAAGTGAGGACAATATCGCTGGAGGGACGGGTCATTATAAATGGTATCAGAGCTGACAAATTTTCATCTGCCGAGGGTGGGAAGGTACGCTAGACGTGGTTGGTCCAGGTGCTTGTCTTATAGGGGCAGGGAATGTAGGAGATTTGGGATTCAAAATATATTATGGAGCCGAGGACGGCTCAAATATAAGGTGATGATATTGTAATACCCCGATATTTCGCAGTGGATGGCCGAATGAAATATAAGCAATGGTTTTTCCTTTCCTAACATCGAGGCCTTTTCAGCAAAATTGGCTCCAGAGTTGGCAGAAAACTCTGCAGTTAAGCATGCTCGGGCAGGAGTAATCCAGGGATGGGTGACCTTCCGGGAAGTTGCTTCTGGATGACTGCAGTGATGCTTGTTAAAAAACCCACACTGCTGGATAGCCGCAGTGGCTAAGTGGGGACAATATCGGTGGAGGGATGCAAAAAGCTAAAATATGAATAATGCTACCTACACAAACAATAATATTAACTAATTTTAAATGCTGTTAAAAAATTTGAACTAACATTAGCATTGAAAATTAAAATTTTGCAGTTTTTTTTTTTTTTTCTTTGTAATGAGCAATAATAATTTCCTAATTCTCCTTTCCTTTGTTTTTCAGTCTGCTTTCCCCCTATTGTGACCATGTGAGTATTCTGGATATCTGTATTGTTATCCAAGACGTTGTGATGACAAGAAGACTTAATATCCGAAAGGTTATCTCCAGTATCTTCAGAACTTTTATGTCTTTTTCCAAGTGTCATATCTTTAGTTGAGTTTTTCTTGAGTAGAAACTCCATATCGATGACTTCTCCATCTTTTTGTGGTAAAAATATAACAGTCTTAACATTATTTGTTTTGACTCTTTTTGGAAGCAGCTTTTGAAATATTTTTCCTGAGATTACTAGTTATTCCAAAGAAGTATGGCTTCTCATGAGCTTTATCTATATAATTAGCTTCATCCTTATAAGTTCCCTTATAATGATTAATCACATGGCATTCGGTGCATATACTACTAGGTTGTCTCTCATAAAAAATTATGCCACTTTGAAACTCCTGCATTAGTGATGCACTTGACTCCTCTCCTTAATGGCATGGAAACATCAATATTGACACACACTTTAACTTGGTCACTACCTAATGATATTTCATCTTTTGGCTGTATCCCCATGACTTCACCCATCTTAGTGACATAAGCAACATTCATATGTTCAGGAAGTAGGTATTTCAACTGAATCGAGAAATGCCGAAAGCTCCAATATTTTTCAGTGAAAACCATGTCTAGGATATACTTTTTAACCACCAACAACTGCTTGTTAACACTCCATGATTTGTGTTCGATGACCTTGTTCAGAAGATCCCAACTGCAAAACTTAAAAATCATCATGTTTGGCTCAATCTCAACAATTTTTAATTCTTCTGGTGCAATGAAAGGCCAATTAAACTTAATGAATCTTTTTACAGTCTAATCTTACAAGCTAATGTGCAGGTTATGCTCTTGTATCTATGTCTAATCATAATTTTTTGTATTTAAACTTATATACGATGGAATATTTATGTATTTGTACGAATATAGAAAATCAGTTAGATTCCTTTACAAATAAGTAATTGGTTTCCCAATCTACTTCTAACTCTTGGTTATCAAAAAGTGTATAGTTGATAGCATTCCCTTTAACTAATCTTTGATGACGATGATGAGAACAAGAAATATAAAAGTAAAATCTAATTGTTTTTCAATTTTCTATTCTCTCAGTAAATAACATAAACACATCATGGGAGACAAACTACCCCTCACAAACATTCATTCCACTATATTAATAACAAACCAAATCCGGCTTTCATATCTTTCATTAACTCAATTTATGTTTCAATAAACAATAAAAATATTACCACAACACATAATCCTTTGTGTTCAATTAGAATCAAGAAACGTCAAGGGAACAAAAACTCAAATGAAACAAACACCAAAAGAACGAGCAAAATAAAGAATCCAAATCATCAATAACTTTAATTTATGAGTTGGGCATCTAATTGGTTTAGATTTTGTTCACAAGCTTCAAAACGATATCAATTAAAACCTAAACAAAGGTTTTCTTCGATTGAATTTGCAACTCACAGTAACTTGAAATACCCCAAAAAAGCTTCTAATAAGGCAACGAATGATGGTGGAAAGCAAATAAAACTCCCATTCAATTAGGGGCACAATACTTGGGCTTCGTACTGGGCTAACTCATTTGGATGCCGGGTTATCTATACTACAAAAAAGATTGGCCAAATCAAGGGACAGGCTATAGCCCGGTTAGCCCCTTGCTAGGCCCGTCCTGTGCTCCAGCCGACAGAGATATGCATGCTGGCCCTAGCAATGGTTGGGGCTGAATTATATAGGATACCAACTGCCCGAGACACAACAAGGGGAACCCCTTATTTATCAATCATCAATCAATCAAATCAATCAATCTAAATAGTAGATTCTCCTTAATTATGACCCCACCAAAATCTGACGTGGACATCTGGTGAGAGTATTAGTGAATAGAGCTCTCTCATTGATTCTGACCCCACCTAATTAACAAAAAGAACATATATCAAACTTACACCTTCACGCTACCTCCACTTTCCCACCGCTCCTATTCATAACGTATCAAACTGAAAACTGGCTCCACTTCTCTTTTTTTCGGAAATTTCTAAAAGCAGTGAATTGAACCACAACCTAACTCTGCGTCTCGCCAGGTTTCTTATGACCTTTTACGCCGTACTTCGTTTTTCTAAGATTTTTTTGTGTTGTGATTGACCTTTGCAGAAATTAGGAGCCCTGAAATCTCTTCCAGTCTGGATTTTGAGTTCGGATTCTTTAAGCATGGGTTTTGTTCTGATTTGTTTAGCATGATAATTGATAATTTCATGAAAGTGTTTCTGACAATAGATTAATGTATCTCTGATATAGGCATTGAAAATATTGGCAGCGGATATTCATAAGTTTTTCTTTTTTATGTTGCGCATAACATGTTTGATAAAATACCTTACTAAAAGTATTTTATAGTTCATAAACAAAGGGATGTGGTTCTATTACATGTTAATGGGTTGATTCTGAAAACCGTTGTTGGTGAAGAAACCCACGGGTATTTTTTTTTTTTTTGGTTTGATTGAATTTTTGAAATTGGGTATTGTAATTAGGGCCGCATGGTAGGGTAGGTAGGATATGACCCATTTCGCCACCCTACCCGCTAACTGGCGGGTAAGAAATTACCGTCACCCTACCCGCCATTAAACGGGTAATATCCTACCCGACCCGCCAATTAATGGGTCGGGTAGGATAGGGTGGCGGGTATAACCGTTTATTTTTTCTTACGCCTTTGTCGCTTAATGTTTATCCTGGGGATGGAACGCACCAAATGATCTTACAAACATATCAAAGTCCTTCTAGATATATGAATAATGTGTCTCTTCATTCTTACCATTGGAAAGAAAAAACTTTTACAGAGATTACTACCAGCGGGGCTCCCCTTTCAGTTCCAGATGCTTTCTCTATGAAAATATTTTCTACTTTTGTTGAAAGCCTTGTGCCAGTTCAAAGGAAGAGTAAAATGTATGGTATATCCCCTACAAATATGGGTAATGCACTCTGAAATGTGTGCATCATCTTCCCCAATCTAGGTTTTCAGATTACACCATCTTATTCCTTTTAGTCTGGTTCTTATTCCTTCTATATCGTCTTATGTCTTTTTTTGTCACTGCACTGTAGTTCATTTTTCTTATATTCCTGACGATAATCTTGGATATGTATGAGTACTTTGGAAAATTGTTTTAATTTATCTTGTAATGTTTGAATAGACTAATTTGTATTTGTATGAACCTTACCCATTTAAGGCGGGTAGGGTAGGATAATTTCGAGGTTTACCCGTCACCCTACCCATTTAAGGGCGGATAAAAAATCTCTAACCGTCACCCTACCCGCCAAATAGTGGGTAGGATAGGATACGGTTAAAATATTGGCGGGTAGAGTAGGATTAGCGGATATGAGTAGGGTATGTGCACCCTAATTGTAATTGTGCAACACTATGTTTTCTCACTAGGTATTAGATGTCTTTTATCACAGTGTGGTTGAGCGTGTTGGTATAGCTATGTAGGACACCTCGACCAAAGAACATTTTATGGCAGATCCACATGAAGATGATTCAAGAGGTAATCTCGATGAGGATATTAATTTCACAATTATATACAAATGAGGTTTGCACAAATTTTCAAGAAGTTCCCTGATTAGAATCTTGGATTAGACAGATTTATAGGTCCATGTTTTGGTGTCCTTGAAAAAGCTTTTGTATAGATTGGTAAGAATCGTAAAACAGTATCATGGTGATTCAATGTAAAAGCTACACATCAATGTATTCTTAATACTATTGTACACTATGGAAAGATATTCAGGCTAGCTAAACTCAAAAAAACCAGTGACACATCTTCATTATATAGGATTTACTGCAAGTTCTAGGTATTGATAAATCTACTTCAAGTTGCTTCATAGCTTCATGTTCTTAAGTTATTACATTAATGGGGCCACTTTAATTTGCTCCAAATTAAGATATCTGGATTTGACTGTTACTGTTTGATTTAGCATGATTATGCTTACAACTTCAGTATGCTCTAAACTCGCAGAGGACTTTGATTAACTTCTAAAAGAGTTTTAACGCACAATGACAATGTACAGCTGTTGAAAGAGAGGTATAAAATTTCCCTTATGTGCAATAATTAAAAATTATGATTGAAACTTTGAGTGTGTTTGCAGGTGCATAGCGTAATTCATGAATATTCGTCGAGAACCTTATTTTTTGAGTATTTGCTGAAGCATACTGCAATCATCAAGGTACTCTCTCTAAGGTTTAAAATTAATTTTCAATGTTGCACACAATATCAGTTCACAGGTTACAGAAAACACCTAGATTGCACTTCAAAATGTGCTGTCACAATTAAATTACCTGACATGAGTACTCCTTAGTCGTGCAATTTTTGTCATTTTTTCACTTTAGCATTTTTGTCATTAATTTTCAGTTTTTGTCAGTATTCTTTGGCGAATACATTTTTTGTGTTTCAGCTAAAATAAATCAAGTGCTGAGTTTGATGTTTACACCTTTGGTGCTAAAATTTGCAAAGCAACATCAAGGCTGTCTATTACAGGTTCTCAATTTTTTAGTCTGCAACTACTATCTTTTAAAGAATCCCAAAGACTAAGCATATACACGAACTTTACTCAGAGAATCTCCAAACTCGATGAAAGCAACATTTGTTGTTTTAAAATGTTTACTTGAACATTGGTGTACTTAATGCAGTGGAATATTTATACGTTGATTGCAATATTCTTTGGGCAGGTATCTCTGACAGAGCAGGAACTATAATTAACCAGAAATTGATGGAACCCTTTAAATGGTTTGTTGGAGGAGAATCTTATAGAACATTGGCTTTAACCAAAAACACTCTATAAAAGGGAAGTGGAGAGATACATGAAGGACTCCATCCATTTTTCATTTGTATACATAATGTCTGAAGGGTAGAGAGGTGAACAACAGAATGAAGCGTAGGCCAAGGTCCAAGCAAGCTTTGGAAAACAACTAAAAAACAAATGGGCGTTACCTCAAAGGATGGAAAATTAAAAAGAAAAAAAAGAAAAATAAATGGGGCATCTCAACTAGGAGATTTATAACACAGGTCTATACATGTATTGATCTTTAGTTCTGTCAGGGAGAGGATTTCATTTTTTTATAAAATGTTTGAACATTTATACTGCCATTTGTGAATTTCTTAGATCGAAACACAATTAAGCTTCAATATTTTGTTATAGCTAGCATTGGTGTTTGAGTCGACCAATCAATTGGTTAATTTACTTTCAGCCTTAGCGGTTGCAATATTTTCTTTGGAAGGTGAAATGATTAAGATAAACAATTGCAATCTCACCTTCCCATTTGGAGTGCATTTCTGTGTGCATGTTCCAAGGAGGCTTCCTAAACCAGATGGATTTGCGTCAATCACTATTTTCCGGCATCCTAAACATCCTTCGTTTTTTCCTTAACTGTAAAGTTGTACTATGTATGGTGTATAAATTGTTTTTGTACATTAACTGTAGTATGTCGCTTATGCTGTATAAAAGCTGTTAGAATACTGATTCTAGCAACATACTGTTTAAGGACTCTCTCTTACCTTTTTATTACGTTTTAGTTTCAGTCTTTTGATTTTCTCTATGTTGATGATGTTTTGCATTTTCATTCCCAGTGAGTAATTTTGACCCAAACCTGAATTGGACTATACCTGGTGCGAAGCACGGGTTGCTATCTAGTATTGTGTACATGAAAATATAGGTAACCAGTGGTTGTCTTCTTATTTAAATCTTCAATTCCCCCGGGTTTATTCATATATAAAAAAAGTAATAATAACAGAAAAAGAAAGAACAGACAGAACATGGTTTCCTATGCAAACTTGCATGTGGTTGCAGTTTCAGCTATGAGGTAAAGAGGAATCTTCTTGTGCATTGTGAGACCATCCGCTTCTTCTATATCTACTTCCTCTGGTTTCATCCCAGAGGGCAATTTCCAGTCAACACAATGAAGCAAATTTGCCAGGGTGAGCTCGACTAGCACTACCGAGAAGTTAACACCAGGGCAACCCCTCCGCCCAACCCCAAAGGGTATCAACTCGAAATCTTGGCCTTTGACATCTATGTCATTATTTAAGAATCTTTCTGGTCGGAATTCAGATGGGTTTTCCCAAATCTTTGGGTCCATTCCAATTGCTTTTGCAGCAACAAACACCCTTGTTTTTGCTGGAACGTGGTATCCCTTGATTTTGCAGTTTTGGGTAGTTTCTCGTGGAACTAGTAATGGTGCTGGAGGGTGGTGTCTCATTGCCTCCTTGGTTACTAGTTTCAAGTACTTCAGTTTAGGAAGATCACTTTCTTCTACCACCTCTTTATCTCCGACGCTTCTTCGCACTTCCTCCTGTGCTTTCTTCATGACTTCAGGGTTCCTTATCAGTTCTGTCATAGCCCAAACGATTGCTGCAGAAGAAGTATCACTTCCAGCTCCGAATATGTCCTGCGTGCGTTAATTAAGCAATTAAAGAACAAACAGAATTTGGAGGAAACAGAGAACAAGTTGTAATAAGAATGAGATGGAGAAAAGATAAAAGACTTTACAGTGATAACCCCCTTAATTTGTTCTCTACTTAGAGTGATGCCCTGACCAGGATTCTTCTGAACCCGAAGCAGCACATCAACAAGGTCTTCCACTGCAGGTGTGAGCCTCTGTGGATTAAGGTGCTCATCAATTACTTTCTCATAGAAATCATCCATTTGCCTGAATGTCTTCTCTAGCTTTGCTTCTGTTCCATCAATCTTGTGTATCCAAGCCAACCTTGGGAAGAAGTCTGCCACGCAGAATCCAGCCAATAAGTCGTGAGTTTCTTTAATAAGTCCGTGAAATTACTCTTGCCGTTGGTATCAATTTCTTCTTCATATTTCCTTCCAAAAGCAACTCGACATATGACGTTGTTAACAAAACAAAGTATCATCTCGCTTAGATTGATCGGGGTAGTCAAAGAAGAAGAAGAAGATCGATGAATGAGTTCGATCAGCGCAGCCACCTCTTCTGCCCTGACAGCGAAACGATTGAACCCTCTTCACACTCAACAGTTCCGCCATTGTTATCTTCCTAACCTCTCTCCAGTACTCACCATAAGGAGCGAAAGTTATATCCACAAACTCGTAAGAAAACTTCTTTGCTGCATATAGCATGGGTCTGTTGGAGAACACGAGATCGTGTGCAGTAAATATTTCTTTCACAATATTTGCAGAAGAGACAACCAAAGTTGGAACTGAGCCTAATTTAAGAAACATTATAGGTCCATACTTATCAGAAAGTTTCTTAAATGATATATGTGGTAGTTCAGTAATCTGATGCAGGTTTCCTATCAGAGGTAACCTAGTTGGACCTGGTGGGTACTTTTCTGTCTTTCCATCTATGTTTCCTCTCAGGTTTTGGGCAAGCAAACCCAGCAGTGAGAAGATGAAAACAAATAGGAGGATCAAAATATTGGTGTTAGTTAGGACTTGAAGAAGCGGATTCATTTTTTTTTCTTTCTTGTACACTCTTCTAGTAATAAGTGTTTTTTTTTTTTTTTTTGCTGTGCAGTTCTAGTGAACTTCGAACCCCTTTAAATATGCAGATAAGATCGACGTAAAAGATAATCAGTCAATGCCACGAAAGTCTTCACGGTGATGATAGTAACTTCTTACATATTTTCTATTCCCATTCTTTGGTCAAAAAGAATTGAGATATAGCGTGAGCGTGAGAATTGGAGGAGGAACCTTCATCATTTTTTTTTTGATATAGTGGTATATAAAGTAATGAGTCTCATATATATTTTTTATACTTTAAACTTTTTTGTATTAGTACAAAGTTCTCTATCCATGGAAAATCTCTTTGTTTTGTTTTGTTTTGTTTTGTTTTGTGTTCTCCATCAATCCATTCTTTGAATGAGTACCAGTTAATACAAATCAATAATCAAACAAGAGAAAGAGGTAGTAAGTTGCCTCTTTTTGGATGGATCTAAACTGTTAGTGCCCTCTTTTCCTTTCCCATTGATGTGAATTAATGACTTCGGGTACATACATTCTAAATCATGTGAATCTGGAGTGAAGAGAGTGTCTGATAGGGTTTTCGGCTGCTACATATCTACTGGTTTCATACAGGATAGATACACCCCTATGTGGCGGTGATCTCCACCGTTCATTGCTTCCCACCCAACCCCACCCAGAAATACGGGGGTCCCTTTAAGAGAATGGACCAATGCAAATTTGACACGTAAACATGGTATGGTTTTGGTGTATAAGTAGCATTTTCGGTTTTCAACAGGCTTTGTCTTTGTTTTCTAAGTTGATCCATCGGTCCCAAAGAAGGTTATCTCGTGGTTATAACTTAGAGCTGTCAATTTCTAACCCGGCTTGCGGGTTGGACCTAGCTTGGCTTGTTTCAACCTAGGCCAGAAGCTTGTCCCGTTGGCTAAACAAGCCGGGCTAGGGTTAGCATATCTAGCCCTAGTAGAAAACAAGCCAAGCTAGGGTCAACCCGCGGGTTACCCGTCAACCCGTGAATATATGCTCACATAGTAGCTCATATAGTCATATGTATGATTTTTGGTTGATGTGAGACACAAAAAATTCCCGTGATATCATTTTATATTTTTTCAATAATCAGAAATTTATATCTTATTTACAATTGAATAACAACCAATAACTTGAAATTTACATTCAATAGAACCAAAGAAGCCTACACCTAAGAAATAAAAAACACATTTTACATTTATTATATACATATTAACGAATAACAATTAGTAATTAAATCCTTTGTATTATTTTAGATCATCAATCCCTTCACATTCCATATCAATAAAATAGAGATATCAAATCCAAAAATAAAATTATTTTTAAATAGAAATACTTGAATTTTGTGTGGCTTAGTAAAACAAGCCAACCCGTGAACCCGCCAAGCCAACCCGTCTAGGGCTAGGGTTGAGATTTTGGGCTTGTAGATGAATAGTACTAGGGTTAGGGTTGACCCTAGCTTGGTCCGTTGACAGTATACTGCAACTTTTTTTTTTATCTTGAATCAAATTAAGGATGAATGTGCGGGACGTGCAGCTCTTTAAAAACATGCTGAATGTGGGACGTTGGGAAAGTTAAATAAGGACGCACTTCATGCTTTTGTGGTCTGCAGACTAAGTTTACAGACTAATTTTTTGTCTGTAAAATGTTTTAGGTTGGTTCTTTTGGTACCTTACTTCACGCTAAAACTTTGACCAGGTTACTATGTAAGAAACATGGATTGCTGAAAGGGCTTTGGTGGAGGAATTTTCAGGAAAAAGCATCACTTGGACCGTGGCATCCAAGGATGCTTTCAACATTTTTATTATTGGTTGACCAAATGTGGAATTGCGACTATATAACATTTGATCTTCTATTATATATGTACAAGTAGTTGGTCCCTTATTAGCCTTGCGACTCTATATTAAAATGAAATCTAGAGGTAAAGTAGCACTGGGTCTTATGGGGTGCTAGTCTAGCACCTAGATTAGCAGTCAGGACTACCTCCTAAGTTTTTTGGGAGTGCTAATCTAGCGGCTAGATTAGAAATCCCACGTCGACTTTAGACGGTGAACCATTCGCGCCTAACGCTAAACCATTCATGCTTTAAATCTCGGTCCACGTCGGATCAAAAATAAATCTCTCAATTTGAACCATTCCGCGAAAAGGTAGTTTTTCAAGCGGCGAATCATTCAACGTAACTATCTAGCATGCTAGTTCACATACTAGCAACTGGTAGAGAGAGAACTAGTGTTACTTTTTTTTGCCACACTTTTTTTTTTTGAATTGCAACACTTAAGTGCTAATCTAGCACCTCCAATCTAGCCCATAAGACTTAGTCTAGCTAGCATGTCACGTTATGCAAGTGATATTATTTTTTTATTTTATTCTGAAATATCTCCTCCGCTTTTGGAAAAGTGTTACTTTCACTTTTTCATTTTAGTTGAAATGAAAAAGTGAAAGTAACACTTTTCCAGAAACGGAGGTAGTATCAATTAGTTGTCTTTAATCTTCATTTTGGCTATTTTATGTTGTGCCTAATATTTTCCCTTAATGTGTAACTTTCCGTTATTTTATGTTGTTCCTAAACAATTTTACATTAATGTGTAGCCGGCCTAAGAAAAAAACGGGATTCAATTTATTTTCATTGACAAGTTTGGGGCTTAGGTAAATTATTTTGCCTGCTAGGATGGGGCTTATGTGAATTATTTGATGCCTATAGATTTCCTCACCCACCTAGATTAAGGAGATAAGGGGTGTCTAAACTATATAAATTTACTAAGTTACCCTCAATATTAAAATTCATTCCTAAGCGTATCCTTCTAAAATCCAAAAAATTTCAAATTCTTTTAAAATTAAAACCTACTCAAATCATTTTCCTTATAAACAAAAATTAAAATTTAACTTCATCAATTCTAACGATATCTATCGATTTTAAGGAAATTTCATCATCACTTTAAAAAAAAAAAAAAAGTCAATCTAAACATTTATGATTGCAACCCATACTCTTAATTATATTTGTGATCGATTTATCCATTCAAAATCGAAAAATACAAACAATATTGGGTTTATGTGTTTGACCATAATCGGTTGATGTCCATGTCCATATGGACTGATTCTTATGATAATCGGTCTATGTTCATGACCAGGTTAACTGATTATTCTGTATATATTTTCTGGTTGAAGAACATTTAACCAGAATCGATTGACGTTCATGCCCATATCCCCCGATTTTGGTATGAAAGAATACTAAGTTTTATGTATGTTTTTTTTTTTTTTTGCTAGAATCGGATTACGTAAAAGTCCAGATAAACCGATTGTATAATCTTTGTTTATGAGAGTATGGCAGAATCGGTCTATGTGTACATCTATAAAATCCGTTTTTAACAATCGGTTTTATGTGTACATTAATAAAAACCGATTCGGATTTTCCAACCGTAAAAACTCAATCCAAAATCGATTCTATGAGGGCACGAATATCCACCGGTTCCTGATTGAGTTTTTCAAAAAGAAATCCGATTTTTTCATGTTTTAATGATAATTTAAGATTAGTTGATTTCCATTTGAATTTGATTAAACATCAATTAATCACCCTATTAACACTAGTTAATTAAAAATAAATTAGTCATTATGTAAAATAATTGGATAAGGGGTTTTCCCTTTTACTTCTTAATGCATGTTTTTTTTCCTTCAGTAACAAGCCCCAAATAAACCGCCTAGGACCCAAACTAGGCGGGTTTATTTGATTTTCATTATTAGCTCATGTTTCACTATATCGAGCAAGACTTCGGTAAAATCTGCAATCCTTACAATTTATGATCCCCAATCCCTTTTTTTCCTATAATTTTTGTGATTTTGGATAGACCATAATGGTCGTAGCACATTACTCCGTGAAATCGGCACGGTCATTCCCTAGTATCACCATATGTGAAGATGTCATCGGCCTTATGTCACTCTCTCTCCACTATTGTGACCATACCGTCCCAATTTCCAATCGTGTTGCCAATAATTACAACTCAATGTTGTCATCTCCACTGACGGTTATTACTATCACCAAGGTTCAACACCACTCATTAGATCGTACAAAAAAAAATCTCCACTAGGTCTACCCCAACAAACTTGTTTTGCAGAGACAACACTGTGATAAAGCTAAGTAACTACACTTTGTCTCAGAACTCAATACTTATTAAAAAAAATCATCTGTCACCATCTAATGCTTACTACGCAACAAAGTTGTTGTTTCGTGCTAAGCACGTGACTTAATTTTGATGGTGGTTTTTTAACCTAGGCGAAAATTGTAAAAGCTCGTACCTTTGAACCGACATCTAATTGCGAGTTTTGATATGCTTTTATTCTCCGCAAAGAATCCAAACCTAATAAGCGCCTATGCCTCTCTTTCTGTATTTGTATAGCTATATTTATGAGCTTCGCCCGACTGAATTCAGAAAATATATGTATTCATATACGAATTGTATTTACTGTACAAGTATCTACATATATGTAAAATTATCAGAATAATGTTGGTGCATGTTGCAATACTCCAAGGTGGTTTATAATTTTATCACATTAGAACTCAAGCTCCTAGATGAATTGCTTACTGGTATAAGGCCTTGTACTACATCGATATTCGACAAGTGTTGGCCGAATGAAATATAAGTAATAGTTTGTCCTTTCCTAACACCGAGGCCTTTTCAGCACAATTGGCTCCAGAGTTGGCGAAAAATGCAGTTAAGCGTGCTCGGGTGGGAGTAATCCAAGGATGGGTGACCTCCCGGAAGTTCTTTGTAGGATTATCGCGCAAACGATGCCCGTTGAAAACCCCACACTATCGGATAATCGCAGTGGCTAAGTGGGGACAGTATCGGTGAAGGTACGGGTCATTACAAGCCTAATGAGTATTTATTTAATGTTGTGTTCCTCAGATGAACTCTTAATACTGACCTGACATCCATGTTCATTCTCATAATAGTTACATGTCACCCCTCTTCCTAATCGACCAATCAGGTTGGTTATAGCCTACCTTCCCCTCTATCTCAGTGGCCGACTAAAGTAAGCCCGACAAGCTTCCTAAAAACCTATTTAGGTGAGATCGTGACTGCCCAGGTCAGTCGCGAAATAATCTCGACCACTCAACTTGGTCATCCTATCTAACTAGCCTAGCTCATACCATGCTCTACCAACCAGGTTCCATGGTGACTACATATCGTAGTTATATATTTCCAGCCAATCAGGTACTTATAGCCCACGTGCTCTGCTCCTAGTAACCAACCAGAGTAGGCTTGTCGAGATGCCTAAAATTCTATTTAAGTTAGGTCATGGCTGCCCAGGTCAGTCACGGAATAACCTCGACCACTCAACTTGGACGGTAAATCTAGTTAGTCTAGCTCCTACCATGAACGAACAATCAGGTTCCATGGAGACTACCAACCGCCTCTCTACCATTCTGGATAATCAGAATGCTCGGATTCGACTTAGCGATCTCCCAATAGTCAGCCAAAGTAGGCTAGTCGAACTGCCCAAGTTCGTGTGAATCGCACATGCGACTGTCCATGTAAGTCACTTGTGCCAAACCCTTACATTGAAATTTTTAACGTTTATAAACGTTGCAAACAATGTTGCAATGTTCAAGGTTTCATCAACGAAACACTTATGCGTCGCAGTTGGCTTATAACAACTATCACGCTTATAAGCGTTGCAAAATTGTACAAATTTAAGATTAGGGCTAAACTACGCCTTTCAATGGTCGCGATCATTATAAAAATATCTCGACCCATCTCAATCGTCCACTACGCATAAAACGTCTATGTAAGTATCGAATTCATCATATGATTGACTTCAGCAGCTTCATTTCACACGACTTATTCAATTCTACTTACTCAAGAACACCATGCATCATTTTGGGCCTCTTCACACGACTAGTAATATTTTTATGAAACTTGACTTGCCACTCATGACCCACCTGTAACCTAGCTTGCGTGTGATTGACCGAAATATTTCTTTACATGTAGGTCTTACATGCACGACCAAAAATACGTGTTATGCTTTTCTTATTAGTTTTCTTGTTATTTTGTATATTACGTTTCTTTTTACTTCTTTTTAGGTACAATGGCTTAATTTGCATAAAGGAGGAGAAAGGCGTCGAAATGGAACATATCAGCTTACATGCTTAAAGCTCGTATAGAGTCGCCGGCCAAGTGGACTGCAAGTGCTGCTTTTGAAGGCAGAGTCATGAGCTTAGTACTCTTGGCTAACGTGTACCAGCTGAGAAACAAGAGGTGCGTCAGTTAGACCACAAGTTTATTAGGGGTACTGCACCACCTTGGTAAAGCACACATGTGCTGGTGGAGGAAACAATCCAAAGAAGTGGGAACTTAGATCTCTTTGTGACAAGCTGGTGAAGACCATTTCTCTCTCAATTCAACCCAGACGTCTCTCTTCTTGTAGCGACTAATTATCAACCAAATCTGCCGCCGGTTCTACTAGCCATGATGCCGATGGGTGTATTTCAAGGGTTGACAGTCTCATATGAAGCTGAGAACGGAGAAGAATATGTGGTACAAATTCATGGTTGTTTTGGGAAGAATTTGAGATGCCGAGAAAGGGGTAATCGCCAGGGCTCAACAACCATTCAAAGACAACAGGGAAACGAAAGTTTAGGCTGCAGTTAGATTGAATTTTGAGTTAATAAACATGGAAGAAATGGAGAACTGTTTCCAGCTGAACCAAGGACTGAAAAATGATGTTGTTGCTGGTATGTTCTCTCACAGCAGCAAGGAGGAAGGAAAACGAGCAGAGAATTGGGTTTATTTTATGCTTGAAATTCAGGTGGAAAGGAGCTGTTGAAGACATGGCTTTTGTTGAATGTTTGTGTGAATCTGTGCTCAAATTAGTGTGGTGGTTGTAGCTCAAGATTGTAGGTTGATTTGGGTTCGAAATAATGAACATCTGGTGGAGTTTCAAGACTAGCTTGAACCAGAGAAGAAGAAGAATTTGCTGCCATGGGTTTTATGAATGTATGATGAGTAATGAAATAATTTGGAATAATGGGTTGTCTGTAAATTCAGCTTGCAGGGAAGGAGTTCGAATTTGAGTTGAGCTCAAGGCAGAATCAAGCTACAAAGAAAGAACAAGACCACCAGTTTACATCCATCACATGTTCGATAAAATGCCTGACTGGCTTAGTGATGTTCCAGTCTATTTCGCTACATCTGTTAGCCATGGTTCTTGTGGTGTTTATCAAGGGTCCAGGGAGCAACACCGAGACAGAGAAGTTGGTTTCGATTTGGAGGAGATATGGACAGGGTAATGTTGGTTTGAACTGAAGCAAGAATGGAGACATGTTGTTGGTCTGTGAGAGATAGTGAACTACAAAGAAGCTGAAATGGAGTTTGTGCGCATCTGGGTTTGAAAACAGTGAACAAATAAGCATTGTTGCCATTGTTTTACAAGGTTTGGAGCAGGTTTTGAAGTCAGTGAGGGAAGAGCTTGCTTTTCAGGGTGTTGAACTGGAGTTGTATGAACATCAGAAGTGGCTCAGTTCTGTGGTAATTTGGTTTGTGCTGCTGCCATGGTTCGATGGCTCTATATGAAGGATACTTGGCAAAGGCTAGGATCAGATATAAAAGGCAACGGAAGCTTACAGGGACAGAAAACTGGGGCACCAATCAGTCTCGGCATTGGATAGAGCTTTGGGCCGTGAAAACAGTTAAGCAAAGGGTGTTATGGCCGTTGGTTTAGAATGTTGAATGGCCAGGATTATTGGCGACAGAGATGGTGGTGGTGACGGAGGTGGTGGCGGCGACGAAGATGGAGTATAAGAAGAAGAAGAAATAAAGAAGAAGCTGGAGTATAAGAGTTAAAGGTTAAAAATGGAATTATGTGAATTATTTTTCTGTTAATAATTTCACTTCTGCCATTAGGGGTATTTGAAAAGACTCGTAAGGGTGTTTGTGCATGACCCATGGATAGTAGGGGCATAAATAACATTCCCACATAAAAGAAGAACCAAAACACCACAGAATGAATAATTCCATACCTCCTTCACGTGTTTTCACCACCAACAGAGAGGAGATCTCTGCTCCTCTCCAAATCCCTACACCATCTCGCATCCATACCACCCGCCACTGCTCCATCCATCATCCCCACCGCATATCCATCACCACTAGCATACATCCACCAGTTTGCAATAATTCCACCACCTCGCATCTCCACCCGATTTTGCATCACCATCTCACCCGCACCCGCATCCATCAAAGATACCACCTTCATCGTCAACTTGCATAACCTCCGGAAGTCGCATTCACTGTGCGAACATCCACACCGGCGAGCAGTGACAACAAGTGCAGTCCACACACTCAAAGACTCATCCAAGTACATCACCGGTTCGCAGATTACAATAGCAAGCATCCAGGCCACCAGTTCCTCCTTCATACAGCCCACAACACCATAAATTCCACCAGTCCACCTGTTGCTGTCTTGGTTTTGTATTTCTGTTTAGACTTGTTTTTCTGCGGCTGCCATGAACTCCAGTAGCTAAGCATATTTGATTAGGGACAACTTCGACGTCCGAACTTGAATTCAAATTGATATTTAAATACTTTGTTTCGCAATTTGTCTTGTTATTGCTTATTCTCTACCGTGCTAATAATGCTTATGAGTTATTTGTGAATCGTTTAAGTTGCAAATTAAATTGGTTTATGGATGATTTTAATGCTAGTTGAGACCTCTTTTACCCGTAATTGTCTAGAGATTTTTAATACAAGTAGCGTTATATGAATATTGACGATGGGATTTTGTTAATATTCGTATGTATTGAATGACACTAGTAGATGAGTCGAGCCTATGTATTTGTCATTAGGAATAGCCTATCTCAAGGAACTTAATGCATTTGTTTAAGTCACACCTAGAGAGCGTACTTCTAGGAAACTTGATGAGTAGAATCCGGTAGTCGAGCGTGTCCGGTGAATTAAGAGATTGCGGAGTATTTGAGCGTACTAAATATTCTAGGGTTGTTAGTAATGGGTACTTTGCAAAAACATAGCTATATCAATAAGATTCACGTTTTGTGATTGAGAAAGAGTCCTTGATCATTCTCATCCTCATATTTGCATTAATATTCAGAAATTGAATCGACAACTTTAGCTCAACTCTCCCTTAGGAACGAACCTGCTTGTCATTGTGCTACTAGTTAGTGTAAGAGAAGTAAGGAGTTTATTTTTGCGAGTTCGACACCTCGTCACCTCTCCACTCTTCATGACCACTTTTCACATGTCATTCTGTTGGACCTATTAAGCAACTACCACATTCCACATCACTGGTTCATTCAAATTGTGACACGTCATACTCTCACAACCTATTGACTTCATCAGTCAGGTAAGAGGATGTAATGCAGTTAAACCCTAGCCATACAGGTAAGCCTTGGTCATGCAAGTAAGCCTAGTCATGCAGGTAAGCCTTGGTCATATAAGTAAGCCTAGTCATGCAGGTAAGCCTTTGGTCATGCAGGTAAACCTAGTTATGCAAGTAAGCCTAGTCATGCAAGTAAGTCTTGGTCATATAAGTAAGCCTAGTCACGCAGGTAAGCCTTTGGTCATGCAGGTAAACCTAGTTATGCAAGTCAAATTTACAACCAAGTATTATTTTCCACCAATATACTCGAGACATCAACAATGTCACAAATGGGGGATTTTCATCAGGGTATTGATCTGGCGGTCTATGGCAATGCGGTGTGCAATACACCCATTATGAGAAAGTGTTAGGAAATGCAGAAAGTTAACAAGTGAATGATTAGTGGGTGTGAAACCGTTCGGTCTTCCCTCCATAATAGGGACACAGTTTCATTACTTTCACACGATATACACCTTCTCACTCCTCCATAACTTCTACTTCCTATGAGATCATGGTGTAGAGGCATGATTACACATAAATAGATTTTCTGATTTATTTCTGAATGTGTAATGAGTGAAAGTATCCAGAATACACATAACACACTGCTTACGATTTTCAAGAAAGTTCTGCCTTCTGATACATGCTCATACACCTTCACCTCTCACAAAGTCTACCACTCTGATCTCAACGCTTCATCTGCTTCCATCCCTGAGACCAACCCTTCTCCTTCCTTTGTGACCGAAGCAAGACTGGAACGAATATTTCTTGGTTTAGGCCATAATTGTCTCGAATATAAAGTACCTTGTGTAATACATTAGTTTAGGGTTTAGACTCGTTTCTCATCAACATACCCCAGTTTACCATTTTTGTCAGAATCAGTTTTTACCCTACTACATCTTCCTATTTAGACATTTATCTTCACATACATGCGTTGGAGAATCTCTAACTTTGTCTATGGTTGATTAAGTTCCTATTAAAAATATGTAAATACAAATATAGAGTTTATAAATATATAGAAAACATACACATAAGTACTAACTAAGATAAACACATGATGAACAAAATGTTAAAGAATTACTCGGTTGTCAAGTTTGGTTGTCATATTTTAGTTTCAAAACTCGAACCTACTTGATTTGATTACTAGAGTCAACTTCGTTAGATTAGAGTAGGAACATAGAAATATTGAGACTCTCTCTTGTTACTCACGAAGAATCTGAAGACATATTGGCATTAACAAACATTTCATCCTTCAATTCGAGGTTTGTTGTGACGGACCAGAAAATTACGCCTGGCGCACCTGAGGGCGCAGGCCATAACTTCCCCAATGCGTCATGATGAAGCTACGATCCGGGCTTTAAATCTAGGAAAATGCACGTTCATTCGCCTTTGAAAGCATGCTCGTGGAGCATGGTGCAACTAATTTAGCTTTCACACCGTTCCAAACTCACCCTTGTCCGCAAAAGGGTATAACACATGCTTCACTGGCTTTGCCTCACCATAGGAAATTCATCACTGAATTTCCTATCTAGCTTAGCAACCGGAATCCTCTTCACTAGGCTTCGGCATTGCTGAGAGCATGCACTTGTCTTGCTCGTGCCAAGGGTGCATCAATCAGGCTCATGTCGTACTCTCCTTAGGCTTATGCAAGCTCCGCTAACTTGCATATCGATGTAGTTCACCTCCGAGGCCATGCCCAATGCGTCATTTGTACATGCCTAAGTCGAACAACTTGATAGTAAGTATGAGCATCCACTGACTAGCATGCAACTTGCCTCATCAAGTCTGGCCACAATCATCTCTAGCATTAGTCTTTGGACCGGCAATGTTGCAACTCATTGCGGATACCTACGTACCCTTCCCTACTCTAAAGGATCAATAATAGACCGTAGTTCATCCACGAAGGGACAAAAACTTAAGCTAACTCGTTTCCAATGTCGTGGCCTAGCAATAATGGTAAAGGCCTGGTCCGTGTAGGCCGTTCCGTCAAAATGCACAATATTTATGCATCATCGGGTCCGCGGAGTGGCATTATGATGCCTAAGCATCAAATGCCCTCTTGGTAAGGTTTCACAACTATAAATGAGCCTTAGGCATCATTTATACTCTTCCGGCTAAGCTATGAAGCTTACTTGGTACATAGTCCGCATATGCACCTTCAACCAACTACCCCTCCCTATATATGTTAACTTGCAATTTCTACAAGTATGGAAAGGGGACCAAAATGACATGCCTGCTTTTCTGTTCATTCGCAATGGTTGCGTTCCTTCGCAATTATTGTGTTATTTGGCAATGACATGCGTTCCTACGCAATGATTGTGTTAACCCGCAGTAATTGCGTTCCTACGTAATGATTGTGCTCATTCACAATAATTGCGTTCCTACACAATGATTGTGTTCATTCGCAATGGTTGCGTTCGATGATTGCGCAACACTCGTTCGGCCAGCCCTCTCTGTCCTGATGCACAATGATTGTGCGATATTGTCTCTATGCCAATAACCTTCATAATGCGCAATGATTACGCCGCAAACTCAAGGCCACCTACCCAAATGGCCTAATGCATCATTTGATGCAAGATTTGGACTTTAGCCAATATTCCTACGCGATGTGCCTATCTTGGCACCAAATATGGCCCCTAGCCAAATGCATCTTACTGTATAAAGTAAGCTTTAGATGAAGCTTCATCTCGAGCCATGGCACATCCTTTAGCATGCGCCATGATAAAAGTGCGGGTGTTACATTTGTAATACCGACTTGACTTGTTCAGTTTCTATTTGTGTTCTCAAGTCAGCATTTATTGAAGACATATGTCTCTAGTATTTGTGATTTGGTCATTATACTATGATCAAAGTGCCAACGAAATATATACTAGTTGTTTTATACAACTTTGGTATATAGAGTTACGAAGTGTTGTTTAACTATGGACTTTGTAAAATCGACGTAATAATAATTAGTAATTATTTATTATTTAGTGTGTTGAACTTTCAGTTGAATCAACACCTTAGGATTGTGTTCAATTACATAGTTTAAGGGAGTACACTAGTGAAATTTATTTCGTAGCTAAATAGGTGATTGTAAGGATATACACTAGGTTCAATCCCTTTAAAGGATCTTTACTAAGACCGCTCCTAAAGATATCTAATAGGGATCTCTACTAGAACCGATCATAAGAAGTCGGATCTCTACTAAGACCGATCCTAAGGATCTCTAGTAGGATCGATCCTCATATAACCAAAAGTGCATTTTCCATTTGTCTATTATCTTAGGGTTTATGTACGTAGATATCGAAATGCCATTTGGTTAGAAATGAAGGGTTCAAAACATTACGACATAGTATTTGAATATGTATTAAACTATTATTGCTTAATATTCAAGAATTTTCTTGGATACTCAAGGAGAGGTCCCAAAACCAAAATATTCTGATATTTCTAGGTACTCGGATTTATATGCTTTTCATATCCAGAGGTCTGCATATTTCTAGTAAATATATACGAAAATTATATTAGTGACAACATATGCTAGCTAATATTAGTTATCAACTAATAGTGATTTCGGTATATGAGTTGGATTACATTTGAAATTTGTCAAAAACGAAAATATACATTTATTGCATTGATGCGTGTCGTGAGTGCAATCAAATTAAATCATTTATTTCCACACAATTAACTGGTAATATAATGGAAGTAAGGATCGTTCCCACGAAGAGCAGTGAGTTTAGTTGTCAAAAAGGTGTTTCAAGCAATAGGGAGAAATATGATCAGGTAATCCTTCTTCGTTACTAAATAGTCATCAAAGTAGCATATTCATCTATTCTTTATCATTCACATATTATTATCAACCGTAAGAAAGCAGCTAGCGCATTGCTATCCTCAAAATTCCTTAAGTCACTGGACACCGAAGCGCTTGAATGCCAGATTCTATTCTATAAACCACCTAGAAGTATCGCACTCTAAGTGTAATTTGGTCGAATGCTTTATATTTTTTGAATTTAGGTCAATCCTAGTAGTTGAACTCTTAGCGCAAGGTTCACTTTCTAGTGTTGTTTCTACTTGCGATTTCTCCACATAATCCCTCTGCAAGGTTTCACAATTTCTACTCGTGTAGAGAATTATTCAACAATTACGGATATCCTAATTATATACTAGCATTAGGTTAACTACTAAACTAGTTCAGTTGGCCACCTAAACAATTTATCAATCAAACATAAAATTAATTATTGTAAAAACAAACAATAATCATGTGAAGAGTTAAAATAGATGTATATGCTAAATTGAATCATATATTAGAACTTAGAATTCATCCCCAATCACTAAGAAGTTTAGCTACTCATGGGATTAGTGAAACCCATGAGAAACATATGATAAAAGTAAGAGAAATAATTACGGTGATGAAAATAGCTCCAAAACCCTAGGTTTATCCTCTTGTGTTCTCCTCTCTAATGGCTTGATAAAAGATTAAAAGATATCTCTAAAAATGTTAGAAGAGTCTCTTATATAATACCCAAGTTGTAGGTGCGCCCGTGCTCGAATTCCGGTCGAAATAAGATGCCAAACTTGCCAAAACTCCACAAAAATCATGCCAAATTCGTGTGAAATAAACACACAGCCAATGAGCTGCGTCAAGTGTTGAGCAAACCCTGAATAAAGCTCGGCCCACTTAATTTTTTTTGGCTTGTCAGTTCCTTGGCCTTCTCTTCTTACGGATGGGATTTTCCGGCCGCGTATTCTCCTGGAACTTTTCTTAGAATTCTTCTCTTCAAATAAGGCTGGGTTTTTTTCTTTGATTATCTATTTTCTTTTTATTTTCTTAGCCTTCAGATGATATGATATATTGCCTTTAAACCCATAGTTTTAGCTTTTTTGAATTCAGTTTTTTTTTCATTTTCTATCCCTAGATTCTTGACTTTAAGTATATCTATTTCATCTAATGAGTATCTAATCTTCTTTGCAGGGCCTCATCCTACTTTGTACCATGGGGGACATCCATTATTGGATCTATGTTATTCTCTGCCTTATTGGAACTATATTGTTTCAATCTTCGACAGTATGTACAACGTCTTCTTCGGCAGTTTTGCAGACCATTAATCTCTTGATGGATTCTAAAAGTATGTCTCAGTATTTTGCTAGAAATCATCTTTATGATTTCAATATCTTATCCGAGTTTCATCCTCAAGTTGTAACCTCTGCAACTCAGAATGGCGTAAACTCCATCAACCCTTCGGAGCCAAGAATTTTTCAAATTTTGAATCTCCTTGATTGGCGGCATAACAGCTGTTATGCGATCTTTCAGCAGAAAATCTTAAATTCCTCTAAAGTATTTCCTAGTCATAATTACGGTGTTACCGGAAATCTCTCCTTCTCAAAGTCAAACGTATACCCTTTCAATGCCAAATATCCTGCAAAGTTTTATGTTGTCATTTTCCTCCAAAAAATCAAAGATTTTCCTTATTCTTCTTCAGCAAATTATGGAAATTCTGCTGCTACCTTTACCCTTTTTAACCAAAAGAAGTGGAAGTTCAGTTCTCATCTTTTTATCTTAATCCAACATCTTTTTCCCCAAGAAATAGAAATGGCTTCACCCACCAAGAACCCTGTCACTTCTATTACCAATCAGCTTCAGAACGCCAATATTCGAAATATCTCAACTATGAAAGTTAGGCAGTCAGTTGGTTCAGCGAAGGCTCTCTCAGCAGCTAAAGAGGAAAGAGGCCATACTCTTATTGGCAAGATTTTCAATGAAGACTCTATGGAAACAGATCTTGTAAGGAAGGAGCTTAAGTTATTATGGAAGCCTTACAAGTTTAGAGAAGTCCGTGCTCTCGACAGAAACATCTTTCTCTTCAAGTTTCATACTAAAGAAAAAATGGAAGCAGTTCTCAAAAAAACCCCCTGGAATGTCTGTAAGTCCCATCTAAATCTTCTTCCTTATGATGATACAGTGCATCTTAAAGACTGGAATTTCACTCACAGTGAATGGACAATCCAATTCAAAAACTTGCTCCTAGAACATCATTCTGTTCAAATAATTGATGAAGCTTTGGTTGAACTTGGTCCTAAGATCTCGACTGATCCGGAGAATTGTCGTCCCTCTTATGGTAGTATGATATCTGCAAGAGTAAAAATAGACCTTAGTAAGCCTCTTTTTAGAGGCGGCTGGTGGAATACAAGAGCTGGAGGAGTTACCTGGGTTAGGTACCACTGGGAGCGTCAACCCCATAATCTGTGTCCTCATTGTTGGACAATAAACCATAATGATGAAGAGTGTGCAAATGTTTCTCATGATTTGAAGATTCGTCGTTATACGAATGAGGAATACCTCAACTATATTCATGAACTGGCTGCAAGCTATGGAGTTGAAATCTGTGAAGATCTGGATCTCCTAATTCAAAAAATTTGTGAAGCTAGTAAACAAAAACTTGCAGCTCAAGGAGATAATCATGAGGAACCAAGAAGGGCTAAAAGATCCAGAAACACTGAAATTGAAGAGGATGACTGCTCTAACTGTCCAAAGAACAATGAAATGTCTTGTTCTATTGAGCAAAATACTGATAAGAATCCATCTTACTCTGATTTTGATGGAATGGAGCACGACTTATTAGAGGAGGGAGTGAATATAACTAAGGAGTCCCCCCAGGTGATGGATGAGGCTGCTGCTCCTAATACTTTGGTAATCTCTTTCTCTTTCTTTTTCCTTTCTCGTCATTTTCTTCCCTTACGAACTTTTCATACGAACTTTTTGTGCATCTGTTTCTTCATAAATTACACTCCTGACGCTTTTTTCAGTATGAAAATAATAAGTTGGAACTGCCAAGGTTTTTTAGGCAAAGATACTAGGGACCATCTTCTCTATCTCAATAATCTTCATCAACCTGATATTATTTTCATCTGTGAAACAAAAATCAATGACAGCAGAATTCTCAGGTTATCTAACTTCTTAGGTATGCCTAACAGAGAGTTTGTTCCTTCTGTTGGTCTAGCAGGTGGTTTACTCTTGCTTTGGAAAGATGGTTTCTCACTGAATATTACTCACAGAGATGATAAAATTTTTCACATGAGCATCACTAATGACCCTAGTAAAGGAGATTGGTACCTCACCTGTATTTATGGTACTCCCTATAACAGTGAAAAATTAGATCAATGGTCTTTTATCAAGAACCTTAGTATGTCTATTAATAAACCCTGGGTGCTCATCGGCGATCTTAATGTCACTTTCAATGCTAATGATAGAAATTCTGGGTATGATAACATAACCTCTAGTGATGTTCTAGATCTTATCAGAGATTCAGACCTTACTGATTTAGGTTTTTGTGGTAGGCCGTTCACTTGGACTAGTAACAAACACGGCACAGGCCGTTACAAGTCTAGATTAGACCGAGCCATGGGGAACAGTGAATGGTTTCTAGTTTACCCTGAATCTGTCCTTAAGCATCTCCACCATTATGGCTCAGATCACACACCTATAATGCTAGACATCTCTAATCACAATAAGGTTATGGGTAAAAATTGGAAATTTTTTGTTAAGGCTCAAACATGAATCCTTTTATGATGCTTTTAAAGCTGCTTGGTCTACTAATTTTTCTGGTTCCAATGCTTTTGTCCTTACAAATAAGTTGTCTAATACACGGAATATACTATCATTATGGAGTAAAAGTACTTTCGGCGATTTCAACAAACAAATCACGCAACTTCAATCAGAATTAAACTTGTTGCAGACTGCTGATAATAATGGTTCTAATACAGAAGCCGTTATTAATCTAGAAAGAAATATCAGACAATTAAATGAAGTTCATGCAAGTTCCAACAGACAGAAGTCCCGTGATCACTTTTACAACGACATGGACATGAATTCAAGGTATTTCCACATCGGAATGAATCGAAGAAGATGTCGAAATAGAATCGATGCTCTCTTGGCTTTGATGGTACATGGTGTAACGATAGAGATACACTTTCCCATCTTCTCCAGAAGACTTCAAAAAAATTATGACTACATCCAACCCCCTTGCAGTCGAATTTCCTCGGGCACATACCGCAATGCATCTCTCGACAAGACAATGAAGAACTTGAAGCTATTCCCTCGTAACATGAAATCTATCAAGCACTTATGACGATGGAGCCATGGACATCTCTCGGCAGACGGTTTTCCTCCCGGCTTTTATCAATCCCAATGGCAAGCTGGTAAAGGAGGATGTTTGTAAGATGATCAAATCTTTTTTCACTCGGGTTTTCTACTTCAACAAATTAACAACACAAGAGTATCTTTGATCCCCAAGATTCAAATAGCCAACAAGCCGGAAGATTTCCGTCCTATAGCTCTATGCAACACAGTTTATAAAATTATCTCTAAGATTATTGCCTTGAGAATGAAGAAGCACATCGCAAAAATCATCTCGCCAATGCAATCGGCTTATGTACCTGCGAGACTAATCTCGAGAGAATATTTGCCTAGTCCCGGGAAATTGTGCAAGCCATGAAGAAAAAAGAGGGGATTGGTGGTCACCTTGCTCTCAAAATGGACATGTCTAAGGCGTTTGTGATTAGAGTGGAGCTTCCTTCTAGACATTCTCAAGCGGTTTGGATTCTCGGATAAATTTCGGCGATTAATTGCTCGAGTGTATCTCTACAACCAATATTGAAGTTATGCTAAATGGTTCCCCTACTCAAGCTTTCAAACCAACTCGAGGTATAAGACGCAGGGTGATCCGTTATCACCCTATCTCTTCATTCTAGCTATGGAGTCGTTCTCAAGATTTCTTGCTTCTATCGTGGAATCAAGCGGGCAACTCACGGGTATGAAGATTTCTCGATCGGCTCCAAAGATCAATCATCTACTTTTTGCAGATGATTGTCTCCTTTTTTGCAAAGCCAATGATGTTCAAGTGCAAAATCTGTTGAATGCCATTCACCAATTTTCATTGTTTTCTGGGCAGCTTATTAACTTTAATAAGTCTGCAGTGTTCTTCAGCTCTAATCTTTCTCCTGAGCATTGTCAATCTATCAGTGGTGAGTTGCAGGTTAGACACTTAAATATCTCAGATGAGAAGTATCTTGGTCTTCCCTTCTTTATTGGCAGGAAAAAGCGCATCCCCTTTTCCACGCTCTGTGATAAAATGGATAACAGATTTGCAAACTGGAATGGTAGTAATATGTCAGAAGCAGCGAGATCTGTTATGATCAGGAATGTCTCTAATGCAATCCCAATTCACCATATGACAAGCTTCAATCTTCCAGATGTTACCATTAAAAAGATGAGCTCAAGCCGCGAATTTACGGAGAAATAAGAAAACTTGTAAAGGAAACCATATCATTTCATGGAGAAGAGTTCAAAAACCTAAAGAACAAGGAGGTTTGGGCTTTCGTGATATGCACATTTTCAACAGGGCCTTGCTTGCGAAATCTGCTTGGAGACTCACTTCTGACATGGATTCTATGATGGCAAAATCTTTACGTGCGAAATACTTTCAAGATGGAGATCTTTACAATCTTAAAAAAAAGTCCAATACAACATGGTCTTGGAGAAGCTTGAGCTCTGAATTATCTTTTGTGCAAGCTAACAGTTGCTGGTGTCTAGGAGATGGTAAAAGGATTCTAATATGGCAACATCGATGGATCCAAGCTCTTCCACATCCTCCATCGCCTAAACAAGGGTCTACATCTCATCAAAATTTCAAATTTGTGTGTGAGCTATTCAATCAAAATAACAGTTCATGGAATCTGGACACTCTGCAAGAACTTTTTGAGCCCAAAGATAGTACGCACCATTCTCGAGTTTACGAGGATACACAACAAACTTGTGTGATAATGATTAATATGGCTACTTGAGAACAATGGTTGTTTTTTCGTAAAATCGCTTACAGGAAAATGTATGAAGAACAAGACAATTCAGAGACGATGGAGCCAAGGATGATCAAGATCTATAAGTCCTTGTGGAAATTGCCTTTACTTCCTAGGATAAGGCAGTTCTTATGGAAGGCTGTCTCTTCTCTTCTTCCTACAAGAGACATTCTTCACTCTAAAATTCCTGGTATCATACCTGTCTGTCCCTTCTGTGAATTGGTGCAGGAAACCCCATCTCATGTGTTGATGGAATGTAACCTGGCTCGAGCTGTGTGGTTCTCAATTACTGGATGGTATTCTGATGGTTCTATTTCTTTCTCAGACTGGACACAAAGTTGGTTTGAGGAGTTTCATGCTAAGAGAATAACAAAAATCGAAATATGTAGAAGGGCTATCACTGCGTGGTGTTTATGGACTGATCGTTGCGACAAAGCTTTTCAGAATACTAACCCTAATCCAGAAAGAACCATTCTTAGAGCTCGTAGCTTCATCAGTGATCACTTAGTTCAATTTAACATACAACAAGCCTCTTCCACTAGAGTTTGTCGTACCAATATTCACTGGATGCCTCCATCTGTCGATGTTGTTTCTATTAATGTTGATGGCTCTTATTCGTATGTAAACAATACTGGAGGAATTGGACTAATAGCTCGGAATTTTGCAGGTGAACAGCAAGCAGCAGAATGCATCCATCTGACGGGAATAAGGAATGCTGCTCAAGCGGAATGCTTAGGCTTGTGGGAGGCTGTGAACTTGGCAGAGAGGCTAAAGTTGGAGAAAGTACATTTCGAGCTTGATGCAAAGATTGTGGTGGAAGCAGTTAATAACAATGCCTCTATTGACTGGCAATTACTCAATTTAGTAAAGGATATTCAAAGGTTTCTTAGTAGTTTTCGTTTTTGGAAATGTTTCTACATTCCTAAAGAAGGCAATAAGGTTGCAGACACTCTCTCTAAACTAGCTAGAGAGAATTCTTTGTCAGTAGCCTGGTCTAGTTATTCTCCAGTAGAAATTAGATCTCAACTCATTCGAGATAAATCTCATGTACTGAATTAATCTTTTAATCCATCATTTTTTGCTTCAAAAAAAAAAAAAAAAAAAATAAGGCTGGGTTTTCCCATACGCAAACTCTCCTGGATGTTTTGCTCTTTTCTTTTCATTCTCGACGGCTAAGACTTTCTAGCCGTAATAACTCCTATGGATTTCATCTATTTCTTTACTTTCTTAATCTTCATCCCGAGACAATACCATTTTCTGTTTTCAAACTCGAGCTAAACTGAATCCATCATCATTTTACTTGAACTGTTACCACGGCAAGCCATGAATCTCAGCAGATTCGATCACCACTTCCTGTTATCTCGAGCTCAGCTTCATTGCCATCTCCAACAGTAACCAAGCTCTGCAACTCTTTCCATATATCTTCCTAGACTCGAAACTACAGCCATTTATCTCTGTTTTCGAGTATTTCCAACTAGAGTCCTTGTTAATGACAGCAGCCATCAGTCTCTTCATTATTGATTACAGCCAAAATCACCGTGGCATCCATTTAACCATCACCACTCCAAAACTCAAACATCATATATATATATATATATATATATATCAGCTCCAATGGCAGCAATGATTCTTCCTTGTTAATCTTACTTGACCACTGTCGAGCATTTCTTAGCTTCATCTTCTCTGCGTCGTTCATGCCGTTCGAATCCAACCACAAGCCTTCCATTCCCTTTATCTCTCGATCACATTCTGTACAGTGCCATCACTGCCATTAATGGCAACAATCCCTTAAGCTTGTTAAAAGATATGACATTTATTTGCTATATCTTGTTTCTCTTTGTGTCATATTCTGTAGTCATTAGAATATATCTTGTAATATCTTATTTCCTAGAGTATTTAGTTTTGTATAAGTTGTTGATGTAATCCTCAGCGAGGAAGAGGATTCGAATTAGTGAAGAAAACCTTTTCTCCAAAACACTGTTGTCATGACAAACTTTGTCATGGCATCAGAGCCAGACAGAATCTAAAACCACTTCCGCTGCAACAAATCCGTCTGTGAAAATCATTCTTTTCTTCTTAGTTATTATCTAGTTCTTGAAACCCTAAGACATCATAAATCCAGTTATCTGCTGTCATACCAGCTGCATCTGTTTACCATGTCTCGAGAAGATTTTTCACCTATTACAGTCAAGTTTGATGGAACCAACTACAATCACTGGTCATATCTCATGAGAAGTTTTCTTAAGGGAAAAGGGATGTGGAAATATGTTGATGGCACTGAAAGAAAACCAAGCAGTTCTGGCGTTGTCATCAAAGATAAGGAACCTAAAGATTCTTCATCACAGGATCCCAATGAGATATGGGAAGTTAATAATCACAAGGTTATTACGTGGATAGGGAACACAATTATCATGTCCATAAGTATGCAGCTCATCAGTTTTGAAGTAGCCAAGGATGCATGGGAATTCATCGCAAAAAGGTACACTCAAATCAATTTTGCCCAACGTTATAAACTTGAGCAGGATATTCGTTCTTTGAAACAACAAAGTGATCAGTCCATTTCTGATTTTCATTCCGAGATGTCAATCATATGGAATCAACTGGAGCTTATGGAACCTAAGTGGACTGTCGATACAGAAATCTAGCAGAAATATAGATAAGAGTCTAGACTAGTTCAACTGTTGATGGCATTAAGAGAGGACTTTGAAACTGTCAGAGCTTCAATCCTTCATCGATCTCCTCTCCCAACTGTAGAAACTGCTCTCTCTGAGCTTATCACTGAAGAGACTCGTAAAAGAGTTAGACTAGATGTTCAAATAGTCATTGCAGTACCAAAACGACCAAGTTACAACTCACAGTCCAACAATCAAAGGGGTTCACGTGATCTTTCTCAAATCCAGTGTCACAATAGTAAGAATTTTGTTCATATTGCAAAGAACTGTACGTTATCCTCGCCCTCAGGTACTCCTCAAAGCTTGACATCTCAAACTGCACCTCCTGGCACACCTCAATGCAACTATTGCAAGGCATTTGGACATCTGGTTGGGAATTGCGCTCCACCCTCATCCAGAAACATGAGAGAAAGAAGGAGATACAATAGCTTGTTCCATCACATCTTTCTGTAGCTCCAGCTAATATCTCATATGGTTTAGATAAATCACAAGATGCAGTTGCACAATCCACAACACCCAATTTGGCTGAAATTCAAGAAATGCTTAAACAAGCTTTGTCCATTGGTAATAATTCTACAGTAGCATCTGCCTTTTCAATTCCATCAGGTATATACTCGACTGAATGGTTCCTTGACTCGGGGGCATCAAATCACATGACTTTCAACTCAACTTTGTTTAAGAGAAAGTATCCTATTGTTACACCTAAGATTCATACTTCGGATGGTACAAAAATAACAGCTAGTCATATTGGTCGTATTAAAATCTCTAACAACATACATATACAAGATGTGCTTCTTGTGCCTCAAATCAAAATGAATCTTAAATCTATTGGACAGTTGTGTAATCAAGGTTTTAACATCTATTTCACTTCTTCTGGTTGTTATATACAGGATCCCAGGACAAAGAAGCTTGTTGGGATAGGCCGTAGAGTTGGTCGGCTATATCGTCTGGAGTCTCTAGTCATTCCTCAGCAATCCAAGAACAAACTTGTTGCTGCCTATGCATCTGCATCTACTTTACCTTCCACAGTATCACCATTTATATCTTGGCATTCCAAATTAGGTCATGTCTCTTTCTCCCGTCTTACCTACATGATTAATAAAAGGCTATTAGGAAATATATCTATAGACAAGGAACCTCATTGCATTGCCTGTAAAATGGGCAAACAGTCTGCTCTTCCATTTAATAAAAGTATTACTTCATCTAATGCACCTTTTGATCTTATACATTCCGATGTTTGGGGTAAGGCTCCTTTTTGCAACAAAAGGGGGAGCTTTGTACTATGTTATATTCATTGATGACCACATTCGTTATACTTGGGTCTATCTTTTTAGCACCAGATCAGATTTTCTAAAAATCTACACAGACTTTTCTAAAATGATCAAAACGCAATTTGGAAAAACAATCAAAATCTTTCGTGCAGATCAAGGTGGAGAGTACATATCCAACCCTTTCAAAGAATTCTTAAAATCACAAGGAACTCTTCTTCAACTATCTTGTACAGAAACTCCAGAACAAAATGGTGTGGCTGAACAAAAACATCGTCATATTATTGAGACAGCTAGAACACAACTACTTTCCTACTCTGTCCCTTCAAATTTTTGGGGTGAATCTGTTCTCACTGCAGTCTATACCATTAATCGTGTTCCTACTGTGGTTATAGGAGGTATATCTCCATATGAGTGTTTGTATAATAAGAAACCAACTTACTCTAAACTCCATGTTTTCGGTTCAACTTGTTTTGTACTTCTTTCAGAACGTGAACGAAACAAACTAGGGAAAAATAATACCATTTGTGTCTTTTTAGGTTATGGTATATAACAAAAGGGATATAGATGTTATGATCCTGAAACTAGAAGATTACGCATTTCTAGACATGTAACGTTTTGGGATAAAATCCCTTTTTGGTCTCTTCCTAGTAGCAAAGAATCCTCTCTAGAAAACTTCACTTATCTGGATCCTTTTGAAGATAATTCCGTTGAAAATTCTTTGTCACCAGAAAATCCTGCAGAAGTTACTGAAATTGAAGCTACAACTGATCACTCTATGGAACATCCTGACGTTGCATCTTCAACTGAGGATCTTGTACCTGAAGTTGTTTCACTGCCTCTTCGTATCAGACGACCACCAGCTAAGTATTCTGATTATCATTGTTCATTGTCAACTATCTTATCATTACATGAACCTAAGAGTTACAAGGAATCCTCTATCATACCAGATTGGCAAGACTCAATGAAAGAAGATTTGATTGCACATAGACTAGTAGGCACATGGGAAATGGTGGATTTACCTCTTGGAAAACCTGTTGTGGGAAGTCACTGGGTTTATAAAGTCAAGACCAAATTAGATGGTACTTTGGAACGCTGTAAATCTCGTATTGTGGCCCAAGAAAATACACAACAATATGGCATTGATTATGAAGATACTTTTGCTCCTGTTGCTCGTATGACAACAGTGCGTACGCTTCTTGCTGTGGCTGCTGTACGTCGTTGGGATCTTCATCAGATGGATGTTAAAAACGCATTTATACACGGAGAACTACAAGAAGAAGTGTATATGCATCCACCACCAGGTCTATCTCACTCTCTAAATTAGGTATGCAAGCTTCGTAAAGCTCTTTTTGGTCTTAAACAAGCACCTCGTACATGGTTTGAAAAATTTTCTACTGCTATTCTTCAAATTGGGTACAGTCAAAGTCCGTATGACTCAGCAATGTTCATCAGAAAATCTAAAAAGGGGATAATACTTCTTCTTTAATATATCGATGATATGATTATCACAGGCAGTGACACAGAAGGTATACAATCATTGGAATCTCATCTAAATTTATGCTTTCAAATGAAAGATCTCGGTCATTTGAGATACTTTCTTGGAATAGAAGTTGACAGATCACCTGAAGGATATTTATCTCACAAGTTAAGTATGCCACTGAGATTCTCAATAGAGATGGTCCAACTGATAGCAAGGTCTCAGAAACACCCTTAGAACTGAATGTTAAGCTCAATCCTATCGATGGAAAAGCTTTGCCTGATCCAACTTTATATAGGCAATTAGTGGGTAGTCTAGATTATTTGACTATCACAAGGCTGGGCATTAGTTATGCAGTTCATATAGTGAGTCAGTTCATGTCAGCTCCTCGTACCACACATTTTGCTGAAGTTCTCAGAATTATCTGATACATCAAGGGTACTCTGTATCAAGGATTACAATTCTCTTCTCAATCAGAACTTCATATTCATGCTTATGCAGACTCAGACTGGGAAGGCGATGTAACAGACAGAAGATCCACTTATGGTTATTGTATGTTCCTAGGCAACTCTTTAATCTCTTGGTGAAGTAAGAAACAGTCAGCTGTTTCTCGATCCAGTGCTGAGGCAGAATATAGAGCTATGGCACACGCTTTTGGCTACGATGGTTACTTAGTGACATGGGTATTCATTTGACACATTCTACTCCTTTGTATTGTGACAACAAAGCTGCTATTCATATTGCTCATAACGATGTCTTTCATGAACGTACAAAACATATTGAAATAGATTGTCACTTTGTACGTCATCATTTCAAGAAGAAAACTATCACACTATTGTATGTAAAGTCAGAACTTCAGCTTGCAGATCTCTTCACCAAGTCCTTGTCTTCTCTTAGAGTCAAGTTTTTAGCCAGCAACCTCAAGATGTGTTCTGTACCATCTTGAGGTTGAGGGGGGGTGTTAAAAGATACGGAATTTACTTTCATATATTTGCTATATCTTGTTTCTCTTTGTGTCATATTCTGTAGTCATTAGAATATATCTTGATATCTTATTTCCTTGTGTAGAGTATTTAGTTCTGTATAAGTTGTTGATGTAATCCTCACCCAGGAAGAGGATTCGAATTAGTGAAGAAAACCTTTTCTCTAAAACACTGTTGTCATGATAAACTTTGTCAAAGCTCATTACGCTCTGTATTCATCTCATTATCCATTATCTGCAACTCCTTCCAGCGATCACTACTCGTTATCACTGCCAAATTCCAACTCTCAGTCCGTATCACCATTACCAATCTGCATACAGCGCGACCATTCCCTGAACTTCTCGGTCCCTAATATGTAATTGAAATTAAGAAATCAATGGCAGCAGTCATCATTCCGTTGCTGCCATTATGGTCTTCATAGTCTACTGCAAGCATCACCCATATCAATATCTCCATCTGAATCTTCCTTCCTGTCGATCCACAGCTTCACTGGAAGCAATCGAACCAACTCCGAGCCAATCAATAGCCACCATCCCATCTTCTCGATAACCACCAGCTCCCTTATTTCTCGTTGTCACTCTATTGTAACAGTAGCCAAGCTAACTCTACCTCACGAGAACTCTTCATCAATCACTGACAGTAATAGTTCATTACAGACTCGAGTTTTTCATCAACCACGATTAACTCAGTGAAACCATTCTCATTGGTATTATTGTGCTATTGTTTTCCACGAAAATATATGGATGGCAGCACGCAAACTAGACCAGTACTGGTCGTGAAAATTAAAGGAGAAAGAACAACTCTCTGTTGATCGCAGGTTGCATGGGGACGATGGTGTACCCTGGCGAAGCCTACATGCACCTTTAACATTCCAATACAACTGTCAGTCTTGTAAGACTGACAGTTCAGTTCCTTCAGTGGCTGCCTTGAGTAATTCTGCGGGCGCCTTTATCAATATCTGAATTTCAGCCACCCCCTAGTATCTCCAGCGACTTCCTTTAGCACTTCCGGTTTAACTGTCAGTTTCGAAGAACCGACAAACTTAACTTCTCGTTTCGCCCATAACTTCTTCATATGATATCAGAATGAGCTCATTCTTTCGCCATTGGCTTCGTCCTTTCGTCCTCTTCGAGATGATATCAAGGACTCTTGGATTTGAATGAGTTCCACTTGGTCTTTGGCCCTTCTCCGTTTGCGGTTAACTTCTTTTATTGCATAATTAAGTGCAAATTCACTTCTTTTGGATGATTCACCTAGCAAAACATAAATAAGAGAAAACAAGAGTAATATACAATAATTTGCAAGCATATATATCAATTACTAGCATGGATTCGACACTAAATATATGCAAAATATTCCCTTAACAAATTCCCCCACACTTGGCTTTTGCTAGTCCTCGAGCAAACTATCTAAAATACAACAACTCCATGTCGTTGAGGATATGGTTACACTTAGCATGTGCAATAGGCCTTTAAACCCCTAAGTGTCCCTAGTGGACGAGTTATAGTCTCGTGAGGGTTTACCAGAAATATACCCACAAAACTTGCTCCAACTTCAAAGCGTTCCAGCTTCCCAAGCATCCAAAGAGATATGAGGACATAGAGTTTCTGCATGATAGTAATAAGAATTTAGAAATACCAAAGAAAATATTCTCATTATTAAATGTTGAGTGAGAAATAACCACACCATAATGAGAGAACGCGTGTTTGAGAGCGACCAATAAGCATTTCGCCTCGACTTCTGCCTCACTTAAACAGATTTTATGATAATTGTACTCAAAAAGACGGCTTTTTTATGGGTCTCACATGTGTGTAGGTAGGAATGAAGAAAGAATCCTACACACGTTGAATGGTGGGAAAGAAACCTTCCGAATTATTTCTGGAGACTCCACAAAATCGTGGAAAACAAAAATATTTTTCTGATGATCTCTAAGAAAGGAAATCAACCATTATTATTAAAAATAGAGGATGAGAGTACTTACCACCTTCACATTTGATTGCAATGATGATAACACCACTCTCACAACATCCGATAGAAACGTATTCCTTCGGCTCGTCTTCTTCATCTTCTTGGTCTTCGTCTTCGGTCTTCAACTGCTGATGATAAAGTCTTGAACTTCGTAGAACTCTGACAATTTGTAACTCTTTCTCTTCAATTTCCTTGTTGCTTGAAACTTTCTTATAGATTTTTCTTCCCCATGGCTTTATTGAACAAATAACAACCTAAATGCAAATCTTTTTATATATTTTTTTTTTTTTGTATTTTTTTTTCCTTTTGTTTTTTTTTTTCTTTTTGATAAAAAGATTGCAACTACACAAATAATAACAAAATTAAAATTAACATGGCCATTAAAGAAGTACTTTACCACTTTGTTCTTCACAACTTGTATTGTCTTCGTATCATAAAATTCAATAACTCTCATCTTTTGATAATCTTCGCTCTTGTAAATAATTCTTCATACTTTAATATAAAATTCCGCTCCTTATATGTAAGTCTTCAACATGTATATAAAAAATCTTCTCATGTATATGTTGCTTTACTTGAATATGAAATTTCGCTCTTTATTGAATTGTTGCTTGTAAACCTTAAACGTCTTCAACTTTCCTTGTAGATTTTGATGTCTCTCCACTTATTGATGATGATGGTGTTTCTATGGATCTGTTGTTGGCGAGAGAGAGAATGGTGCTAACTGCAAATCAAACTACAAGAAGGTGGTTTTGATCTATAGACGTCACCCTCATGATTGACAAAATTAGCACTCGAGAGATCAAAGAGTAGTGCTTCTATTGGTGGGAGGTTGGGTAGCTCACCATTCTACCCGGAATTAACGTACGGTGACACACACTCAAAAGAAAGCTCTTTAGTCAGCTACAAAGAAAATTTGGTTTGGTGCCTCAGTTGATATGAAAATAGATAGTCTCCACTAATGATTGATCAGCAACTCTAATAATGCATTTCTCTCTGCTCCTAATTTGCATTACCGGCATGATTAAATCCATTATTTAACACTCTAACAAGCAAGAAATTCAACGTAGTTCCCTAACACTTCCAAGTTCAGTTATGTCGGTCAGAATTCTCTATGTAAATATACCTAGAAGTATGCTAATGACTCTAAAATCTCTACAAGTTGAATGTTTTATGCAAAAAAAGTGAAAAATATATATGCAAAATACTCCCCCACACTTAAACTTCACATTTTCCTCAATGTGTAAAATCGAAAATTCTGAATTCTGACGTAACAGAAGATAAAACGCAAAAACTGTACAAATTGGGTAAGGAATTTGGAAAAACTCCATTTCACAAAAGTTGTTCGTATACGTGTTGTCTACACATTATAGAAAAGCCACAGTGTTTCGATAAATGGTCTGATAGTTATGGTCTCTGGACTGAACTACGGTCTGAATTATCTGACGAAAAGGTATTCGTCATAATTCTCTTCTAAAATGGATTCCGGACTCAATGAAATTAAACATGGGGATTCAAATATGATATGAAAACAATAAAAACAAAAAATAAAAGGGTTTAAGATACAAAAGCTATGGGTTGCCTCCCATTTAGCGCTTAGTTTTACGTCCTCAACCCGACTTGGCATTCTCCAAACTACTCATCCAGAGGGAGTACATCACGATGCTCAATCACATCCACATTATCCGTAGGGAAGTTTTCGTAATATGGCTTTAATCTATGGCCGTTTACTTTGAATATCGTCCCTTTCGTGAGACTAGTAACTTCAACTACACCATAAGGAAAAACATTAGTAACAACAAAAGGTCCACTCCAACATGACCTTAGCTTACTAGGAAACAACTTAAGACGATAATTAAATAGAAGAACTTTTTAGCCCACAACAAAACTCATTCGTGAAATCATCTTGTCATGGAAAAATTTAGTCTTCTCTTTGTATATCCGGGCACTCTCGTAAGCATCATTACGTATCTCCGCAAGCTTAATAAGTTGTAATTTCCTATGTTTCCCCGCATTGTCATAATCCATGTTGCACATCTTTATCGCCCAATAAGCCTTATGTTCAAGTTCAACCGGAAGATGACAAGCTTTTCCATACACCAACCGATATGGAGACATACCAATCGGTGTTTTATACGCCGTTCTATATGCCCAAAGTGCATCATTGAGTCTATAACTCCAATCTTTCCGTGGTGTGTTAATGGTTTTCTCCAAGATGGACTTGATCTCACGATTTGAAATTTCAGCTTTCCCACTAGTTTGTGGGTGATATGGCATATCGATCTTGTGATTTATGTTATACTTCTTGAGAAGAGCATGGAAGGATTTCTTGAAGTGCGAACCTCCATCACTGATAACCAGTCTTGGTGTACCATGTCTAGAAAAAATATATTCCTTCACAAACTCACAAACAACTTGAGAATCATTAGTAGGGGTGGATTTAGCTTCCATCCATTTGAAACATAATCCACAACAAGAAGTATATAAAATTTTCCATTCGAATTGACAAAAGAACCCATAGAATCAATTCCCCACACATCAAATACTTCCACAGAAAGAATTGGTGTGAGTGGCATTTGATTTTGAGCACCTAGATTTCCCGTTCGTTGACATCTATCACAAGCTTTACAAAAAAATGTTTGCATCCTCAAATAAGGTAGGCCAATAAAATCCGCTCTCAAGGACTTTGAGAGCGGTACGTTTAGAACCAAAATGACCACCACATGCATAAGTATGGAAAAAAGTAAGGATGGATTGAAATTAAGAGTTAGGTACGCACCTGCGGATTATTTGATCGGAACCATATTTCCACAAGTAGGGCTCATCCCACACATACTGCTTGGCTATCTTCTTAAGCTTAAGCTTTTAAAAATTAGACATTGTACTAGATACTTGCCTTGTAACCAAGTAGTTCACTATATTAGCGTACCAAGGTGTTGAATCTTCAATTGAGAAAAGTTGTTCGTCTGGAAAATGATCTTGTAAAGGAAGTTCTTCTTCGGAAACAACAAGTCTACTAAGATGATCCGCAACAGTATTTTCAACACCCCTCTTATCTTTGATTTCATAATCAAACTCTTGCAATAAAAATATCCACCGTATAAGTCTCGGCTTAGCTTCTTTCTTCTTAAGTAGGTACTTAAGTGTTGCATGATCGGAATACACAACCACTTTTGCACCCACCAAATATGATCTAAATTTTTCTAGTGCAAACACTATAGACAACAATTCTTTCTAGGTGGTAGAATAGTTAATTTGAGCATCTTTTAGGGTCCTAGATGCATAATAAATCACATGGGATGACTTGTCCACTCTTTGACCCAAAACAGCCCCAACTACATAGTCACTTGCATCATACATTAATTCAAATGGCAAACTCCAATCCGGTGACTTGATAATTAGCGCAGTTGTCAACAATTCTTTCAATTTTTCAAAGGCTTCTTTACACTCCTTGTTGAAATCAAAAGCAACCTCTTTTTGCAACAATTTTCACATCGGCATTGAGATTTTGGAGAAATCTTTGATAAACCGCCTGTAAAAACCTGCATGACCAAGAAATGAGCGAATCTCACTCACCGAAGTGGGGTATTGTAAGTTCCTTATTAATTTTATCTTTGCTTTGTTAACTTCGAGCCCTTGAGAGGAAACGATGTGACCTAGCACTATACCATGGTTTACCATAAAGTGATATTTCTCCCAGTTTAAAACCAAATTAGTGTCTATGCATATTTTTAGCACAAGTTCAAAATTATTTAAACAAATATCAAATGAATCACCATAAACACTAAAGTCGTCCATAAATACCTAAATGATGTTTTCCACGTAATCATAAAATATACTAACCATACATCTCTGAAAAGTGGCAGGCGCATTGCAAAGACCAAACGACATCCGTCTATAGGCAAACGTACCAAAAGGACAAGTAAAAGTGGTCTTTTCTTGATCCTCCGGTGCAATAACAATCTGATTGTACCCCGAATAACCGTCCAAAAAGCAATAATGTGAATGTTCCGATAACCTTTCTAGCATTTGATCAATGAAAGGCAAAGGAAAGTAATCTTTTCTTGTTACGGCATTAAGCTTTCGGTAGTCTATGCACACTCTTCATCCTGTTTGAACTCTTGTAGGAACAAGTTCATCATCTTGATTTCTAACAACAGTGACACCCGATTTCTTAGGCACCACTTGTACCGGACTAACCCATTTGCTGTCAGAAATTGGGTAAATTACCCCCACACTTAGTAATTTGAGGATCTTTTTCTTCACGACCTCCATCATTTGGGGGATTAAGCCTACGCTGAGCATCACGTACCGGCTTGCTATCATCTTCTATAAGGATTCTATGCATGCACATTGGTGGACTAATACCTTTGATGTCAGCAATAGTCCAACCAATGGCCGTTTTGTGCTCCTTCAAAACCCGAAGTAGACGTTCTTCTTGTATGACATTGAGATTCTTTGCAATAATCACAGGAAGCTGCTCTTTATCACCCAAATATGCATACTTTAAGTGATTGGGAAGAGGCTTCAATTCTAGTTTAGGTGCCTGCACAATAGAAGGTAAAGGAACCTCATTAGTTACGGGTAAACAAATATAAGAGATATTACCCGTTCGAACTTCTTGTAATGCTGTTAAAGCACCACACATCTCCACCAGCTCTTTGACTAATTTGACGTCCATATTTGGTTTCCCATGAATGTCCAAATCAATGTTATTTCGCAACACAACTCCAAGTTCATCTTCATTGCTCAAATCAAATATTTGTTGTGCTAACGAATCAATAACATCAATAGAGAAAGCGGAGTGCACATCACTAGGATAACGCATGGCCTCAAATATGTTGAAGCGAATGATCTCCTTATCAAATTCCATAGTGAGTATACCATTATCCACATCAATCTTCGTCTTTGCAGTTTTCATAAATGGTCTCCCAAGAAGTAACGAAGTATATGAACAATTATCTCCATTTTGCATATCCACAATGTAAAATCAACCGGAAATATTAACTGATTCACTTGAACTAACACGTCCTCCACGACTCCCTTAGGATATATATTGGACTTTTTTTTTCCAATTGAATAGTAATCTTTGCTTCTTTCAAAGGTCCAAGATTCAAAGAATCATAAACATCGGCTGACATAACACTTATGGATGCTCCCAAATCAAGCAAAGCACGCTCGAATCGTCGATTACCAATAGTAATTGGCACTGTAAAGCCACCCGGATCTTCACACTTTGCAGGCATCTTCTTCAATAGCATAGTTTTTGCACTTTCGCCAACCTGAGTAATTTGATTAGCAATCAACCTATCCTTCCTTGTGCATAAATCCTTCAAAACCTTAGCATACATGGGTAGGGTTCTGATGGCCTCAATAAATGGAATGTTGATTTTTATCTTGCTGAAAATATCCATAATCTCCTTATCTTGAGCTTGCTTCTTTGATAAGGCAAAACGACTAGGGAAAGGAGGTGGTATGGTAAAAGTGGGAACCGTGTCCTTAGGTTGGCCGTTTGAGGTTGGCTTTTCCTTTGGGACGGTTTCCACCTCTACTTCCTTTCTGATGTCGTTACCAACGTCTTTTTGTTGTTGTGGCTCTTCAGTTTGTCTCCCACTTATTAGAGTTACTTCTCTTTCTTTTTTCTCCTTCCTCTCAAAACCTTAGAAAACACCTCTTCATATTTTTTCTTCTTTTCTCAGATCTGGTCCTTTAGGGGCCGGATCTGAGCAAAGATTTCTTGCTTTTGTAGTTAATCATGATTAGAAGTCGATTATAATAAATTTCTTCGCTATTAGGGCGATTTTATTTTTCGCTATTAGGGCGATTTTATTTACACTTTCATAGTGTTTCTTTCCTTAGATTTGTTCGTGATTGGTTATCGAGATACAAGTACATCGGCGATTTAACGCGGCCAAGATCAAGTTTTCTTCAAAAAAATAAATCTAGATTTTCCGGGTTATTCGTTACACATGGGATTTTTCGGGCAAATTACTCCTTTCTCATAGGAGCAAATCTTTTCAAAGAAGAAAACAAATCAAAATGGTCGAATTATAATTTCGAATACCATTCCTTCTCCAGTCTCTATGTACAAGAATTGGGTGTTGTCGTTGTTGTAGATCGCTCTTTCTCTTCGCGACTTATTTGCACGTTGCATCTTACTTGTAATTGTTTTATTTTTTTTGATGTACTTATCTATCTTGAAAAACATCATGTAAACGTTAATTTCTTTTATGGAATGAAATACTTGTGGTTTGATTATCAAAAATAAATAAATAATAATAATAATAATAATTGTTTCCACCTCAAACAATGATGGGGTGTTTAAAAATTAGATGAAATTACCAAATAACTCTTACCATAAAATACTAAACATATTTAGCTCTAAAAAAACCAAGGTGATACTCATTGAGTTACAAAAACACCATCCATATTGTTGGTGTTAAATCAAAACCGTATCCAATAAAAATGGAACAAAAACTCCATTTCAATTTAAAATTTTCAAATTTAGTTTTTAACGAGTTTAAGAGTTCCAAACTTACTCTTTCCCATATATACGGTTTCTTCAAAAAAGAAATTTTTGCGGAAACAGTGAATAGAATTTCAGCAGATTGGAGGAGAGGATTCGAGATCTTCTCTGCCAGAATCTTCCTTTATTTAGATCTTAGGGTTCGATTTCATATATTCTCTACCAGAATCTTTATAGAGATATCTAGAAAAATCGAAACGAGATCTATATTCTTATTTCTTTCTCCTGTTCGATTGTTATCTGATAATTTCAGAAACTAATTCTGATCTCAGTATTGTTTCAATTTAATTGAATTTGGGAAGAGATCGTAGATTTCAATCCTTCGAATCTGAAGATTAATTTTTATTGTTGAAGAAATTGAATTATTTTGGTTTTCGGTTCTCATCTTTTTCGAAGAAAAGAAGAGAAGTAACAATTAATCATTCGACTTGTCATCTTGAGTCTATAATCTTCTGATTGAGTAGTCGGATTAATTTCATCAGCAACGACATTTTTATTTCCAGGTATTTTACTGATTTGATTTGTTTTTGAATTTTCTAGTTGATTTCATTAGAGAAGTTATAATAATGTTACAATTATTCTTTGTTGTTCATATTGAATTAGATTTGCTTCTGTTGATTCATTTGTTTTTTGTTGTTTATAGTGAAATTCGTATGAATGGAAATTTTTTGTTGTTAAGCTGTCATATAGTTTTCAGTTTAAACTGAGTGAAACCTTTTTTGGTTCCATACTTTTCTTTGTAGATATGGACTCTTTTGTTGCAGTTGTATGTCACAATGAAGCTTCGTTGTCGTTTCGTATTGGTTTACAATCAACTCGTATGGATTTAGAGGATAATATATTTTTTTAATTGGGTTCATTTCTCACCATTCTCTATTGAAATCATTCACAAATTTGGTGAGCATCAAAAGGCTCTTCGGTCTGATTTTGATCTCCAATCAGCGGCTGTATTGTCTCTGTTTAATAAGTGCCAACACTAGCCTTATATGTACACCATAGAGTTGAGAGTTCAAGTTCATCATGCCACAAAGGTGAGAGTTCAAGTTCGTCATGCCATAGGTCAGAAGTTATATGCATTTTAATCAGCCACTAGTTACCAATGCCACTGATTATGATGATCCTAACGTAGTCAAAGAATTGTTGAAATCTTCTCGTTGGCTAGGTTTTTCCAGAGTGTTGAACAATTGTTTCCAAGGGGTTTGAACCAAGTGTGTGATGACTTAATGAAAAACCATGCTGCATCAGGCTATGCATATAATATTACAAGAAACGAGAAGTTGCGAATTTGTGCTTGTTGTGCTAAGAAACAGGAGGACAAGTGTAAATGGCACATGTATGTTGTTTCTTGTGATGGTGTTGAAGGAAGTCCCTTTATTATCAAGGAGTTAAATAATCAACATACTGGTGGTGTTGGATTTATTAACATAACACATGTATCAAAAAAGCTAATAAGTTCCTTGATCAAGGATGAGATCAAAAAGAACCCAAACAAGAAGACAAAGGAGATTATTGAACAATTTACACGAGAGTATGGATTTGACATAAGTCGTTATTATGCATACGTAGGCAAGAGACATGCATTGAATATGGCTTTGGGAGAGGATGAGAAATCATTTGCTTACTTGAAATGGTTTACAAATTTTCTAAAACTAATCCTGGTTCTCGTGTTGTTTTGGAAACTGACGGGAGTCAAAAGTTTGTGAGATTGTTTATTGCCTTCGGAGCATGCATCCGTAGATTTAACCACTGACGTCCCTTGCTATTCATGGATGCATCACATTTGAAGAGTAAATATCTCGGTCACCTGATGGCAGCAACATGGTTAAAAGGGGATAATGGTAATGTTCCGAACCTTTTTTCTGTTGATTTTTTTCAACATTTTGCTGATACTTGTTGGTTTCATCATTTTTTGCTGTGTTGTTTTGTCATTTTTTTTTCTCTGTTTCGTTTGATTTTATTTTTGGAGGAATATATCCTTTAGCTTATGTTGTGGTTTTAGCTGAGACTGACGCGAACTGGAAATGGCTTATAGACCATCTCAAGGAAGTTGTTTCTCCTTACCGACAACTTACATTAGTGAGTGATCGAGTTAGTGGTTTAGTCAACCAAATGCCTGTCGTTTTTCCAGGTGCATATCATGGGTGGTGTTACTGGCACATGACAAACAATATTAGTGCATGCTTGCCTAAGGCCACCAAGACATACAACAATTGTGTGTTGAAGTTTTTTAAAAAATGTGCATATGAAAATACAGATGTGGATTTTAAGGAGAGTTGGGATATGTTGATGCTGGTTAAAAATTACAAGCTACAAGATTATGTTAGTAGAGCTCCAGTTGATAAATGGGTCAGTTTCTTTTTTCCGGGTTGTTGATATGGGGAGCTGTGTTCAAATGTTGCTGAATGTTTGAATGGTTGGATTTAGGAAGAGAGGGAGATGCCTATCGCTGTCATGGTTGATAAAATACAACTGAAGCTTATGGAAATGATGTGCACCCGTTGTGAAGAATTTGCGTCATCGTTCGATTGGCGAGGAGTTTTATTTCAAAAAATGGATACTGAACTCTATAACAATAAGATGCATGTCCGTGATTACAGTGTTACCAAGTCGTCATATTTTGTGTATGAAGTTCATGCATCATTAACACAAATGGATGATTTGAAAGAAAAGACATGCTTTTGCAACCGCTGGTCAATGGATTCCCTTGCACCCATTTTGTTAGGTGTATGATGTCGAATGGAGAAGATCCTTATAAATATACTGAATACTACTTTACTACTAAGGCCTATCGAGAGTCGTATTCAAGACCAATTCGTCCAGTTCCCTTAGTTGAAAGGCCTGCGATAATTTCACCCAAGTCTGTTGTTCAAGGACCTAAATTTTTTTCCACAATCAGGTCGTCCAAGTAAGGAGAAAAGGATTCCTAATACATGTTCAATTCCCAAAAAGAAGATGAGAACTTGCGGTGGCTGAAATTTATTGACTACTCATAACCGAAGAACATGCCCTACAAAGCAGATTTGAATTCTTTTAAGACTGGTTGACTTTTATTTTTAGTATACATTTCTAAATTTTTAGTTTTTTCAGACTTCTCATGTCTACAGTTCATCTACTTTCAGTTTTGGTTTTATAATTTGGTGCAACCAAAAAAAGTGTCATCATATTTTTGATGGAACCCTTTTTGGTTTCACCATACTTTTATTGTCATTTTACTTCTGCATATTTTGACAACACAGTAGATGATATAGGAATAGAAAAATGAGAAAGTATTTTTCAGACTTCTCACTGTCTACAGTTCATCAATTTTCATTTTTAGTTTGAGACTACAATATATTAGTTGAGTTGGTGTTTTTATTTTTATAATTTGTCTGAGAATAAATGAGTTTGATTAAGCTTTTCAGATTTTTTGCAGGCATTTATAATTTGGTGCAACCAAAATAGGTTTCATCATATTTTTGATGGAACCCTTTTTGGTTTCACCATATTTTTGCTGTCACTTTTCTTCTTCATCTTTGAAGACACTGTAGATGAAATTGGTTTTCATCATTTTTACTGCTATGTTGACAATCAATCATAACTGAAACCATTTAAACCTTTTTAAACTATTATAAGCATTGTAAACTTTTTTAAACTATTATTAACCATTCCTGATACAAGTTTCATCAACTATTACTGCTATTTTTACTGTCACTTTTCTTTTTCATCTTTGACAACACAGGCTAGTTGATAGTACACTAAGTGGGGCACCACATGTGAGTATTATTTTCCGTTGTCAAGGAGTATCTTACATGCCAAATTTGGTCCATATTATGCACCTTTTCCTTTACATCATCTTCATGAGACGCCATGTTTCCCTTCAAGAGTCTCTTCATGTAATAGCAAACATGAAGACCCTAATCATTCATAAAACAAGAACAAAAAAAATTTCACAATATTTAATATTTTGCACTCATTTAAAATTGCCAAAAAACGAAGAAGTTTGTTTTAGGTGATAATTGTTCTAGCTTACACCATTTGTTGACAACATGAAGGGGTGTGCATAGTGTATGGTGTTGGATGACTTGTCTGCTCGTCACAGGGGAGTTTTGCATCGTGCTGTGCAAATGATGATATTATTCTTTGTCTCATGCTTTCAACACTTTTTCTGCATTCTTCTTCGGTGGAAGCCAAGGAGTTGTAGTGAGAAAATTCTGCGGTTTCAGTATCAAAATCTAGCAGTGTCCAATGGTCTACATCTACAAGTGTTGTCGGCAAGGGAACGAATAAAAATTATACATTGTAATCCATTTTATCGATGAACCCTTCAATTGCACTACCACATTTCTTTCCTAGTGAGTGACATGTCTGAAAAAATACAAGAAAATAGCTTCCTAATGAGTGACAGACATGCAAGTGTTTTTTATTTCCCTAATGAGTGACATTTTTTAAAGAGTGAAACCAAAATTGGTTCCATCAAAGTCAACTATATAAGCATTTGAAACAATTATTTCCGCTCATAGTTGGATTCTACAACTATGTTGTCTGTAAAAAAAAATTATATTAGAGAATTGTAGAGGAAACTTACATAGGCAAATGTGCTTACAAACACAACTCTCTTGTACTTCGGATTACCATCTGGTTTCAACTCTTCTTTTAGGATGTTATTTTGCAATTTAAAGATGTAAAACTCAATGATGTCTCATGCGACGTTGCCCTTTTCATCAACTTATCCAGCATCCTCCCTGATATCACCAGCTGGTGCTCCTTGTTCTCCCACATAGTGGAGCTGTAAAACTCAATCTAGTGAATGTTGGATTTAATAAAGAAAAAGAAAAAAAAAATGTTTGGTACACATTTTTTGATGAAACCAACTTTGGTTTCAACATTATTTTCCACTTAACTTTTAGTTTTCCTTCTGAAAAAACTGCTCACAAGGGGTCTATGACTTTGATCGAGTACCCTCATAATTTTAAAGTTTTCAACTGCTTTCAACTTCACATCCTTCACCTCATACACCTCCTCATTCTTCTCCTTCTGCCTACTCCTTTCATTAGGATTTTTTATTTGTTCGCATTTTATCTTTGTTCTTTTCCTTTTCCTAGCTGTATAATCTTGATATCTGACGAGTTCTTGAAATTTTCTTTTGTTATCCTTTAGTATTATAATCATATTACTAAATTTTTTTTTGGGACTGATGTGTTGAGATCTTTGCTCACCGTCTTCTTTTTTGCTGTCACTCTGTGTCAGTCCTAAACTAAATCCAGGTCCATCGTCTTCTAAATCAGCTACATCCTCTACCAATATTACAGTTGAGTAGTAGTAGTATAAACTTTCCATATTTGGATTTGACGAACAACCTGATTCCATTTTCGAAGAACATCTTCACTATCCTCATCATATATAAACTGAGTTTCATCATCTTCTTGTTCAATATTTTGCTTCAAAGAAGAACTTTGTTTGCCTCAGATTCGACCTGCTCGGCCACCTTGATATCCCCAATAGTGTTTGGACTCAACTACGGACCCTCTTATAGTTCAGTCCCTGGCTTTGATGAAGAACATTTCTTGGCCTGTATTCGACCTGCTTGGACACCTTGATTTCCTCAAGAGTATTCAGAGTTAATTGGGAACCTTCTTCTTCTTATTCGGTCTCGACCTCCAACTTTGATAAAGATTTATTCATTTCAAATTCAACCTGCTCGGCCACCTTGATTTCCTCGAGATTATTTGGAGTTAACTCTGAAACCTCTTCTAATTCTACTCCTCATTGTTCTTTATCAAACTTTTTTGGTTCCATAAAAAAATCTTCACCGTTAGAGTTGTCTTCATTTCCAGCACCAATATTGTCTGATTTTTCTCGTTGTGGTTCTACATCTCGAGACAGTGAAACCCCTTCTGATTCTATCAAAACATCTTCAACAACATTTCCAGGTGGTGAAACCTTTTCTGTTTCCATCAAAAAATCTACAAAACTTTGTATCATTTCTTCACAAGGTTGAAACCTTTCTTGTTCCATCACAACATCTTCACACTCTTGATTCTTTCTTGCATCCTCTTGTTCTGTTCCTTCATACAGTAAATGCTTTTGTTCTGTTCCTTCATGCAATAAATCTGTCTCGAGTTCTATTAAAGACAAAAATAAATAAATACAAAACTTGCACATTAAACGGTCTTTCACATTTTCCTTTCAACAAAACTATTTTTCCTATTTCATTCATGGACGTGACTATTTAAACCTCGCTTACCAGCAATATCCATTATTTCATCCTCCACCGCTGCATCTTTCACCACCTGCAATATAACGTGTAAGATACAAAATGTCACATACTAATATACAAGCAATACAAAGTTTAATATAAAAAGTATATATATATTATTTTGAACCAGTTTTTCAAATAAAAATGTAAAATTTATAAAAATAAAAAAAGAAATAACCAAGTCATATAAAATGTAAAATTTCTAATTAATAATCAATAAGTAAAACTCGCAGATCAAATCAAACTCATATAAAAATGTAACATTTCTATTCAATGATCAATAACTAGAATTTGAAGATCAAAACTAACATATCACCTCAACATCTGAAACCTTTTCTTGTTCCGACCGAACATCTTCTTTCTAGAGTAAGTCTACTTGGTCTCTCTTACGTTTCTTTCTAGAGTAAGTCTTCGATGAAGGTTATTGATCGCTGTCGTAAGCGACACAAATATAATTACACTTTCTTACTACTCAAAATATAAATATAGCAAGGGCAAGAAAGGATCGATCCCACAGAGAGGTCTAGGTTGTCGAATTGTTATGGTTTCCTATATAAAACACCCGGAAGAATTTCTGATTGTGTAAATAAAAATAAACAAAAAGCAAATAAAGTACGCAAATCGAGGATGGGAAAATATTGGATAAAGGTTTCATCTTCAATTGTAAACAAGTTATTGAATATATGAATAGAATTCGTATTTAATCTCGCTATCATCAAAAGCCATAGAATACCTTATTGCAAGAATACTCCATAATTTCCAAAGTTATCAACACACACATTAGGGTTTGCGTATGTGAAATCTACCTAAAGAATAACCTAACGCCTTGCGCTAATCAAGTTCAATTCCTAGGAGCATTAAGTTTCAGAAATAGGCTAATCAATGCAATTGTAATACATTGCGCAAACAATTCGAACAAAGGTCAATTTCTACATATGAATACAAGGATGTATCACTACAACCTAGCATCATATCATGCTACTCGTATTCAAGGTTATCGCTCGATGAAAACCCTAAAATAGCTATAGATATGGATGTGAGTTCAATCAATTCTAGACTCGACTAAACAAACATTCAATCATATTGCAATCCATCAATCATGCAATTATTGTAACCCGTAGAAATCAAACGATAATATTGAGAGAAAACTAATTCATAAAAATCATAATTTGGTTGCAAAATCCAACTACGTCTTTAACCAACAATAAGATTAAGTACTTGTGTTTTTGGAAATCATCATAAGAAGTTTAGAAGAACCTATCATGTGAAACCCTAGAACAAAAGTAGAAGTCTCCCTAATGGAGATATATCTAGGTTTAGAGAAAAAGTTCTATTTATATGCTTTTCTCCCCATAAGGATACTTTCCCAAAATTAGGTTAATTCTTCTCAAAACCCGTCTCCAAGTTGGTCCACCAAGCCCAGGAGTGAAAAATATGTCTCTGGAATTTTGGGTCCAAAAGCGTCGCGGAATTGCGCGTCATCGCGGAATCCGGTCATCGGCGCCGGAATCCGTCACCGGAAAATTTGTCTCCAGCCGCTTTTGTCATCGGAAACTGTCGCCAGCAAGTGTGCACCCCAGCAACTCATCTCCATATCTCTGCAATTCAAACAATCACAAAATACCACCCAAACCAATTCCTCTTTCTTGCGAAAACGCGCCTAAAAGCGTGACTCGCAGCTCATATGTCCGGCCGTCGATTCTTGCATCCGACTCATACCCCCTCGTGATTCATCGAATCATTGTGATCGACACTCTAAACTCCGAAATCCGACAACCGGAACTATGCTCACGGCTTGCCAATTTCGCTCCATTTTCGCACTCTGCGACACACTCGAGCCATTCTCGCCCTGCAGACTCATCAATTCCACCAATCCAAAGACCTCGCACGTTTCGGTTCGGTTCGCCTTCGGCTCGCACCGCACCGCATGCCATGACACTGTCACGCGGCTTTTCTTCATTCTGCCATCGCTGCAATCCTTGTGCATCATTCACATTCTCAATCACCACAAAACTAACCTGCTTACTGGCCTGTAACATCACTCTGTGAGCTTCATTCCAGCCATACTGGCACCATTCATTTCCACCAAGTCTAGCTCCACTGCCATCGCAATCCACGGCTAACACCACAGCCTGACCATTTGACTCCATACCCACCAAGCCATTGCACCGGCACACCCAAAACCCCCGCATCTCCGGGCCTAGCCTCGATCCGGTGCAGGTTGCAAATCCGCCAGCAACTTCTCAATCTCAAAGGCATCACCCTCACTCCAATAGTGCCTGCATTTGAGTTAAGCTCCAACAGACTCATTTCCCATCTTTATGCAAGCTTATTCGCAATTCCCTTTAGCTCAATTAATCCATCCTTGCACATCAACTCCGTGGACTCACTAGCACTCAAAGACAAAGCCACTGCTCTTGCGACTCTATTTGCAGCTCAGTGCCATCTCGAACCAGCCAACGCCATAGCATGTATCCCATCAACAACAAGATAATCGCCTGTAGTTTCCTCCAAAACCGCAACCCCGACTTTTCCTCTTGCCATCAATTTCGCATTCAAGCAAAGAAACCACCAATTCCATTGCCAACAACCAGCCCAGCTCATCTGCCTAACCATAGCTCCACCTTCCAACCCGCATCCGCAATGAGCTCAATCCTTTGCCACTTCTTCACTCTTGCACCGCAAATAACAACAAAGACTGTGTCGACTCACCGCAGACTTCCATCGGGAACCAAAGACTTGTAATTCCATTACTTGAAGCCACTCCCGCCATTAATTTCACCCGAACCGACTTGACCGCAACTTCTTGTCACAACCACTTCACTTCCACCGCCTTCTCCCCGACTTGCGCATCAAACTCCTCGGTCCCTTAACCCCGAACCAACCCAAACATTGTAGCTCCGGCTCATCTCAAATTCAGCAATTTAACAAGCACTCGGTGTGCGTTTCACGAATCGCCGAGGAATGTGCAATGGTTGCACCTTGGAAGATACACAATGAACTCCTTCCCCGCACAATTCAATTCCATACACACAAACCCACATTTCGATTCATTGTAGCTCAAAAACACACATTCACTTTGTTCTTCAGGGGCTATCGTCTCATCTCTTCACAAATTCACAAAGATCAGTTCTACATCCCGCTATCTTGGTTTCATATAGATTAACCCCAAGTTAGATTTCTTTTCATTCAACATCGAACAGCCTCCTTCTTCCATATCCGAATTCCTCTCCACTCAACTCGGGCGGTGACCTCGGACTTTGGTTTGCCTAGAGAAGAAACTTGCGGCTCGGGGTTTGTGGTTCTAAAGATGAAATGGGTGAAACATTCGACCTAGCTTTTGGTTATGAAGGGGGAGGTGCCCCTTAACGATTTGTAGTCTGGCTTTAGTGAATAGTCAGCTGGTTGCCCCTTATCCTCGACGCTATTGCTGGTAGTGATCCCCCAAAGAGCTACCCCTTAACATGTGGCTGGGCTCCCATTAGTATTAGCCCATGAAATAACCGGTTTACCATTCCGAGTTCTTCTTTTGCCCATAACTTCTTCATACGAGCTCCGAATGACTCCGTTCTTTCGCCATTATCTTCATCTTCTCGTCCTCTACACAATGAAAAGTAGAAATCTTGTATTTGAACGAGTTCCAATTGGTCTTTTTGCTCCAAATGACTCCATTGCACCTAATAAACTCAAAAGCAAACATAAGATACATAATTTACAAGAAAACTCGCAAAGAAAGCATAAATACTAGATATTAAATACGGTGTATTCTACACCTATCAAATTCCCCACACTTAGACTTTGCTAGTCCTCGAGCAAATCAAACAAAACAATAAAATACAACAACTCCGTGTCGTCGAGGCTACGGTTAATTTTAGCATAAATAACAAGCCTTTAAACCCCTAGGTGTCCCTAGCGGACGAGTTATAGTCTCGTGAAGGTTTACTAGAGATATACCTACAAAACCTATATTTCAACTCCGTCTATTCGTGACAAATCAATGAATGAATCCACAATGACTACAGGAGGAGGTACCTTGCAAATTCAATTCAATTATTAGTAAATAAACTCTAATTAGATAGTCGAACAAGCCACAATACTCGGAAACTAACAACCACAATCACAATGAAAAGATTAAGAAGATGGATATAGATGTAGATGTTGGCGAATATTCACAAGTGTTCGATGTTTCCCATATCTGTCTGAAGGTCACTGCTAAGATGAACCTAATCCTATTGGATTGAGCTACTTAGTGCTGAATGCTACATCAAATCAATTGGCATATACAAGGGAACCAAAAGTGACTTTATTCAACACAATAATAATTTTTTTTTTTTTTTTTTTTTTTTATATGATTGGATCAAACTGGATCCAATTTCTTTTTTTTTTTTTTAGACGGCATGATTAGATCTTTTGGATCCAAGCGCATGCTTCTTGTCAGCAAGTACATGATAGTTGCCTTGGATCCTGCATTCCACGCTTGTTTAGGCGACGGAGACAGGGACTACGTTTCACACATACTGCTATTCCCAAGTGTCATTCTATTCCGTTTTGGTCTAATTGGTCGGTCTCTTTTTTTTTTCTCTTTTCAAATTTTTTTCTTTTTTTTTTTTTTTTTTTTTTTTTTTTTCTTTTTTTTTAGTAACTCAATCACTCTATTTCATCCTAGCAGTAATAACACGTCGATGTTTAGTGACCCACCAAAGCACTTAGAGAACAATAGATAAATATGGAAAAATAAAAATAGAATGCGATCTGGTGATATTCCGAGATATGGTAACAACTATCATGTTAATTTGTGATTTCGAGCTATCTTCTTCCCTTTTAGTTAATTGGTTCCTCAACTCCTGCATTCAAAATGGTTCCATACACTAATGGTGTCAAAAACAAACATATAAATGCTCCCCACACTTAAACTTCACATTGTCCTCAATGTGTAAAACCGAAAGTTCTGAATTCTGACGTAACAGCAGATAAAACGCAAAAACTGTGCAAATTGGTAAGGAATTTGGAAAAACTCCATTTCACAAAAGTTGTTCACCTACGTGTTTTCTACACAGTGTCAAAATTTCACAGTGTTTCGATAAACGGTCTGACAGTTATGGTCTCTGGACTGAACTACGCGCAGTCTGAAATTTTCTGACGAAAAGGTATTCGTCATAATTCTCTTCTAAGATAGATTACGGACTCAATGAAATTAAACATAGGGATGCAAATATGATATGAAAACAGTAAAAAATAAATAAACGAAACAAAAATAAAATGCAAAAAGGATAAGAAATACAAAACCGTGGGTTGCCTCCCACTAAGCGCTTGTTTTAAAGTCGACGGCCCGACTTAGCTTCTTGTAAGATTCATTCCCCATACACCAATAATCTGAAAAGTTGGGGATCCGTCCATAGAACCTGTTTTGCAAACACTAGCTTCACACAAATATTAGTAACATAAAGCAAAAGTGAAGCTATGAACCGATAAAAACTTCCCCCACACTTATTCTTGTCCACACTTGGAAGTGCATAAAGAATATAGGAGTCGGGTACTTCCACGGTTTCTTGTTCCAAAACCTGCAAAGTATGAGAATCAAGTATCTCTAATGGCGGATATCGAGATATAAAATCATTCAACAATATTTTTGAAGCACAAACATTCAAACCAATAAGAGGTAAAGGAGAAGAAACAATAGGTAAAGGGTTAGATAAACCTTTCACAATCTCTTGTATCACGGAATCCTCTTCATCCTTGAAAAACTCAAGCGAATTATTCACCTCTTGTATATCATGGTCCTCTATCAAACCTTGCAACCATTCTTCGTCCGTTTCTGTCGTAACCAAAGTCTCGACATAAACATCATCATTACAATCATATGCAAGTTCAATTGGGTCTTCCACAATATTGGTCATAACGGTCTCATTCTCAACATATTCCTCCTTTTTGTTGTAAGGCACACACTCTTTTGCGGATCCAAATTTTATCATAAGAAACCTTTTTAGAACACTCGAAAATGCATCATCCTCAAGCTCCACCCTTTGAATAGGCTCTTGATCATTATTAAGATCAATGCTTGAGTAATCTACACAAGTGTCGACATATTCCTCTTCGTCTTCATCTTGATCCCAAAAAGACTCCATTGTACACTCCTCGGGATGTCACCATGAGTTGGTTCAAACGATGTATTTTCATAATAATCATCATCACTATCATAGTCATCATAACATTGGTCCTCGCTGAATTTAGTGTTGCTAATCTCGAACTCATCCTTTTGAATAGGTGAATGATCATTATTACGATCAAGAGTTGAGTTAACTACACAAATATCAACAAAAGTCCCCGAAGGTTCGCCTTTTTCAACATAACTATTCATTTCCTCCTTGTATTCTTCAATGCCTTGTCTTAAAGTGGAAACACCTTTTTGAAGCTCTTGGAGTGATTCATCCAAATTCTGAAAATAGTGTTCCATTTGTTTGTAAAGCTCATTCGACAAAGAAAAAGTAGAATTACTTACTTGAGTATTGTTAAGCCAATTATATTCCCTTTGAATGGGTGGATGATCATAACTACGATCAGAAATTGGTCCAAACATACTATGAGCACATTCGGTCGATGAAATTGGTTCCACGCTTGGTTGTCCACAAATTGACTCCATGCTGTCCATAAATTGTTGCATTTCATCTACCAACTTAGAGGAAATATTATAAGGAAAACAACTATTCTCCCCTCCTTGTGGTTGCTCACTTACATAACCACCATAAGAAGGTTGATATGTATGAGAATAACTCATAGGGTACGTGGAGTATTGATCATAGCCAAAGGATTGGTTTTGATTATACTCCCCATAAGGGTGATAATTGTTATGTTGTTGAGGTTGAAAGCCGTATTGATTGCTCCAATATGCTCCTTCCATAGAAATAAGCACCTGAAATAAGATTCTCAAAACTCGGGTAAGAACCAAATAAGAAAAAGTAAAACAAAAACGAAATACAAAAATAAGAAACCAAAAACAATTAACAACCGTTGCCTCCCAGACAACGGCGCCTAAAATTTGATCATGGCCGTAAGCGACACAAATATAATTACACTTTCTTACTACTCAAAATATAAATATAGCAAGGGCAAGAAAGGATCGATCCCACAGAGAGGTCTAGGTTGTCGAATTGTTATGGTTTCCTATATAAAACACCCGGAAGAATTTCTGATTGTGTAAATAAAAATAAACAAAAAGCAAATAAAGTACGCAAATCGAGGATGGGAAAATATTGGATAAAGGTTTCATCTTCAATTGTAAACAAGTTATTGAATATATGAATAGAATTCGTATTTAATCTCGCTATCATCAAAAGCCATAGAATACCTTATTGCAAGAATACTCCATAATTTCCAAAGTTATCAACACACACATTAGGGCTGCGTATGTGAAATCTACCTAAAGAATAACCTAACGCCTTGCGCTAATCAAGTTCAATTCCTAGGAGCATTAAGTTTCAGAAATAGGCTAATCAATGCAATTGTAATACATTGCGCAAAACAATTCGAACAAAGGTCAATTTCTACATATGAATACAAGGATGTATCACTACAACCTAGCATCATATCATGCTACTCGTATTCAAGGTTATCGCTTTCGATGAAAACCCTAAAATAGCTATAGATATGGATGTGAGTTCAATCAATTCTAGACTCGACTAAACAAACATTCAATCATATTGCAATCCATCAATCATGCAATTATTGTAACCCGTAGAAATCAAACGATAATATTGAGAGAAAACTAATTCATAAAAATCATAATTTGGTTGCAAAATCCAACTACGTCTTTAACCAACAATAAGATTAAGTACTTGTGTTTTTGGAAATCATCATAAGAAGTTTAGAAGAACCTATCATGTGAAACCCTAGAACAAAAGTAGAAGTCTCCCTAATGGAGATATATCTAGGTTTAGAGAAAAGTTCTATTTATATGCTTTTCTCCCCATAAGGATACTTTCCCAAAATTAGGTTAATTCTTCTCAAAACCCGTCTCCAAGTTGGTCCACCAAGCCCAGGAGTGAAAAATATGTCTCTGGAATTTTGGGTCCAAAAGCGTCGCCGGAATTGCTGACGTCATCGCCGGAATCCGGTCATCGGCGCCGGAATCCGGCACCGGAAAATTTGTCTCCAGCCGCTTTTGTCATCGGAAACTGTCGCCAGCAAGTGTGCACTCCCAGCAACTCATCTCCATATCTCTGCAATTCAAACAATCACAAAATACCATCCAAACCAATTCCTCTTTCTTGCGAAAACGCGCCTAAAAGCGTGACTCGCAGCTCATATGTCCGGCCGTCGATTCTTGCATCCGACTCATACCCCCCTCGTGATTCACTGAATCATTGTGATCGACACTCTAAACTCCGAAATCCGACAACCGGAACTATGCTCACCGGCTTGCCAATTTCGCTCCATTTTCGCACTCTGCGACACTTTGCCTCGAGCCATTTCACCAAGTGAATTTCTCAATCAATTCCACCAATCTAAAGCACACCCGCACGGTTCGGTTCCCGCTCTGGCTCTGACAAATGCACCGCATGCCATGACACTGTCACGCGGCTTTTCTTCATTCTGCCATCGCTGCAATCCTTGTGCATCATTCACATTCTCAATCACCAGCTGAAACTAACCTGCTTACTGGCCTGTAACATCACTCTGTGAGCTTCATTCCAGCCATACTGGCACCATTCATTTCCACCAAGTCTAGCTCCACTGCCATCGCAATCCACGGCTAACACCACAGCACAGCCATTTCAGCTCCATACCCACCAAGCCATTGCACCTGGCACACCCAAAACCCCCTGCATCTCCAGGCCTAGCCTCAGTCCAGTGCAGGTTGCAAATCAGCAGCAACTTCTCAATCTCAGCATCACCCTCACTCCAATAGTGCCTGCATTTGAGTTAAGCTCCAACAGCTCATTTCCCAGCTGTGCAAGCTTATTCTGCAATTCCCTTTAGCTCAATTAATCCATCCTTGCACATCAACTCCAGGACTCACTAGCACTACAAAGCACCAAGACTCCATTGCCTTGCTCTATTTCTGACTCAGGCGCCATCTCGAACCAGCCAACGCCATAGCATGTATCCCATCAACAACAAAGATAATCCGCCTCCCGTAGTTTCCTCCAAACTCGCAACCCCCGACTTTTCCTCTTGCCATCAATTTCTGCATTCAAGCAGCCACCAATTCCATTGCCAACAACCAGCCCAGGCAGAACCATAGCTCCACCTTCCAATCCTGCATCTGCAATGAGCTCAATCCTTTGCCACTTCTTCACTCTTGCACTGCAAATAACAACAAAGACTAAAGTCGACTCACCGCAGACTTCCATCGAACCAAAGACTTGTAATTCCATTACTTGAAGCCCTCCGCCATTAATTTCACCCGAACCCGACTTGACCGCAACTTCGTCACAACCACTTCACTTCCACCGCCTTCTCCGACTTGCGCATCAAACTCCTCGGTCCCTTAACCCCGAACCAACCCAAACATTGAGCTCCAGCTCATCTCAAATTCCAGCAATTTAACAAGCACTCGGTGTGCGTTTCACGAATCGCTGAGGAATGTGCAATGGTTGCACCTTGGAAGATACACAATGAACTCCTTCCCTGCACAATTCAATTCCATACACACAAACCCACATTTCTGATTCATTGTAGCTCTAAAACACACATTCACCGTTCTTGTGGCTATCGTCTCATCTCTTCACAAATTCACAAAGACGCTTCTACATCCTCGCTATCTTGGTTTCATATAGATTAACCCCAAGTTAGATTTCTTTTTCATTCAACATCGAACAACAGCTCCTTCTTCCATATCTCGAATTCCTCTCCACTCAACTCGGGCAAAGTGACCTCGGACTTTGGTTTGCCTGCGAAAGAAACTTGCAGCTCGGGGTTTGTGGTTCTAAAGATGAAATGGGTGAAACATTCGACCTAGCTTTTGGCTATGAAGGGGAGGTGCCCTTAACGATTTGTAGTCGGCTTTAGTGAATAGTCGGCTGGTTGCCCCTTATCCTCGACGCTATTCTCCGGTAGTGATCCCCCAAAGAGCTACCCCTTAACATGTGGCTGGGCTCCCATTAGTATTAGCCCATGAAATAACCGGTTTACCATTCCGAGTTCTTCTTTTGCCCATAACTTCTTCATACGAGCTCCGAATGACTCGTTCTTTCGCCATTATCTTCATCTTCTCGTCCCTCTACACAATGAAAAGTAGAAATCTTGTATTTGAACGAGTTCCAATTGGTCTTTTTGCTCCAAATGACTCCATTGCACCTAATAAACTCAAAAGCAAACATAAGATACATAATTTACAAGAAAACTCGCAAAGAAAGCATAAATACTAGATATTAAATACAGTGTATTCTACACCTATCAAATTCCCCCACACTTAGACTTTGCTAGTCCTCGAGCAAATCAAACAAAACAATAAAATACAACAACTCCGTGTCGTCGAGGCTACGGTTAATTTTAGCATAAATAACAAGCCTTTAAACCCCTAGGTGTCCCTAGCGGACGAGTTATAGTCTCGTGAAGGTTTACTAGAGATATACCTACAAAACCTATATTTCAACTCCGTCTATTCGTGACAAATCAATGAATGAATCCACAATGACTACACAGGAGGAGGTACCTTGCAAATTCAATTCAATTATTAGTAAATAAACTCTAATTAGATAGTCGAACAAGCCACAATACTCGGAAACTAACAACCACAATCACAATGACAAGATTAAGAAGATGGATATAGATGTAGATGTTGGCGAATATTCACAAGTGTTCGATGTTTCCCATATCTGTCTCAAGGTCATCGCTAAGATGAACCTAATCCTATTGATTGAGCTACTTAGTGCTTGAATGCTACATCAAATCAATTGGCATATACAAGGGAACCAAAAGTGACTTTATTCAACACAATAATAATTTTTTTTTTTTTTTTTTTTTTATATGATTGGATCAAACGGATCCAATTTCTCTTTTTTTTTTTTTTTTTAGACGGCATGATTAGATCTTTTGGATCCAAGCGCATGCTTCTTGTCGCAAGTACATGATAGTTGCCTTGGATCCTGCATTCCACGCTTGTTTAGGCGACGGAGACAGGGACTACGTTTCACACATACTGCTATTCCCAAGTGTCATTCTATTCCGTTTTGGTCTAATTGGTCGGTCTCTTTTTTTTTCTCTTTTCAAAATTTTCAATTTTTTTTTTTTTTTTTTTTTTTTTTTTTTTTTTTAGTAACTCAATCACTCTATTTCATCCTAGCAGTAATAACACGTCGATGTTTAGTGACCCACCAAAGCACTTAGAGAACAATAGATAAATATGGAAAAATAAAAATAGAATGCGATATGGTGATATTCCGAGATATGGTAACAACTATCATGTTAATTTGTGATTTCTGAGCTATCTTCTTCCCTTTTAGTTAATTGGTTCCTCAACTCCTGCATTCAAAATGGTTCCATCCACTAATGGTGTCAAAAACAAACATATAAATGCTCCCCCACACTTAAACTTCACATTGTCCTCAATGTGTAAAACCGAAAGTTCTGAATTCTGACGTAACAGCAGATAAAACGCAAAAACTGTGCAAATTGGTAAGGAATTTGGAAAAACTCCATTTCACAAAAGTTGTTCACCTACGTGTTTTCTACACAGTGTCAAAATTTCACAGTGTTTCGATAAACGGTCTGACAGTTATGGTCTCTGGACTGAACTACGCGCAGTCTGAAATTTTCTGACGAAAAAGGTATTCGTCATAATTCTCTTCTAAGATAGATTACGGACTCAATGAAATTAAACATAGGGATGCAAATATGATATGAAAACAGTAAAAATAAATAAACGAAACAAAAATAAAATGCAAAAGGATAAGAAATACAAAACCGGTGGGTTGCCTCCCACTAAGCGCTTGTTTTAAAGTCGACGGCCCGACTTAGCTTCTTGTAAGATTCATTCCCCATACACCAATAATCGGAAAAGTTGGGGATCCGTCCATAGAACCTGTTTTGCAAAACACTAGCTTCACACAAATATTAGTAACATAAAGCAAAAGTGAAGCTATGAACCGATAAAAACTTCCCCACACTTATTCTTGTCCACACTTGGAAGTGCATAAAGAATATAGAGTTTGGTACTTCCACGGTTTCTTGTTCCAAAACCTGCAAAGTATGAGAATCAAGTATCTCTAATGGCGGATAACGAGATATAAAATCATTCAACAATATTTTGAAGCACAAACATTCAAACCAATAAGAGGTAAAGGAGAAGAAACAATAGGTAAAGGGTTAGATAAACCTTTCACAATCTCTTGTATCACGGAATCCTCTTCATCCTTGAAAAACTCAAGCGAATTATTCACCTCTTGTATATCATGGTCCTCTATCAAACCTTGCAACCATTCTTCGTCCGTTTCTCGTCAGTAACCAAAGTCTCGACATAAACATCATCATTACAATCATATGCAAGTTCAATTGGGTCTTCCACAATATTGGTCATAACGGTCTCATTCTCAACATATTCCTCCTTTTGTTGTAAGGCACACACTCTTTTGCGGATCCAAATTTTATCATAAGAAACCTTTTTAGAACACTCGAAATGCATCATCCTCAAGCTCCACCCTTTGAATAGGCTCTTGATCATTATTAAGATCAATGCTTGAGTAATCTACACAAGTGTCGACATATTCCTCTTCGTCTTCATCTTGATCCCAAAAAGACTCCATTGTACACTCCTCGGGGATGTCACCATGAGTTGGTTCAAACGATGTATTTTCATAATAATCATCATCACTATCATAGTCATCATAACATTGGTCCTCGCTGAATTTAGTGTTGCTAATCTCGAACTCATCCTTTTGAATAGGTGAATGATCATTATTACGATCAAGAGTTGAGTTAACTACACAAATATCAACAAAAGTCCCCAAAGGTTCGCCTTTTCAACATAACTATTCATTTCCTCCTTGTATTCTTCAATGCCTTGTCTTAAAGTGGAAACACCTTTTGAAGCTCTTGGAGTGATTCATCCAAATTCTGAAAATAGTGTTCCATTTGTTTGTAAAGCTCATTCGACAAAGAAAAAGTAGAATTACTTACTTGAGTATTGTTAAGCCAATTATATTCCCTTTGAATGGGTGGATGATCATAACTACGATCAGAAATTGGTCCAAACATACTATGAGCACATTCGGTCGATGAAATTGGTTCCACGCTTGGTTGTCCACAAATTGACTCCATGCTGTCCATAAATTGTTGCATTTCATCTACCAACTTAGAGGAAATATTATAAGGAAAACAACTATTCTCCCCTCCTTGTGGTTGCTCACTTACATAACCACCATAAGAAGGTTGATATGTATGAGAATAACTCATAGGGTACGTGGAGTATTGATCATAGCCAAAGGATTGGTTTTGATTATACTCCCCATAAGGGTGATAATTGTTATGTTGTTGAGGTTGAAAGCCGTATTGATTGCTCCAATATGCTCCTTCCATAGAAATAAGCACCTCGAAATAAGATTCTCAAAACGGGTAAGAACCAAATAAGAAAAAGTAAAAAAAAAACGAAATACAAAAATAAGAAACCAAAAACAATTAACAACCGTTGCCTCCCGGCAACGGCGCAAAATTTGATCATTTGTCGTAAGTTTACACAAATATAATTACACTTTCTTACTACTCAAAATATAAATATAGCAAGGGCAAGAAAGGATCGATCCCACAGAGAGGTCTAGGTTGTCGAATTGTTATGGTTTCCTATATAAAACACCCGGAAGAATTTCTGATTGTGTAAATAAAAATAAACAAAAAAAGTAAACAAAAGAAATAAATCACGCAAATCAAGGATGGGAAAATATTGATAAAGGTTTCATCTTCAATTGTAAACAAGTTATTGAATATATGAATAGAATTAAGTATTTAATCTCTCTATCATCAAAAGCCATAGAATACCTTATTGCAAGAATACTCCATAATTTCCAAAGTTATCAACACACACATTAGGGCTGCGTATGTGAAATCTACCTAAAGAATAACCTAACGCCTTGCGCTAATCAAGTTCAATTCCTAGGAGCATTAAGTTTTAAATAGGCTAATCAATGCAATTGTAATACATTGCGCAAAACAATTCGAACAAAGGTCAATTTCTACATATGAATACAAGGATGTATCACTACAACCTAGCATCATATCATGCTACTCGTATTCAAGGTTATCGCTCGATGAAAACCCTAAAATAGCTATAGATATGGATGTGAGTTCAATCAATTCTAGACTCGACTAAACAAACATTCAATCATATTGCAATCCATCAATCATGCAATTATTGTAACAAGTAGAAATCAAACGATAATATTGAGAGAAAACTAATTCATAAAAATCATAATTTGGTTGCAAAATCCAACTACATCTTTAACCAACAATAAGATTAAGTACTTGTGTTTTTGAAATCATCATAAGAAGTTTAGAAGAACCTATCATGTGAAACCCTAGAACAAAAGTAGAAGTCTCCCTAATGGAGATATATCTAGGTTTAGAGAAAAAGTTCTATTTATATGCTTTTCTCCCCATAAGGATACTTTCCCAAAATTAGGTTAATTCTTCTCAAAACCCGTCTCCAAGTTGGTCCACCAAGCCCAGGAGTGAAAAATATGTCTCTGGAATTTTGGGTCCAAAACTGGTCGCCGGAATTGCTGACGTCATCGCCGGAATCCGGTCGTCGGCGCCGGAATCCGGCACCGGAAAATTTATCTCAGCCGCTTTGTCATCGGAAACTGTCGCCAGCAAGTGTGCACTCAAAGAACTCATCTCCATATCTCTCGTAATTCAAACAATCACAAAATACCATCCAAACCAATTCCTCTTTCTTGCGAAAACGCGCCTAAAAGCGTGACTCGCAGCTCATATGTCCGGCCGTCGATTCTTGCATCCGACTCATACCCCCCTCGTGATTCACTGAATCATTGTGATCGACACTCTAAACTCCGAAATCCGACAACCGGAACTATGCTCACCGGCTTGCCAATTTCGCTCCATTTTCGCACTCGCGACACACTCGTGCCATTCTCACTGCGGGTCCTAATTCCACCAATCCAAGACCCCGCAGATTCAAGTTCCCGCTCGCTGCCGCACTGTACCGCATGCCATGACACTGTCACGCGGCTTTTCTTCATTCTGCCATCGCTGCAATCCTTGTGCATCATTCACATTCTCAATCACTAAACGAAACTAACAACGACTGACGGCTCGTAACATCACTCGTGAGTTTTGATTCCAGCCATACTGGCACCATTCATTTCCACCAAGTCTAGCTCCACTGCCATCGCAATCACGGCTAACACCACAAAGACAACCATTTGACTCCATACCCACCAAGCCATTGCACGGGCACACCCAAAACCCCCGCATCTCCAGTGCCTAGCCTCATTAAAGGTGTTGCAAATCACAAAGAACTTCTCAATCTCAAGATCACCCTCACTCCAATAGTGCCTGCATTCGAGTTAAGCTCCAACAGCTCATTTCCCAGCTGTGCAAGCTTATTCTGCAATTCCCTTTAGCTCAATTAATCCATCCTTGCACATCAACCTGTGACTCACTAGCACTACAAAGACCAAGACCTGCAGCTGCGACTCTATTTGCAAACCACTGCCATCTCGAACCCCAACGCCATAGCATGTATCCCATCAACACAAAGATAATCTGCCCGTAGTTTCCTCCAAACTGCAACCCCGACTTTTCCTCTTGCCATCAATTTCTCGCATTCAAGCTGGCCACCAATTCCATTGCCAACAACCAACCGGGTGTAACCATAGCTCCACCTTCCAATCCTGCATCTGCAATGAGCTCAATCCTTTGCCACTTCTTCACTCTTGCACTGCAAATAACAACAGCACCAGGTCGACTCACCGCAGCTTCCACTGAACCAGCACTTGTAATTCCATTACTTGAAGCCACTCCTGCCATTAATTTCACCCGAACCTGACTTGACCGCAACTGTCACAACCACTTCACTTCCATTTGCCTTCCCGACTTGCGCATCAAACTCCTCGGTCCCTTAACCCCGAACCAACCCAAACATTGTAGCTCCATTTCATCTCAAATTGTGCAATTTAACAAGCACTCGATTGTGCGTTTCACGAATCGCCGAGGAATGTGCAATGGTTGCACCTTGGAAGATACACAATGAACTCCTTCCCCGCACAATTCAATTCCATACACACAAACCCACATTTCGATTCATTGTAGCTCTAAAAACACACATTCACCATTCTTCTGTGGCTATCGTCTCATCTCTTCACAAATTCACAAAGACAAGTTCTACATCCACGCTTTATCTTGGTTTCATATAGATTAACCCCAAGTTAGATTTCTTTTTCATTCAACATCGAATGGCTCCTTCTTCCATATCCTAATTCCTCTCCACTCAACTCGCAGGTGACCTCGGACTTTGGTTTGCCTGAGAAAGAAACTTGCAGCTCGGTTTGTGGTTCTAAAGATGAAATGGGTGAAACATTCGAGCCTAGCTTTTTTTGGCTATGAAGGAGGTGCCCTTAACGATTTGTAGTCGGGCTTTAGTGAATAGTGGTGGTTGCCCCTTATCCTCGACGCTATTGCTGGTAGTGATCCCCCAAAGAGCTACCCCTTAACATGGCCGGGCTCCCATTAGTATTAGCCCATGAAAT